>OZ018317.1:121891990-122387523 GCA_963969495.1 Ceratothoa steindachneri
TTTTTAGGAAATGGATTAAACCTCAAATTCAGCCGTTTTTCCCAGTTTTGCTTTATATTATTTAATTTGGAGAGCAATAACTTGGTAAGTTTGAAAAACTGTATATTTTTCCAAAACTGGACGTTTTCCAAGCCTTTTTGAAGAAATTGCTCGAATCTCAAAACTAGCCGTTTTACATGTTTTTGCTTAATATTACTTAAAATCGGAGACCTTAATTTGATAAGTATGAAGATATTTGTATTATCCAAAAAACTCCCGCTTTTCAATCTTTTTTACGAAATGGATCAAACCTTAAAATCTGCCGTTTATCCAGGTTTTGGTTGATATCACTTAGATTCGAGAGCAATAACTTACTATGTTTGAATAACAGTTTATTTTCCCAAAACTGACGTTTTTTAAACCTTTTTAAGGAAATCGCTCGAATCTCAAAACAGGCCGTTTTTGCATGTTTTTGCTTAATATTACTTACCTCAGAGACCTTAATTTGATAAGTTGAAGATAGTTGCATTATCAGAAAAACTCCCGTTTTCCCTTCTTTTTTTAGAAAATAGGTCAAACCTTAAAAACGGCCGTTTTTCCAGGTTTTAGTTAATATTACTTAGATTCGAGAGCAATAACTTGCTAAGTTTGAATAACAGTTTATTTTCCCCAAACTAACGTTTTTCAAGCCTTTTTAAGGAAATCGCTCGAATCTCAAAACAGGCCGTTTCTCCATGTTTGCCTAATATTTCTTATACTCGGAGATCTTGATTCGATAAGTTAAGGATATTTGCATTACCCAGAAAACGCCCGTTTTTCCCTACTTTTTAAGAAAATAGATCAAACCTTAAAAACGGCCGTTTTTCCAGGTTTTGGGTAATATTACTTAGATTCGAGAGCAATAAATTGCTACGTTTGAAAAACGGTTTATTTTCCCAAACTGACGTTTTTCAAGCCTTTTTTGAAGAAATAGCTCGAATCTCCACACAGCTGATTTTTCCATGTTTCCTGCTTAATATTACCTATAATCTGAGACCTTAATTTAATAAGTATGAAGATATTTTTGTATTATCCAAAAACTCCCGTTTTTCAATCTTTTTTAGAAAATGGATTAAACCTTAAACTTAGCCGTTTTTCAGGTTTTGATTAATATTACTTAGATTTAAGAGCAATAAGTTGCTAAGTTTGAAAACGGTTTATTTTGCCAAAACTGACGTTTTGCAAGCCTTTTGAAGAAATTCCTCGAATCTCAAAACTAGCCGTTTTTGCATGTTTTTGCTTAATATTAGTTATACTCCGAGACCTTGCTTCGATAAGTTAAGGATAGTTGCTTATCCAAAAAAACCCTGTTTTTTCCCTACTTTTTTAGAAATAGATCAAACCCTAAAAACGGCCGTTTTTCCAGGTTTTGGTTGAGATTTCTTAGATTTGAAGGGGAAATAACTTGGTAAGTTTGAAAAACGGTTTATTTTCCAAAAACTGACGTTTTTCAAGCCTTTTGGAAGAAATCGATCGAATCTCAAAACTGGCCGTTTTTGCATGTTTTTGCTTAATATTACTTATATTCGGAGACCTTGATTCGATAAGTTAAGGATATTTGCATTATCCAAAAAACTCCCGTTTTTCAATCTTTTTTAGGAAATGGATCAAACCTCAAAATCAGCCGTTTTTCCCAGTTTTTGCTTCATATTATTTAATTTTGAGAGCAATAACTTGGTAAGTTTGAAAAACGGTTTATTCTCCCAAAACTGACGTTTTTCAAGGCTTTTGGAAGAAATAGCTCGAATCTCCAAACAGGGGATTTTTCCATGTTTTTGCTTAATATTACCTATAATCGAAGACCTTAATTTGATAAGTATGAAGATATTTGTATTATCCCCAAAACTCCCGTTTTTCAATCTTTTTTAGGAAATGGATCAAACCTTAGAATCAGCCGATTTTCAGGTTTTGATTACTATTACTTAGATTCAAGAGCAATAACTTGGTAATTTTGAAAAACGGTATATTTTTCCGAAACTGACGTTTTTCAAGTCTTTTTGAAGAAATAGCTCGAATCACAAAACTGGACGTTTTTGCATGTTTTTGCTTAATATTACTTATACTCGGAGACCTTGATTCGATAAGTTAAGGATATTTGTATTATCCAAATAACTCCCGTTTTTCCCTAATTTTTTAGGAAATAGATCAAACCTTAAAAACGGCTGTTTTTCTAGGTTTTGGTAATATTACTTAGATTCGAGAGCAATAACTTGGTAAGTTTGAAAAACTTTCCCAAAACTGACGTTTTTCAAGCCTTTTTTGAAGAAATAGCTCGAATCTCCAAACACGCGATTTTTCCATCTTTTTGCTTAATATTACCTATAATCGGAGACCCTAAATAGATAAGTATGAAGATATTTGCATTATCCAAAAAACTCCCTTTTTTCATTTTCTTTTTTAGGAAATAGGTCAAACCTTAAAAACGGCCGTTTTTCAGGTTTTAGGTAATATTACTTAGATTCTCGAGCAATAACTTGCTAAGTTTGAAAAACAGTTTATTTTCCCAAAACTGACATTTTTTAATCCTTTTTAAGGAAATCGATCGAAACACAAAACTGGCCGTTTTTGCATGTTTTTGCTCAATATTACTTTCCTCGGAGACCTTAATTTGATAAGTTGAAGATATTTGCATTATCCAAATTAACTTCCGTTTTTCCCTTCTTTTTTAGAAAATAGGTCAAACCTTAAAAACGGCCGTTTTTCCAGGTTTTGGTTAATATTACTTAGATTCGAGAGCAATAACTTGCTAAGTCGGAATAACAGTTTAGTTTCCCAAAACTGATGTTTTTCAAGCCTTTTTAAGGAATTCGCTCGAATCTCAAAACTGGCAGTTTTTGCATGTTTTTGCTTAATATAACTTATACTCGGAGACCTTAATTTGATAATTTGAAAATATTTGCATTATCCCAAAAACTCCCGTTTTTCCCTTCTTTTTTAGGAAATAGATCAAACCTTAAAAACAGCTGTTTTTTAGGTTTTGGTTAATATTACTTAGATTCGAGAGCCATAACTTGCTAAGTTTGAAAAACAGTTTATTTTCCCAAAACTGACGTTTTTCAAGCCTTTTTAAAGAAATCGCTCGAATCTCAAAACTAGCTGTTTTTGAGGATTTTGCTTAATATTACTGATACTCGGCGACATTGATTCGATAAGTTAAAGATATTTGCAATATTCAAAAAACTTCTGTTTTTCCCTACTTTTTTAGAAAAAAGATCAAACCTTAAAAACGGATGATTTTCTAGGTTTGGTCAATATTACTTAGATTCAAGAGCAATAACTTGCTAAGTTTGAAAAACGGTTTATTTTCCCAAAACTGACGTTTTTCAAGCCTTTTTGAAGAAATCGATCGAATCTCAAACTGGCCGTTTTTGCATGTTTTTGCTTAATATTAGTTATACTCCGAGACCTTGATTCGATAAGTTAAGAAAATTTGCATTATCCAAATAACGCCCGTTTTTCTCTACTTTTTTAGAAAATAGATCAAACCTTAAAAACGGCTGTTTTTTCAGGTTTGGGTTAATATTACTTAGATTCGAGAGCAATAACTTGCTAAGTTTGAATAACACTTTATTTTCCCCAAACTGACGTTTTTCAAGCCTTTTTAAGGAAATCGCTCGAATCTCAAAACTGGCCGTTTTTGCATGTTCTTGCCTAATATTACTTAAACTCGGAGACCTCGATTCGATAAGTTAAGGATATTTGCATTATTTAAAAAACTCCCATTTTTCCCTTCTTATTTAGAAAATGGATCAAACCTTAAAAACGGCCGTTTTTTAAGGTTTTGGTTAATATTACTTAGATTCGAGAGCAATAACTTGGTAAGTTTGAAAAACTTTCCCAAAACTGACGTTTTTCAAGCCAATTTGAAGAAATAGCTAAAATCTCCAAACACGCGATTTTTCAATGTTTTTGCTTAATATTACCTATAATCGGAGACCTTAATTTGATAAGTATGAAGATATTTGTATTATCCAAAAAACTCCTGTTTTTCCTTTTTTTTCAGGAAATGGATCAAACCTTAAAATCAGCCGTTTTTCCAGGTTTTGGTTAATATTACTTAGATTCGAGAGCAATAACTTGCTTAGTTTAAAAAACGGTTTATTTTCCCAAATCTGACGTTTTTCTAGCTTTTTTCAAAAAATCGATCGAAACTTAAGCCTGGCCGTTTTTTCATGTTTTTGCTTAATATTACTTATACTCGGAGACCTTGATTCGATAAGTTAAGGATATTTGCAATATACAAAAAACATCCGTTTTTCTCTACTTTCTTAGAAAAAAGATTAAACCTTAAAAACGGCCGTTTTTCCAGGTTTTGGTCAATATTACTTAGATTCAAGAGCAATAACTTGCTAAGTTTGAAAAACGGTTTATTTTCCCGAAACTGACGTTTTTCAAGCCTTTTTGAAGAAATCGATCGAATCTCAAACTGGCCGTTTTTGCATGTTTTTGCTTAATATTAGTTATACTCCGAGACCTTGATTCGATAAGTTAAGAAAATTTGCATTATCCAAATAACGCCCGTTTTTCTCTACTTTTTTAGAAAATAGATCAAACCTTAAAAACGGCTGTTTTTTCAGGTTTGGGTTAATATTACTTAGATTCGAGAGCAATAACTTGCTAAGTTTGAATAACACTTTATTTTCCCCAAACTGACGTTTTTCAAGCCTTTTTAAGGAAATCGCTCGAATCTCAAAACTGGCCGTTTTTGCATGTTCTTGCCTAATATTACTTAAACTCGGAGACCTCGATTCGATAAGTTAAGGATATTTGCATTATTTAAAAAACTCCCATTTTTCCCTTCTTATTTAGAAAATGGATCAAACCTTAAAAACGGCCGTTTTTTAAGGTTTTGGTTAATATTACTTAGATTCGAGAGCAATAACTTGGTAAGTTTGAAAAACTTTCCCAAAACTGACGTTTTTCAAGCCAATTTGAAGAAATAGCTAAAATCTCAAAACACGCGATTTTTCAATGTTTTTGCTTAATATTACCTATAATCGGAGACCTTAATTTGATAAGTATGAAGATATTTGTATTATCCAAAAAAACTCCTGTTTTTCCTTTTTTTTCAGGAAATGGATCAAACCTTAAAATCAGCCGTTTTTCCAGGTTTTGGTTAATATTACTTAGATTCGAGAGCAATAACTTGCCTAAGTTCAAAAAACGGTTTATTTTCCCAAAAACTGTCGTTTTTCAAGTCTTTTTGAAGAAATAGCTCGAATCACAAAACTGGACGTTTTTGCATGTTTTTGCTTAATATTACTTATACTCGGAGACCTTGATTCGATAAGTTAAGGATATTTGCAATATACAAAAAACATCCGTTTTTCTCTACTTTCTTAGAAAAAAGATTAAACCTTAAAAACGGCCGTTTTTCCAGGTTTTGGTTAATATTACTTAGATTCGAGAGCAATAACTTGCTAAGTTTAAAAAACAGTTTATTTTCCCAAAATGGACGTTTTTCAAGCCTTTTTAAAGAAATCGCTCGAATTTCAAAACTAGCTGTTTTTGCAGGGTTTTGCTTTATATTACTGATACTCGGCGACATTGATTCGATAAGTTAAAGATATTTGCAATCTTCAAAAAACTTCTGTTTTTCCCTACTTTTTTAGAAAAAAGATCAAACCTTAAAAACGGATGATTTTCTAGGTTTGGTCAATATTACTTAGATTCAAGAGCAATAACTTGCTAAGTTTGAAAAACGGTTTATTTTCCCAAAACTGACGTTATTCAAGCCTTTTTGAAGAAATCGATCGAATCTCAAACTGGCCGTTTTTGCATGTTTTTGCTTAATATTAGTTATACTCGGAGACCTTGATTCGATAAGTTAAGGATAGTTGCTTATCCAAAAAAACCCTGTTTTTTCCCTACTTTTTTAGAAATAGATCAAACCCTAAAAACGGCCGTTTTTCCAGGTTTTGGTTGAGATTTCTTAGATTTGAAGGGGAAATAACTTGGTAAGTTTGAAAAACGGTTTATTTTCCAAAAACTGACGTTTTTCAAGCCTTTTGGAAGAAATCGATCGAATCTCAAAACTGGCCGTTTTTGCATGTTTTTGCTTAATATTACTTATATTCGGAGACCTTGATTCGATAAGTTAAGGATATTTGCATTATCCAAAAAACTCCCGTTTTTCAATCTTTTTTAGGAAATGGATCAAACCTCAAAATCAGCCGTTTTTCCCAGTTTTGCTTAATATTATTTAATTTTGAGAGCAATAACTTGGTAAGTTTGAAAAACGGTTTATTCTCCCAAAACTGACGTTTTTCAAGGCTTTTGGAAGAAATAGCTCGAATCTCCAAACAGGGGATTTTTCCATGTTTTTGCTTAATATTACCTATAATCGAAGACCTTAATTTGATAAGTATGAAGATATTTGTATTATCCCCAAAACTCCCGTTTTTCAATCTTTTTTAGGAAATGGATCAAACCTTAGAATCAGCCGATTTTCAGGTTTTGATTACTATTACTTAGATTCAAGAGCAATAACTTGGTAATTTTGAAAAACGGTATATTTTTCCGAAACTGACGTTTTTCAAGTCTTTTTGAAGAAATAGCTCGAATCACAAAACTGGACGTTTTTGCATGTTTTTGCTTAATATTACTTATACTCGGAGACCTTGATTCGATAAGTTAAGGATATTTGTATTATCCAAATAACTCCCGTTTTTCCCTAATTTTTTAGGAAATAGATCAAACCTTAAAAACGGCTGTTTTTCTAGGTTTTGGTAATATTACTTAGATTCGAGAGCAATAACTTGGTAAGTTTGAAAAACTTTCCCAAAACTGACGTTTTTCAAGCCTTTTTTGAAGAAATAGCTCGAATCTCCAAACACGCGATTTTTCCATCTTTTTGCTTAATATTACCTATAATCGGAGACCCTAAATAGATAAGTATGAAGATATTTGCATTATCCAAAAAACTCCCTTTTTTCATTTCTTTTTTAGGAAATAGGTCAAACCTTAAAAACGGCCGTTTTTCAGGTTTTAGGTAATATTACTTAGATTCTCGAGCAATAACTTGCTAAGTTTGAAAAACAGTTTATTTTCCCAAAACTGACATTTTTTAAGCCTTTTTAAGGAAATCGATCGAAACACAAAACTGGCCGTTTTTGCATGTTTTTGCTCAATATTACTTTCCTCGGAGACCTTAATTTGATAAGTTGAAGATATTTGCATTATCCAAATTAACTCCCGTTTTTCCCTTCTTTTTTAGAAAATAGGTCAAACCTTAAAAACGGCCGTTTTTTCAGGTTTTGGTTAATATTACTTAGATTCGAGAGCAATAACTTGCTAAGTTTTAAAAACAGTTTATTCTCTCAAAACTGACGTTTTTCAAGCCTTTTTGAAGAAATCGCTTGAATCTCAAAACTAGCTGTTTTTGCAATGTTTTGCTTAATAATTCTGATACTCGGCGACAATGATTCGATAAGTTAAAGATATTTGCAATATCCAAAAAACTTCTGTTTTTCCCTACTTTTTTAGGAAAAAGATCAAACCTTAAAAACAGCCGATTTTCTAGGTTTGGTTAATATTACTTAGATTCGAGAGCAATAACTTGCTATGTTTGAATAACAGTTTATTTTTTCCAAACTGACGTTTTTCAAGCCTTTTAAAGAAATTGCTCGAATCTTAAAACAGGCCGTTTTTGCATGTTTTTGCTTAATATTACTTATACTCGGAGACCTTGATTCGATAAGTTAAGGATATTTGCTTTTTCAAAAACCCCTGTTTTTCCCTACTTTTTTTAGGAAATAGATCAAACCTTAAAAACGGCCGTTTTTCCAGGTTTTGGTTGAGATTTTTTAGATTTGAAGGAGAAATAACTTGGTAAGTTTTAAAAACGGTTCATTTTCCAAAAACTGACGTTTTTCAAGCCTTCTGGAAAAATCGTTCGAATCTCAAAACTGGCCGTTTTTGCATGTTTTTGCTCAATTGTACTTATATTCGGAGACCTTGATTCGATAAGTTAAGGATATTTGCATTATCCAAAAAACTCCCGTTTTTCAATCTTTTTTAGGAAATGGATCAAATCTTAAAATCAGCCGTTTTTCCCAGTTTTGCTTCATATTATTTAATTTTGAGAGCAATAACTTGTAAGTTTGAAAAACGGTTTATTTTCCCAAAACTGACGTTTTTCAATCCTTTTGGAAGAAATAGCTCGAATCTCCAAACAGGCGATTTTTCCATGTTTTTGCTTAATATTACCTATAATCGAAGACCTTAATTTGATAAGTATGAAGATATTTGTATTAGTCAAAAAACTCCCGTTTTTCAATCTTTTTTAGGAAATGGATTAAACCTTAAAATCAGCCGATTTTCAGGTTTTGATTACTATTACTTAGATTCAAGAGCAATAACTTGGTAAGTTTGAAAACGGTTTATTTTTCAAAAACTGACGTTTTTCAAGTCCTTTTGAAGAAATAGCTCGAATCACAAAACTGGACGTTTTTGCATGTTTTTGCTTAATATTACTTATACTCGGAGAACTTGATTCGATAAGTTAAGCATATTTGCATTATCCAAAAAATAACCGTTTTTCACTTCTTTTTTAGGAAATAGATCAAACCGTAAAAACGGCCGTTTTTCTAGGTTTTGGTTAATATCACTTAGATTCGAGAGCAATAACTTGCTATGTTTGAATAACAGTTTATTTTCCCAAACCGACGTTTTTCAAACCTTTTTAAGGAAATCGCTCGAATCTCAAAACAGGCCGTTTTTGCATGTTTTTGCTCAATATTACTTACCTCAGAGACCTTAATTTGATAAGTTGAAGATAGTTGCATTATCCAAAAACCCCCGTTTTTCCCTTCTTTTTAAGGAAATAGATCAAACCTTAAACACGGCCGTTTTTCCAGGTTTTTGTTAATATTAATTAGATTTGAGAGCAATAACTTGCTAAGTTTGAAAAACAGTCTATTTTCCCAAAACTGACGTTTTTTAAGCCCTTTTGAAGAATCGCTCAAATCTCAAAACTAGCCGTTTTTGCATGTTTTTGCTTAATATTACTTATAATCGGAGACCTTGATTCGATAAGTTAAGGATATTTACATTATTAAAAAAAAAACCCGTTTTCCCTTCTTTTTTAGGAAATAGATCAAACCTTAAAAACGGCCGTTTTTTTAGGTTTTGGTTAATATCACTTAGATTCGAGAGCAATAACTTGCTAAGTTTGAAAAACGGTTTTTTTTCCCAAATCTTACGTTTTTCTAGCTTTTTTTGAAAAATGGATCGAATCTTAAAACAGGCCGTTTTTACATGTTTTTGCTTAATATTACTTATAATCGGAGACCTTAATTTGATAAGTATGAAGATATTTGCATTATCCAAAAAACTCCCGTTTTTCAATCTTTTTAGGAAATGGATCAAATCTTAAAATCAGCCGTTTTTCCCAGTTTTGCTTCATATTATTTAATTTTGAGAGCAATAACTTGTAAGTTTGAAAAACAGTTTATTTTCCCAAAACTGACGTTTTTCAAGCCTTTTTGAAGAAATCGCTTGAATCTCAAAACTAGCTGTTTTTGCAGTGTTTTGCTTAATAATTCTGATACTCGGCGACAATGATTCGATAAGTTAAAGATATTTGCAATATCCAAAAAACTTCTGTTTTTCCCTACTTTTTTAGGAAAAAGATCAAACCTCAAAAACGGCCGTTTTTCCAGGTTTTGGTTAATATTACTTAGATTCGAGAGCAATAACTTGCTAAGTTTAAAAAACAGTTTATTTTCCTAAAACTGACGATTTTCAAGCCTTTTTAAGGAAATCGCTCGAATCTCAAAACTAGCTGTTTTTGCATGTTTTTGCTTAATATTTCTTATACTGGGAGACCCTTATTCGATAAGTAAAGGATATTTGCAATATCTTAAAAACTTCCGTTTTTCCCTACTTTTTTAGAAAAAAGATTAAACCCTAAAAACGGCCGTTTTTGCAGGTTTTAGTTAATATTACTTAGATTCGAGAGCAATAACTTGCTAAGTTTGAAAAACGGTTTATTTTCCCAAACTTACGTTTTTTAGCCTTCTTGAAGAAATCGATCGAATCTCAAACCTGGCCGTTTCCGCATGTTTTTGCTTAATATTACTTATACTTGGAGACCTTGATTCGATAAGTTAAGGATATTTGCATTATCAAAAAAACTACAGTTTTTCCCTACTTTCTAGGAAATGGATCAAACCTTAAAAACGACCGTTTTTCTAGGTTTTGGTTAATATTACTTAGATTCGAGAGCAATAACTTGCTAAGTTTGAATAAAAGTTTATTTTCCCAAACTGACGTTTTTCAAGCCTTTTTAAGGAAATCGCTTGAATCTCAAAACAGGCCGTTTTTGCATGTTTTTGCTTAATATTACTTATACTCGGAGACCTTAATTCGATAAAACAGGGATATTTGTATTATACAAAAACCCCCCGGTTTTCCCTTCTTTTTTAGGAAATAGATCAAACCTTAAAAACGGCCGTTTTTCCAGGTTTTGGTTAATATTACTTACACTGAGAGCAATAACTTGCGAAGTTTGAAAAACGGTTTATTTTCCCAAAACCGACGTTTTTCTACCTTTTTGAAGAAATAGCTTGAATCTCCACACAGGTGATTTTTCCATGTTTTTGCCTAAAACTACCTATAATCTGAGACCTTAATTTAATAAGTATGAAGATATTTTTGTATTATCCAAAAAACTCCCGTTTTTCAATCTTTTTTAGGAAATGGATTAAACCTTAAACTCAGCCGTTTTTTCAGGTTTTGATTAATATTACTTAGATTCAAGAGCAATAACTTGCTAAGTTTAAAAAACGGTTTATTTTCCCAAAACTGACGTTTTTCAAGCCTTTTTGAAGAAATCGATCGAATCTCAAACCTGGCCGTTTTTGCATGTTTTTGCTTAATATTAGTTATACTCCGAGACCTTGATTCGATAAGTTTAGGATATTTGCATTATCCAAATAACCCCCGTTTTACCCTACTTTTTAAGAAATAGATCAAACCTTAAAAACGGCCGTTTTCCTAGGTTTTGGGTAATATTACTTAGATTTGAGAGCAATAACTTGCTAAATTTGAAAAACGGTTTATTTTCCCAAACTGACGTTTTTTAAGCCTTCTTGAAGAAATCGCTCGAATCTCAAAACTGGCCGTTTTTGCATGTTTTTGCCTAATATTACTTATACTCGGAGACCTTGATTCGATAAGTTAAGGATATTTGCATTATTTAAAAAAAAACCCTTTTTCCCTTCTTATTTAGAAAATGGATCAAACCTTAAAAACGGCCGTTTTTTAAGGTTTTGGTTAATATTACTCAGATTCAAGAGCAATAACTTGGTAAGTTTACAAAACTTTCCCAAAACTGACGTTTTTCAAGCCTTTTTGAAGAAATAGCTAAAATCTCCAAACACGCGATTTTTCAATGTTTTTGCCTAATATTACCTATAATCAAAGACCTTAATTTGATAAGTATGAAGATATTTGTATTATCCAAAAAACTCCCGTTTTTCAATCTTTTTTTTAGGAAATGGATTAAACCTTAAAACAGCCATTTTTTCAGGTTATGATTAATATTACTTAGATTCAAGAGCAATAACTTGCTAAGTTTGAAAAATGGTTTTTTTTTTTTTTAAACTGACGTTTTTCAAGCCTTTTTGAAGAAATCGATCTAATCTCAAAACTGGCCATTTTTTCATGTTTTTGCTTAATATTAGTTATACTCGCAGACCTTGATTCGATGAGTTAAGGATATTTGCATTATCCAAATAACTCCCGTTTTTCCCTAGTTTTTTAGGAAATAGATCAAACCTTAAAAACGGCCGTTTTTCTAGGTTTTGGTAATATTACTTAGATTCGAGAGCAATTACTTGGTAAGTTTGAAAAACTTTCGTAAAACTGACGTTTTTCAAGCCTTTTTTGAAAAAATACCTCGAATCCCCAAACACGCGATTTTTCCATCTTTTTGCTTAATATTACCTATAATCGGAGACCCTAAATTGATGAGTATGAAGATATTTGCATTATCGGAAAAACTCCCGTTTTTCATTTCTTTTTTAGGAAATAGGTCAAACCTTAAAAACGGCCGTTATTCCAGGTTTTGGTAAATATTAATTACATTCGAGAGCAATAACTTGCTAAGTTTGAAAAATGGTTTTTTTTCACAAAACTTGACGTTTTGCAAGCCTTTTTGAAGAAATTTCTCGAATCTCAAAACTAGCCGTTTTTGCATGTTTTTGCCTAATATTACTTATACTCGGAGACCTTGATTCGATAAGTTAAGAATATTTGCATTATCCAAAAAAACTCCGTTTTTCCCTTTTTTTTTAGGAAATAGATCAAACCTTAAAAACGGCCGTTTTTCCAGGTTTTGGTTAATATTACTTAGATTCGAGAGCAATAACTTGCTAAGTTTGAAAAATGGTTTTTTTTCCTCAAACTGACGTTTTTCAAGCCTTTCGAAGAAATAGCTCGAATCTCAAAACAGGCCGTTTTTGCATGTTTTTGCTTAATATTACTTATACTCCGATACCTTGATTCGATAAGTTAAGGATTTTTGCATTATTTAAAAAAAAAAACGTTTTCCCTTCTTTTTTAGGAAATGGATCAAACCTCAAAAACGGCCGTTTTTCTAGGTTTTGGTTAATATTACTGAGATTCGAGAGCAATAACTTACTAAGTGTGAAGAACAGTTTATTTTCCCAAAACTGACGTTTTTCAAGCCTTTTTAAGAAAATCGATCGAATCTCAAAACTAGGCCGTTTTTGCATGTTTTTGCTTAATATTACTTTCCTCGGAGACCTTAATTTGATAAGTTGAAGATATTTGCATTATCCTAAAAAACTCCCGTTTTTCCCTTCTTTTTTAGAAATTAAGGTCTTTGATTATAGGTAATATTAGGCAAAAACATTGAAAAATCGCGTGTTTGGAGATTTTAACTATTTCTTCAAAAAGGCTTGAAAAACGTCAGTTTTGGGAAAGTTTTTCAAACTTACCAAGTTATTGCTCTTGAATCTGAGTAATATTAACCAAAACCTTAAAAAACGGCCGTTTTTAAGGTTTGATCCATTTTCTAAATAAGAAGGGAAAAAGGGTTTTTTTTTAAATAATGCAAATATCCTTAACTTATCGAATCAAGGTCTCCGAGTGTAAGTAATATTAGGCAAAAACATGCAAAAACGGCCAGTTTTGAGATTCGAGCGATTTCTTCAAGAAGTCTTAAAAAACGTCAGTTTGGGAAAATAAACCGTTTTTCAAATTTAGCAAGTTATTGCTCTCGAATCTAAGTAATATTACCCAAAACCTAGGAAAAACGGCCGTTTTTAAGTTTTGATCTATTTCTTAAAAAAGTAGGGTAAAACGTGGGTTATTTGGATAATGCAAATATCCTAAACTTATCGAATCAAGGTCTCGGAGTATAACTAATATTAAGCAAAAACATGCAAAAACGGCAAGGTTTGAGATTCGATCGATTTCTTCAAAAAGGCTTGAAAAACGTCAGTTTTGGGAAAATAAACCGTTTTTCAAACTTAGCAAGTTATTGCTCTTGAATCTAAGTAATATTAATCAAAACCTGAAAAAACGGCTGAGTTTAAGGTTTAATCCATTTCCTAAAAAAGATTGAAAAACGGGAGTTTTTTGGATATTACTGATACTCGGCGACATTGATTCGATAAGTTAAAGATATTTGCAATATTCAAAAAACTTCTGTTTTTCCCTACTTTTTTAGAAAAAGATCAAACCTTAAAAACGGCCGATTTTCTAGGTTTGGTTAATATTACTTAGATTCGAGAGCAATAACTTGCTATGTTTGAATAACAGTTTATTTTCCCAAAACTGACGTTTTTCAAGCCTTTTTAAGGAAATCGCTCGAATCTTCAGAACACGCCGTTTGTGCATGTTTTTGCTTAATATTACTTATACTCAGGGACCTTTATTTGACAAGTTAAGGATATTTGCATTATCCAAAAAAACTTACGTTTTTCCATACTTTTTTAAGAAATAGATCGAACCTTAAAAACGGATGTTTTTCCAGGTTTTGGTTAATATTACTTAGATTCGAGAGCAATAACTTGCTAAATTTAAAAAACGGTTTATTTTCCCAAAACTGACGTTTTTCAAGCCTTTTTGAAGAAATAGCTTGAATCTTCAAACACGCCATTTTTCCATGTTTTTGCTTAATATTACTTATAATCGGAGACCTTAATTTGCTAAGTATAGAGATATTTGTATTATCCAAAAACCTCCCGTATTTAAATCTTTTTTAGGAAATGAATCAAACCTTAAAATCAGCCGTTTTTCCAGGTTTTGGGCAATATTACTTAGATTCGAGAGCAATAACTGCTAAGTTTGAAAAACGGTTTATTTTCCCAAACTGACGTTTTTCAAGCCTTCTTGAAGAAATCGATCGAATCTCAAACCTGGCCGTTTTTGCATGTTTTTGCTTAATATTACCTATACTCGGAGACCTTGATTCGATAAGTTAAGGATATTTGCAAAAACATGCAAAAACGGCCAGTTTTGAGATTCGAGCGATTTCCTTAAAAAGGCTTGAAAAACGTCAGTATTCGGAAAATATACTCTTCTTCAAACTTAGCAAGTAATTGCTCTCGAATCTAAGTAGTATTACCTAAAACCTGAAAAAACGGCTGATTTTAAGGTTTGATCTATTTCCTGAAAAAGTATGGAAAAATGGGAATTTTTTGGATAATGCAAATATCCTTAACTTATCGAATCAAGGTCTCCGAGTATAAGTAATATTAGGAAAAAACATGCCAAAACGGCCAGTTTTGAGATTTGATCGATTTCTTCAAAAAGGCTTGAAAAACATCAGTTTTGGGAAAATAAAACGTTTCACAAACTTAGCAAGTTATTGCTTTCGAATCTCAGTAATATTGCCCAAAACCTGGAAAAACGGCCGTTTTTAAGGTTGGATCTATTTCCTAAAAAAGTAGGGAAAAACGGGTGTTTTTTAGATAAAGCAAATTTCCTCAAATTATCGAATCAAGGTCTCCGAGTATAAGTAATATTAAGCAAAAACATGCAAAAACGGCCAGTTTTGAGATTCAAGCAATTTCTTTAAAGGGCTTGAAAAACGTCAGTTTTGGGAAAATGAACCGTTTTTCAAACTTAGCAAGTTATTGCTCTCGAATTTAAGTAATATTAACCTAACCTGGAAAAACGGCTGATTTTAAGGAGTGATTCATTTTCAAAAAAAGATTGAAAAACGGGAGTTTTTTAGGTGATACAAATATCTTCAACTTATCAAATTAAGGTCTCCGAGGAAAGTAATATTGAGCAAAAACTTGCAAAAACGGCCAGTTTTGAGATTCGATTGATTTCTAAAAAAAAGCTAAAAAAAAGTCGGATTTGGGAAAATAAACCGTTTTTCAAACTTAGCAAGTTATTGCTCCCGAATCTAAGTAATATTAACCAAAACCTGGAAAAACAGCCGTTTTTAAGGTTTGATCTATTTCCTAAAAAATTAGGGAAAAACGGGGGTTTTTTGGGAAATGCAAAATATCCTTAACCTTTCGAATCAAGGACTTCGAATACAAGTAATATTAAGCAAAAACATGCAAAAACGGCCAGTTTTGAGTTTCGAGCGATTTCCTTAAAAAGGCTTAAAAAACTTCAGTTTTGTGAAAATAAACTGTAATTCATCTTAGCAAGTTATTGCTCTCGAATCTAAGTAATATTAAGCAAAACCTGGAAAAACGGCCGTTTTAAAGGTTTGATCTATTTCCTAAAAAAAGGGAAAAACAGGAGTTTTTTGGATAATACAAATATCGTCATACCTATTAAATTAAGGTCTCCGATTATAAGTAATATCAAGCAAAAACATGGAAAAATGGCCTGTTTGGAGATTCGAGCTATTTCTTCAAAAAGGCTTGAAAAACGTCAGTTTTGGGAAAATAAACCGTTTTTCAAACTTAGCAAGTTATTGCTCTCGAATATAAGTAATATTAAGCAAAACCTGCAAAAACGGCCGTTTTTAAGATTTAATCTATTTCCTAAAAACGGGCATTTTTTGGATAATACAAATATCCTTAACTTATCGAATCAAAGGTCTCCGAATATAAGTAATATTAAGCAAAAACATGCAAAAACGTCTAGTTTTGAGATTCGAGCGATTTCCTTAAAAAAGGCCTGGAAAAACGTCAGTTTTGGGAAAATAAACCGTTTTTCAAACTTACCAAGTTATTGCTCTCGAATCTAAGTAATATTAAACAAAAACTGGAAAAACAGCTGATTTTAGGGGTTGATCCATTTCCTAAAAAAGAAGGGAAAAACAGGAGTTTTTTGGAAGATACAAATATCTTCAACTTATTAAATTAAGGTCTTCGAGGAAAGTAATATTAAGCAAAAACTTGCAAAAACGCCCAGTTTTGAGATTCGATTGATTTCTTAAAAAAAGCTAAAAAAACGTCAGATTTGGGAAAATAAACCGTTTTTCAAACTTAGCAAGTTATTGCTCTCGAATCTAAGTAATATTAACCAAAACCTGGAAAAACGTCTAATTTTGAGGTTTGATCCATTTCCTAAAAAAGATTGAAAAAGTTAGTTGTTTGGATAATACAAATATCTTCATACTTATCGAATACAGGTCTCCGAGGGAAGTAATATTAAGCCAAAATATGGAAAAATGGCCTGTTTGAAGATTCAAGATATTTCTTTAAAAAGGCCTTAAAAACGTCAGTTTTGGGAAAATAAACCGTTTTTCAAACTAAGCAAGTTATTTCTCTCGAATCTAAGTAATATTAACCAAAACCTGTAGAACCGGCTCATTTTAAGGTTTGATCCATTTTCTAACAAAGATTGAAAAACAGGAGTTTTTTGGATAATACAAATATCTTCATACTTATCAAATTAAGGTATCCGATTATCAGTAATATTAAGCAAAAACATGAAAAAATCGCCTCTTAAAGATTCGAGCTATTTCTTCAAAAAGGCTTAAAAAACGTCATATTTGGAAAACAAACCGTTTTTCAAACTTAGTAAGTTATTGCTCTCGAATCTAATTAATATTACCCAAAACCTGGAAAAACGGCTAATTTGAAGGTTTGATCCATTTCCTTAAAAAGATCAAAAAAACGTTAGTTTTTTGGATAATACAAATATCTTCATACTTATCAAATTAAGGTCTCCGATTATAGGTAATATTAAGCAAAAACATGGAAGAATGTCCTGTTTGGAGATTCTAGCTTTTTCTTCAAAAAGGCTTGAAAAACCTTAGTTTTGGGAAAATAAACCGTTTTTCAAACTTACCAAGTTATTGCTCTCGAATCTAAGTAATATTAACCAAAAACTGGAAAAACAGCTGATTTTAGGGGTTGATCCATTTCCTAAAAAAGAAGGGAAAAACAGGAGTTTTTTGGAAGATACAAATATCTTCAACTTATTAAATTAAGGTCTTCGAGGAAAGTAATATTAAGCAAAAACTTGCAAAAACGCCCAGTTTTGAGATTCGATTAATTTCTTAAAAAAAGCTAAAAAAACGTCAGATTTGGGAAAATAAACCGTTTTTCAAACTTAGCAAGTTATTGCTCTCGAATCTAAGTAATATTAACCAAAACCTGGGAAAACGTCTGATTTTAAGGTTTGATCCATTTCCTAAAAAAGATTGAAAAAGTTAGTTTTTTTGATAATACAAATATCTTTATACTTATCGAATTAAGGTCTCCGAGGGAAGTAATATTAGGACAAAAGATGGAAAAATGGCCTGTTGGAAGATTCAAGATATTTCTTCAAAAAGGCCTTAAAAACGTCAGTTTTGGGAAATAAATCGTTTTTCACACTAAGCAAGTTATTTCTCTCGAATCTAAGTAATATTAACCAAAACCTGTAAAACCGCCTCATTTTAAGGTTTGATCCATTTTCTAAAAAAGATTGAAAAACAGGAGTTTTTTGGATAATACAAATATCTTCATACTTATCAAATTAAGGTATCCGATTATCAGTAATATTAAGCAAAAACATGCAAAAAGGGCCAGTTTTGAGATTAGATCGAATTCTTAAAAAAAGCTAAAAGAACGTCAGATTTGGAAAAATCAACCGTTTTTCAAACTTAACAAGTTATTGCTCTCGAATCTATGTAATATTAGGACAAAACATGGAAAAATGGCCTGTTGGAAGATTCAAGATATTTCTTCAAAAAGGCCTTAAAAACGTCAGTTTTGGGAAATAAATCGTTTTTCACACTAAGCAAGTTATTTCTCTCGAATTAAGGTCTCCGAGGGAAGTAATATTAGGACAAAACATGGAAAAATGGCCTGTTGGAAGATTCAAGATATTTCTTCAAAAAGGCCTTAAAAACGTCAGTTTTGGGAAATAAATCGTTTTTCAAACTAAGCAAGTTATTTCTCTCGAATCTAAGTAATATTAACCAAAACCTGTAAAACCGCCTCATTTTAAGGTTTGATCCATTTTCTAAAAAAGATTGAAAAACAGGAGTTTTTTGGATAATACAAATATCTTCATACTTATCAAATTAAGGTATCCGATTATCAGTAATATTAGGCAAAAACATGCAAAAAGGGCCAGTTTTGAGATTAGATCGAATTCTTAAAAAAAGCTAAAAGAACGTCAGATTTGGAAAAATCAACCGTTTTTCAAACTTAACAAGTTATTGCTCTCGAATCTATGTAATATTAGGACAAAACATGGAAAAATGGCCTGTTGGAAGATTCAAGATATTTCTTCAAAAAGGCCTTAAAAACGTCAGTTTTGGGAAATAAATCGTTTTTCACACTAAGCAAGTTATTTCTCTCGAATCTAAGTAATATTAACCAAAACCTGTAAAACCGCCTCATTTTAAGGTTTGATCCATTTTCTAAAAAAGATTGAAAAACAGGAGTTTTTTGGATAATACAAATATCTTCATACTTATCAAATTAAGGTATCCGATTATCAGTAATATTAAGCAAAAACATGCAAAAAGGGCCAGTTTTGAGATTAGATCGAATTCTTAAAAAAAGCTAAAAGAACGTCAGATTTGGAAAAATCAACCGTTTTTCAAACTTAACAAGTTATTGCTCTCGAATCTATGTAATATTAACCAAACCTGGAAAAACGGCTGATTTAAAGGTTTCATCCATTTCCTAAAATAGTTTGAAAAACGGGAGTTTTTTGGATAATGCAAATATCTCCGACTTATCAAATTAAGGTCTCCGAGGAAAGTAATATTAAGCAAAAACATGCAAAAACGGCTAGTTTTGAGATTGAATCGATATCTTAAAAAAGCTTGTATAACGTCCGATTTGGGAAAATAAACCGTTTTTCAAACTTACCAAGTTATTTCTCTCGAATCTAAGTAATATTAATCAAAACCTGAAAAAACTGCTTATTTTAAGGTTTGATCCATTTTCAAAATTTTGATTGAAAAACGGGTGTTTTTTGGATGATACAAATATCTTCAACTTATTAAATTAAGGTCTCCGAGGAAAGAAATATTAAGCAAAAACTTGCAAAAACGGCCAGTTTTGAGATTCGATTGATTTCTTAAAAAAAGCTAAAAAAACGTCAGATTTGGGAAAATAAACCGTTTTTCAAACTTACCAATTTATTGCTCTCGAATCTAAGCAATATTAACCAAAACCTGGAAAAACGGCCGTTTTTAAGATTTCATCTTTTTTCTAAAAAAGTAGGGAAAAACGGGTGTTTTTTGGATATTGCAAATATTCTTAACTTATCGAATCAAGGTCGCCAAGTATAAGTAATATTAAGCACAAACATGCAAAAACGGCCAGTTTTGAGATTCGAGCGATTTCTTCAAAAAGGCTTGAAAAACGTCAGTTTTGGAACAAATAAACCGTTTTTCAAACTTAGCAAGTTATTCCTCTCGAATTTAAGTAATATTAACCAAAACCTGGAAAAACGGTTGATTTTAAGGTTTGATCCATTTTCTAAAAAAAAAGGGAAAAACGGGCGCTTTTTGGATAATCAAAATATCTTCAACTTATCAAATTAAGGTCTCCGAGGAAAGTAATATTAACCAAAACCTGGAAAAACGGCTGATTTTAAGGTTTGATCCATTTCCTAAAAAAAGAAGGGAAAAACGGGCTTTTTTTGGATAATAAAAATATCTTCAACTTATTAAATTAAGGTCTCCGAGGAAAGTAATATTAAGCAAAAACATGCAAAAACGGCAAGTTTTGAGATTCGATCGATTTCTTAATAAAGCTTGAAAAACGTCCGATTTGAAAAAATAAACTGTTTTTCAAACTTAGCAAGTTATTGCTCTCGAATCTAAGTAATAATAACCAAAACCTGGAAAAACGGCAGATTTTAAGGTTTGATCGATTTCCTAAAAAAGATTAAAAAACGAGTTTTTTGGATAATACAAATATCTTCAACTGATCAAATTAAGGTCTCTCAGGAAAGTAATATTAAGCAAAAACATGCACAAAGGGCCAGTTTGGAGATTCGATCGATTTCTTAAAAAAAGCTAAAAAAACTTCAGATTTGGAAAAATAAACCGTTTTTCAAACTTACCAAGTTATTGCTCTCGAATCTAAGTAATAATAACCAAAACCTGGCAAAACGGCAGATTTTAAGGTTTGATCGATTTTCTAAAAAAGATTAAAAAACGAGAGTTTTTTTGGATAATACAAATATCTTCAACTGATCAAATTAAGGTCTCTCAGGAAAGTAATATTAAGCAAAAACATGCACAAAGGGCTAGTTTTGAGATTCGATCGATTTCTTAAAAAAACTTCAGATTTGGAAAAAAATAAACCGTTTTTCAAACTTACCAAGTTATTGCTCTCGAATCTATGTAATATTAACCAAACCTGGAAAAACGGCTGATTTAAAGGTTTGATCCATTTCCTAAAATTGTTTGAAACACGGAAGTTTTTTGGATAATACAAATATCTTCATACTTATCGAATTAAGGTCTCCGATTATAAGTAATATTAGCCAAAAACCTGCAAAAACGGCCAGTTTTGAGATTCGATCGATTTCTAAAAAAAAGCTTAAAAAACGTCAGTTTTGGGAAAATAAACCGTTATTCAAACTTAGCAGGTTATTGCTCGTGAATCTAGGTAAAATTATACAAAACCTCAGAAGACGGCCATTTTTAAGGTCTATTCATTTCCTTAAAAAGAAAGGAAAAACGGGAGTTTTTTGGATAATGCAAATATCTCCAACTTTTCAAATTAAGGTCTCCGAGGAAAGTAATATTAAGCAAAAACATGCAAAAACGGCTAGTTTTGAGATTCGATCGATATCTTAAAAAAGCTTGAAAAACGCCTTATTTGGGAAAATAAACCGTTTTTCAAACTTAGCAAGTTATTGCTCTCGAATCTAAGTAATATTAACCAAAACCTGGAAAAACGTCTAATTTTGAGGTTTGATCCATTTCCTAAAAAAGATTGAAAAAGTTAGTTGTTTGGATAATACAAATATCTTCATACTTATCGAATACAGGTCTCCGAGGGAAGTAATATTAAGCCAAAATATGGAAAAATGGCCTGTTTGAAGATTCAAGATATTTCTTTAAAAAGGCCTTAAAAACGTCAGTTTTGGGAAAATAAACCGTTTTTTAAACGAAGCAGGTTATTTCTCTCGAATCTAAGTAATATTAACCAAAACCTGTAGAACCGGCTCATTTTAAGGTTTGATCCATTTTGTAAAAAAGATTGAAAAACAGGAGTTTTTTGGATAATACAAATATTTTCAACTGATCAAATTAAGGTCTCTCAGGAAAGTAATATTAAGCAAAAACATGCACAAAGGGCCAGTTTTGAGATTCGATCGATTTCTTAAAAAAAGCTAAAAAAACGTCAGATTTGGAAAAATCAACCGTTTTTCAAACTTACCCAGTTATTGCTCTCGAATCTATGTAATATTAACCAAACCTGGAAAAACGGCTGATTTAAAGGTTTGATCCATTTCCTAAAATAGTTTGAAACACGGGAGTTTTTTTGATAATATAAATATCTTCATACTTATCGAATTAAGGTTTCCGATTATAAGTAATATAGGCAAAAACATGCAAAAACGGCCAGTTTTGAGATTCGATTGATTTCTTAAAAAAAGCTTGAAAAACTTCTGTTTTGGGAAAATAAACCTTTATTCAAACTTAGCAGATTATTGCTCGTGAATCTAGGGAATATTAAACAAAACCTGAGAAAACGGCCGTTTTTAAGGTCTATCGATTTCCTAAAAAAGAAGGGAAAAACGGAAGTTTTTTGGATAATGCAAATATCTCCGACTTATCGAATTAAGGTCTCCGAGGAAAGTAATATTAAGGAAAAACATGCAAAAACGGCAAGTTTTGAGATTCGATCGATTTCTTAATAAAGCTTGAAAAACTTCCGATTTGAAAAAATAAACTGTTTTTCAAACTTAGCAAGTTATTGCTCTCGAATCTAAGTAATATTAACCAAAACCTGAAAAAACAGCTGATTTTAAGGTTTGATCCATTTCCTAAAAAAGATTGAAAAACGAGAGTTTTTTGGATAATACAAATATCTTCAACTTATCAAATTAAGGTCTCTCAGGAAAGTAATATTAAGCAAAAACATGCAAAAAGGGCCAGTTTTGAGATTCGATCGATTTCTTTAAAAAAACTATAAAAAACGTCAGATTTGGAAAAATCAACCGTTTTTCAAACTTACCAAGTTATTGCTATCGAATCTATGTAATATTAACCAAACCTGGAAAAACGGCTGGGTTAAAGGTTTGATCCATTTCCTAAAATTGTTTGAAATACGGGAGTTTTTTTGATTATATAAATATCTTCATACTTATCGAATTATGGTCTCCGATTATAAGTAATATTAGGCAAAAACATGCAAAAACGGCCAGTTTTTAGATTCGATTGATTTCTTAAAAAAAGCTTGAAAAACGTCAGTTTTGGGAAAATAAACCGTTATTCACACTTAGCAGGTTATTGCTCGTGAATCTAGGTAATATTAAACAAAACCTGAGAAAACGGCCGTTTTTAAGGTCTATCCATTTCCTAAAAAAGAAGGGAAAAACGGTGGTTTTTTGGATAATGCAAATATCTCCAACTTATCAAATTAAGGTCTCCGAGGAAAGTAATATTAAGCAAAAACATGCAAAAACGGCTAGTTTTAAGATTCGATCGATATCTGAAAAGAGCTTAAAAAACGTCCGATTTGGGAAAATAAACCGTTTTTCAAACTTAGCAAGTTATTTCTCTCGAATCTAAGTAATATTAACCAAAACCTGAAAAAACCGCTGATTTTAAGGTTTGATCCATTTTCAAAATTTTTATTGAAAAACGGGAGTTTTTTGGATGATACAAATATCTTCAACTTATTAAATTAAGGTCTCCGAGGAAAGTAATATTAAGCAAAAACATGCAAAAACGGCTAGTTTTGAGATTGAATCGATATCTTAAAAAAGCTAAAAAAACGTCAGATTTGGAAAAATCAACCGTTTTTCAAACTTAACAAGTTATTGCTCTCGAATCTATGTAATATTAACCAAACCTGGAAAAACGGCTGATTTAAAGGTTTCATCCATTTCCTAAAATAGTTTGAAAAACGGGAGTTTTTTGGATAATGCAAATATCTCCGACTTATCAAATTAAGGTCTCCGAGGAAAGTAATATTAAGCAAAAACATGCAAAAACGGCTAGTTTTGAGATTGAATCGATATCTTAAAAAAGCTTGTATAACGTCCGATTTGGGAAAATAAACCGTTTTTAAAACTTACCAATTTATTGCTCTCGAATCTAAGCAATATTAACCAAAACCTGAAAAAACTGCTTATTTTAAGGTTTGATCCATTTTCAAAATTTTGATTGAAAAACGGGTGTTTTTTGGATGATACAAATATCTTCAACTTATTAAATTAAGGTCTCCGAGGAAAGAAATATTAAGCAAAAACTTGCAAAAACGGCTAGTTTTGAGATTCGATTGATTTCTTAAAAAAAGCTAAAAAAACGTCAGATTTGGGAAAATAAACCGTTTTTTAAACTTACCAATTTATTGCTCTCGAATCTAAGCAATATTAACCAAAACCTGGAAAAACGGCCGTTTTTAAGATTTCATCTTTTTTCTAAAAAAGTAGGGAAAAACGGGTGTTTTTTGGATATTGCAAATATTCTTAACTTATCGAATCAAGGTCGCCAAGTATAAGTAATATTAAGCACAAACATGCAAAAACGGCCAGTTTTGAGATTCGAGCGATTTCTTCAAAAAGGCTTGAAAAACGTCAGTTTTGGGAAAATAAACCGTTTTTCAAACTTAGCAAGTTATTCCTCTCGAATTAAGTAATATTAACCAAAACCTGGAAAAACGGCAGATTTTAAGGTTTGATCGATTTCCTAAAAAAGATTAAAAAACGAGAGTTTTTTGGATAATACAAATATCTTCAACTGATCAAATTAAGGTCTCTCAGGAAAGTAATATTAAGCAAAAACATGCACAAAGGGCCAGTTTTGAGATTCGATCGATTTCTTAAAAAAAGCTAAAAAAACGTCAGATTTGGAAAAATCAACCGTTTTTCAAACTTACCAAGTTATTGCTCTCGAATCTATGTAATATTAACCAAACCTGGAAAAACGGCCGATTTAAAGGTTTGATCCATTTCCTAAAATAGTTTGAAACACGGGAGTTTTTTTGATAATATAAATATCTTCATACTTATCGAATTAAGGTTTCCGATTATAAGTAATATAGGCAAAAACATGCAAAAACGGCCAGTTTTGAGATTCGATTGATTTCTTAAAAAAAGCTTGAAAAACTTCAGTTTTGGGAAAATAAACCTTTATTCAAACTTAGCAGATTATTGCTCGTGAATCTAGGGAATATTAAACAAAACCTGAGAAAACGGCCGTTTTTAAGGTCTATCGATTTCCTAAAAAAGAAGGGAAAAACGGAAGTTTTTTGGATAATGCAAATATCTCCGACTTATCGAATTAAGGTCTCCGAGGAAAGTAATATTAAGAAAAAACATGCAAAAACGGCAAGTTTTGAGATTCGATCGATTTCTTAATAAAGCTTGAAAAACTTCCGATTTGAAAAAATAAACTGTTTTTCAAACTTAGCAAGTTATTGCTCTCGAATCTAAGTAATATTAACCAAAACCTGAAAAAACAGCTGATTTTAAGGTTTGATCCATTTCCTAAAAAAGATTGAAAAACGAGAGTTTTTTGGATAATACAAATATCTTCAACTTATCAAATTAAGGTCTCTCAGGAAAGTAATATTAAGCAAAAACATGCAAAAAGGGCCAGTTTTGAGATTCGATCGATTTCTTTAAAAAAACTATAAAAAACGTCAGATTTGGAAAAATCAACCGTTTTTCAAACTTACCAAGTTATTGCTCTCGAATCTATGTAATATTAACCAAACCTGGAAAAACGGCTGGGTTAAAGGTTTGATCCATTTCCTAAAATTGTTTGAAACACGGGAGTTTTTTTGATTATATAAATATCTTCATACTTATCGAATTATGGTCTCCGATTATAAGTAATATTAGGCAAAAACATGCAAAACTTACCAAGTTATTTCTCTCGAATCTAAGTAATATTAATCAAAACCTGAAAAAACTGCTTATTTTAAGGTTTGATCCATTTTCAAAATTTTGATTGAAAAACGGGTGTTTTTTGGATGATACAAATATCTTCAACTTATTAAATTAAGGTCTCCGAGGAAAGAAATATTAAGCAAAAACTTGCAAAAACGGCCAGTTTTGAGATTCGATTGATTTCTTAAAAAAAGCTTGAAAAACGTCAGTTTTGGGAAAATAAATCGTTATTCACACTTAGCAGGTTATTGCTCGTGAATCTAGGTAATATTAAACAAAACCTGAGAAAACGGCCGTTTTTAAGGTCTATCCATTTCCTAAAAAAGAAGGGAAAAACGGGGGTTTTTTGGATAATACAAATATTTTCATACTTATCAAATTAAGGTCTCCGATTATAGGTAATATTAAGCAAAAACATGGAAGAATGGCCTGTTTGAAGATTCTAGCTATTTCTTCAAAAAGGCTTGAAAAACCTCAGTTTTGGGAAATAAATCGTTTTTCACACTAAGCAAGTTATTTCTCTCGAATCTAAGTAATATTAACCAAAACCTGTAAAACCGCCTCATTTTAAGGTTTGATCCATTTTCTAAAAAAGATTGAAAAACAGGAGTTTTTTGGATAATACAAATATCTTCATACTTATCAAATTAAGGTATCCGATTATCAGTAATATTAAGCAAAAACATGCAAAAAGGGCCAGTTTTGAGATTAGATCGAATTCTTAAAAAAAGCTAAAAGAACGTCAGATTTGGAAAAATCAACCGTTTTTCAAACTTAACAAGTTATTGCTCTCGAATCTATGTAATATTAGGACAAAACATGGAAAAATGGCCTGTTGGAAGATTCAAGATATTTCTTCAAAAAGGCCTTAAAAACGTCAGTTTTGGGAAATAAATCGTTTTTCACACTAAGCAAGTTATTTCTCTCGAATTAAGGTCTCCGAGGGAAGTAATATTAGGACAAAACATGGAAAAATGGCCTGTTGGAAGATTCAAGATATTTCTTCAAAAAGGCCTTAAAAACGTCAGTTTTGGGAAATAAATCGTTTTTCAAACTAAGCAAGTTATTTCTCTCGAATCTAAGTAATATTAACCAAAACCTGTAAAACCGCCTCATTTTAAGGTTTGATCCATTTTCTAAAAAAGATTGAAAAACAGGAGTTTTTTGGATAATACAAATATCTTCATACTTATCAAATTAAGGTATCCGATTATCAGTAATATTAGGCAAAAACATGCAAAAAGGGCCAGTTTTGAGATTAGATCGAATTCTTAAAAAAAGCTAAAAGAACGTCAGATTTGGAAAAATCAACCGTTTTTCAAACTTAACAAGTTATTGCTCTCGAATCTATGTAATATTAGGACAAAACATGGAAAAATGGCCTGTTGGAAGATTCAAGATATTTCTTCAAAAAGGCCTTAAAAACGTCAGTTTTGGGAAATAAATCGTTTTTCACACTAAGCAAGTTATTTCTCTCGAATCTAAGTAATATTAACCAAAACCTGTAAAACCGCCTCATTTTAAGGTTTGATCCATTTTCTAAAAAAGATTGAAAAACAGGAGTTTTTTGGATAATACAAATATCTTCATACTTATCAAATTAAGGTATCCGATTATCAGTAATATTAAGCAAAAACATGCAAAAAGGGCCAGTTTTGAGATTAGATCGAATTCTTAAAAAAAGCTAAAAGAACGTCAGATTTGGAAAAATCAACCGTTTTTCAAACTTAACAAGTTATTGCTCTCGAATCTATGTAATATTAACCAAACCTGGAAAAACGGCTGATTTAAAGGTTTCATCCATTTCCTAAAATAGTTTGAAAAACGGGAGTTTTTTGGATAATGCAAATATCTCCGACTTATCAAATTAAGGTCTCCGAGGAAAGTAATATTAAGCAAAAACATGCAAAAACGGCTAGTTTTGAGATTGAATCGATATCTTAAAAAAGCTTGTATAACGTCCGATTTGGGAAAATAAACCGTTTTTCAAACTTACCAAGTTATTTCTCTCGAATCTAAGTAATATTAATCAAAACCTGAAAAAACTGCTTATTTTAAGGTTTGATCCATTTTCAAAATTTTGATTGAAAAACGGGTGTTTTTTGGATGATACAAATATCTTCAACTTATTAAATTAAGGTCTCCGAGGAAAGAAATATTAAGCAAAAACTTGCAAAAACGGCCAGTTTTGAGATTCGATTGATTTCTTAAAAAAAGCTAAAAAAACGTCAGATTTGGGAAAATAAACCGTTTTTCAAACTTACCAATTTATTGCTCTCGAATCTAAGCAATATTAACCAAAACCTGGAAAAACGGCCGTTTTTAAGATTTCATCTTTTTTCTAAAAAAGTAGGGAAAAACGGGTGTTTTTTGGATATTGCAAATATTCTTAACTTATCGAATCAAGGTCGCCAAGTATAAGTAATATTAAGCACAAACATGCAAAAACGGCCAGTTTTGAGATTCGAGCGATTTCTTCAAAAAGGCTTGAAAAACGTCAGTTTTGGAACAAATAAACCGTTTTTCAAACTTAGCAAGTTATTCCTCTCGAATTTAAGTAATATTAACCAAAACCTGGAAAAACGGTTGATTTTAAGGTTTGATCCATTTTCTAAAAAAAAAGGGAAAAACGGGCGCTTTTTGGATAATCAAAATATCTTCAACTTATCAAATTAAGGTCTCCGAGGAAAGTAATATTAACCAAAACCTGGAAAAACGGCTGATTTTAAGGTTTGATCCATTTCCTAAAAAAAGAAGGGAAAAACGGGCTTTTTTTGGATAATAAAAATATCTTCAACTTATTAAATTAAGGTCTCCGAGGAAAGTAATATTAAGCAAAAACATGCAAAAACGGCAAGTTTTGAGATTCGATCGATTTCTTAATAAAGCTTGAAAAACGTCCGATTTGAAAAAATAAACTGTTTTTCAAACTTAGCAAGTTATTGCTCTCGAATCTAAGTAATAATAACCAAAACCTGGAAAAACGGCAGATTTTAAGGTTTGATCGATTTCCTAAAAAAGATTAAAAAACGAGTTTTTTGGATAATACAAATATCTTCAACTGATCAAATTAAGGTCTCTCAGGAAAGTAATATTAAGCAAAAACATGCACAAAGGGCCAGTTTGGAGATTCGATCGATTTCTTAAAAAAAGCTAAAAAAACTTCAGATTTGGAAAAATAAACCGTTTTTCAAACTTACCAAGTTATTGCTCTCGAATCTAAGTAATAATAACCAAAACCTGGCAAAACGGCAGATTTTAAGGTTTGATCGATTTTCTAAAAAAGATTAAAAAACGAGAGTTTTTTTGGATAATACAAATATCTTCAACTGATCAAATTAAGGTCTCTCAGGAAAGTAATATTAAGCAAAAACATGCACAAAGGGCTAGTTTTGAGATTCGATCGATTTCTTAAAAAAACTTCAGATTTGGAAAAAAATAAACCGTTTTTCAAACTTACCAAGTTATTGCTCTCGAATCTATGTAATATTAACCAAACCTGGAAAAACGGCTGATTTAAAGGTTTGATCCATTTCCTAAAATTGTTTGAAACACGGAAGTTTTTTGGATAATACAAATATCTTCATACTTATCGAATTAAGGTCTCCGATTATAAGTAATATTAGCCAAAAACCTGCAAAAACGGCCAGTTTTGAGATTCGATCGATTTCTAAAAAAAAGCTTAAAAAACGTCAGTTTTGGGAAAATAAACCGTTATTCAAACTTAGCAGGTTATTGCTCGTGAATCTAGGTAAAATTATACAAAACCTCAGAAGACGGCCATTTTTA
This sequence comes from Ceratothoa steindachneri, assembly GCA_963969495.1. Classification (NCBI taxonomy): domain Eukaryota; kingdom Metazoa; phylum Arthropoda; class Malacostraca; order Isopoda; family Cymothoidae; genus Ceratothoa; species Ceratothoa steindachneri. The sequence continues at coordinate 121,921,274 of OZ018317.1, forward strand.
AGGTCTATTCATTTCCTTAAAAAGAAAGGAAAAACGGGAGTTTTTTGGATAATGCAAATATCTCCAACTTTTCAAATTAAGGTCTCCGAGGAAAGTAATATTAAGCAAAAACATGCAAAAACGGCTAGTTTTGAGATTCGATCGATATCTTAAAAAAGCTTGAAAAACGCCTTATTTGGGAAAATAAACCGTTTTTCAAACTTAGCAAGTTATTGCTCTCGAATCTAAGTAATATTAACCAAAACCTGGAAAAACGTCTAATTTTGAGGTTTGATCCATTTCCTAAAAAAGATTGAAAAAGTTAGTTGTTTGGATAATACAAATATCTTCATACTTATCGAATACAGGTCTCCGAGGGAAGTAATATTAAGCCAAAATATGGAAAAATGGCCTGTTTGAAGATTCAAGATATTTCTTTAAAAAGGCCTTAAAAACGTCAGTTTTGGGAAAATAAACCGTTTTTTAAACGAAGCAGGTTATTTCTCTCGAATCTAAGTAATATTAACCAAAACCTGTAGAACCGGCTCATTTTAAGGTTTGATCCATTTTGTAAAAAAGATTGAAAAACAGGAGTTTTTTGGATAATACAAATATTTTCAACTGATCAAATTAAGGTCTCTCAGGAAAGTAATATTAAGCAAAAACATGCACAAAGGGCCAGTTTTGAGATTCGATCGATTTCTTAAAAAAAGCTAAAAAAACGTCAGATTTGGAAAAATCAACCGTTTTTCAAACTTACCCAGTTATTGCTCTCGAATCTATGTAATATTAACCAAACCTGGAAAAACGGCTGATTTAAAGGTTTGATCCATTTCCTAAAATAGTTTGAAACACGGGAGTTTTTTTGATAATATAAATATCTTCATACTTATCGAATTAAGGTTTCCGATTATAAGTAATATAGGCAAAAACATGCAAAAACGGCCAGTTTTGAGATTCGATTGATTTCTTAAAAAAAGCTTGAAAAACTTCTGTTTTGGGAAAATAAACCTTTATTCAAACTTAGCAGATTATTGCTCGTGAATCTAGGGAATATTAAACAAAACCTGAGAAAACGGCCGTTTTTAAGGTCTATCGATTTCCTAAAAAAGAAGGGAAAAACGGAAGTTTTTTGGATAATGCAAATATCTCCGACTTATCGAATTAAGGTCTCCGAGGAAAGTAATATTAAGGAAAAACATGCAAAAACGGCAAGTTTTGAGATTCGATCGATTTCTTAATAAAGCTTGAAAAACTTCCGATTTGAAAAAATAAACTGTTTTTCAAACTTAGCAAGTTATTGCTCTCGAATCTAAGTAATATTAACCAAAACCTGAAAAAACAGCTGATTTTAAGGTTTGATCCATTTCCTAAAAAAGATTGAAAAACGAGAGTTTTTTGGATAATACAAATATCTTCAACTTATCAAATTAAGGTCTCTCAGGAAAGTAATATTAAGCAAAAACATGCAAAAAGGGCCAGTTTTGAGATTCGATCGATTTCTTTAAAAAAACTATAAAAAACGTCAGATTTGGAAAAATCAACCGTTTTTCAAACTTACCAAGTTATTGCTATCGAATCTATGTAATATTAACCAAACCTGGAAAAACGGCTGGGTTAAAGGTTTGATCCATTTCCTAAAATTGTTTGAAATACGGGAGTTTTTTTGATTATATAAATATCTTCATACTTATCGAATTATGGTCTCCGATTATAAGTAATATTAGGCAAAAACATGCAAAAACGGCCAGTTTTTAGATTCGATTGATTTCTTAAAAAAAGCTTGAAAAACGTCAGTTTTGGGAAAATAAACCGTTATTCACACTTAGCAGGTTATTGCTCGTGAATCTAGGTAATATTAAACAAAACCTGAGAAAACGGCCGTTTTTAAGGTCTATCCATTTCCTAAAAAAGAAGGGAAAAACGGTGGTTTTTTGGATAATGCAAATATCTCCAACTTATCAAATTAAGGTCTCCGAGGAAAGTAATATTAAGCAAAAACATGCAAAAACGGCTAGTTTTAAGATTCGATCGATATCTGAAAAGAGCTTAAAAAACGTCCGATTTGGGAAAATAAACCGTTTTTCAAACTTAGCAAGTTATTTCTCTCGAATCTAAGTAATATTAACCAAAACCTGAAAAAACCGCTGATTTTAAGGTTTGATCCATTTTCAAAATTTTTATTGAAAAACGGGAGTTTTTTGGATGATACAAATATCTTCAACTTATTAAATTAAGGTCTCCGAGGAAAGTAATATTAAGCAAAAACATGCAAAAACGGCTAGTTTTGAGATTGAATCGATATCTTAAAAAAGCTAAAAAAACGTCAGATTTGGAAAAATCAACCGTTTTTCAAACTTAACAAGTTATTGCTCTCGAATCTATGTAATATTAACCAAACCTGGAAAAACGGCTGATTTAAAGGTTTCATCCATTTCCTAAAATAGTTTGAAAAACGGGAGTTTTTTGGATAATGCAAATATCTCCGACTTATCAAATTAAGGTCTCCGAGGAAAGTAATATTAAGCAAAAACATGCAAAAACGGCTAGTTTTGAGATTGAATCGATATCTTAAAAAAGCTTGTATAACGTCCGATTTGGGAAAATAAACCGTTTTTAAAACTTACCAATTTATTGCTCTCGAATCTAAGCAATATTAACCAAAACCTGAAAAAACTGCTTATTTTAAGGTTTGATCCATTTTCAAAATTTTGATTGAAAAACGGGTGTTTTTTGGATGATACAAATATCTTCAACTTATTAAATTAAGGTCTCCGAGGAAAGAAATATTAAGCAAAAACTTGCAAAAACGGCTAGTTTTGAGATTCGATTGATTTCTTAAAAAAAGCTAAAAAAACGTCAGATTTGGGAAAATAAACCGTTTTTTAAACTTACCAATTTATTGCTCTCGAATCTAAGCAATATTAACCAAAACCTGGAAAAACGGCCGTTTTTAAGATTTCATCTTTTTTCTAAAAAAGTAGGGAAAAACGGGTGTTTTTTGGATATTGCAAATATTCTTAACTTATCGAATCAAGGTCGCCAAGTATAAGTAATATTAAGCACAAACATGCAAAAACGGCCAGTTTTGAGATTCGAGCGATTTCTTCAAAAAGGCTTGAAAAACGTCAGTTTTGGGAAAATAAACCGTTTTTCAAACTTAGCAAGTTATTCCTCTCGAATTAAGTAATATTAACCAAAACCTGGAAAAACGGCAGATTTTAAGGTTTGATCGATTTCCTAAAAAAGATTAAAAAACGAGAGTTTTTTGGATAATACAAATATCTTCAACTGATCAAATTAAGGTCTCTCAGGAAAGTAATATTAAGCAAAAACATGCACAAAGGGCCAGTTTTGAGATTCGATCGATTTCTTAAAAAAAGCTAAAAAAACGTCAGATTTGGAAAAATCAACCGTTTTTCAAACTTACCAAGTTATTGCTCTCGAATCTATGTAATATTAACCAAACCTGGAAAAACGGCCGATTTAAAGGTTTGATCCATTTCCTAAAATAGTTTGAAACACGGGAGTTTTTTTGATAATATAAATATCTTCATACTTATCGAATTAAGGTTTCCGATTATAAGTAATATAGGCAAAAACATGCAAAAACGGCCAGTTTTGAGATTCGATTGATTTCTTAAAAAAAGCTTGAAAAACTTCAGTTTTGGGAAAAATAAACCTTTATTCAAACTTAGCAGATTATTGCTCGTGAATCTAGGGAATATTAAACAAAACCTGAGAAAACGGCCGTTTTTAAGGTCTATCGATTTCCTAAAAAAAGAAGGGAAAAACGGAAGTTTTTTGGATAATGCAAATATCTCCGACTTATCGAATTAAGGTCTCCGAGGAAAGTAATATTAAGAAAAAACATGCAAAAACGGCAAGTTTTGAGATTCGATCGATTTCTTAATAAAGCTTGAAAAAACTTCCGATTTGAAAAAAATAAACTGTTTTTCAAACTTAGCAAGTTATTGCTCTCGAATCTAAGTAATATTAACCAAAACCTGAAAAAACAGCTGATTTTAAGGTTTGATCCATTTCCTAAAAAAGATTGAAAAACGAGAGTTTTTTGGATAATACAAATATCTTCAACTTATCAAATTAAGGTCTCTCAGGAAAGTAATATTAAGCAAAAACATGCAAAAAGGGCCAGTTTTGAGATTCGATCGATTTCTTTAAAAAAACTATAAAAAACGTCAGATTTGGAAAAATCAACCGTTTTTCAAACTTACCAAAGTTATTGCTCTCGAATCTATGTAATATTAACCAAACCTGGAAAAACGGCTGGGTTAAAGGTTTGATCCATTTCCTAAAATTGTTTGAAACACGGGAGTTTTTTTGATTATATAAATATCTTCATACTTATCGAATTATGGTCTCCGATTATAAGTAATATTAGGCAAAAACATGCAAAACTTACCAAGTTATTTCTCTCGAATCTAAGTAATATTAATCAAAACCTGAAAAAACTGCTTATTTAGGTTTGATCCATTTTCAAAATTTTGATTGAAAAACGGGTGTTTTTTGGATGATACAAATATCTTCAACTTATTAAATTAAGGTCTCCGAGGAAAGAAATATTAAGCAAAAACTTGCAAAAACGGCCAGTTTTGAGATTCGATTGATTTCTTAAAAAAAGCTTGAAAAACGTCAGTTTTGGGAAATAAATCGTTATTCACACTTAGCAGGTTATTGCTCGTGAATCTAGGTAATATTAAACAAAACCTGAGAAAACGGCCGTTTTTTAAGGTCTATCCATTTCCTAAAAAAGAAGGGAAAAACGGGGGTTTTTTGGATAATACAAATATTTTCATACTTATCAAATTAAGGTCTCCGATTATAGGTAATATTAAGCAAAAACATGGAAGAATGGCCTGTTTGAAGATTCTAGCTATTTCTTCAAAAAGGCTTGAAAAACCTCAGTTTTGGGAAATAAATCGTTTTTCACACTAAGCAAGTTATTTCTCTCGAATCTAAGTAATATTAACCAAAACCTGTAAAACCGCCTCATTTTAAGGTTTGATCCCATTTTCTAAAAAAGATTGAAAACAGGAGTTTTTTGGATAATACAAATATCTTCATTACTTATCAAATTAAGGTATCCGATTATCAGTAATATTAAGCAAAAACATGCAAAAAGGGCCAGTTTTGAGATTAGATCGAATTCTTAAAAAAAGCTAAAAGAACGTCAGATTTTGGAAAAATCAACCGTTTTTCAAACTTAACAAGTTATTGCTCTCGAATCTATGTAATATTAGGACAAAACATGGAAAAATGGCCTGTTGGAAGATTCAAGATATTTCTTCAAAAAGGCCTTAAAAACGTCCAGTTTTGGGAAATAAATCGTTTTTCACACTAAGCAAGTTATTTCTCTCGAATTAAGGTCTCCGAGGGAAGTAATATTAGGACAAAACATGGAAAAATGGCCTGTTGGAAGATTCAAGATATTTCTTCAAAAAGGCCTTAAAAACGTCAGTTTTGGGAAATAAATCGTTTTTCAAACTAAGCAAGTTATTTCTCTCGAATCTAAGTAATATTAACCAAAACCTGTAAAACCGCCTCATTTTAAGGTTTGATCCATTTTCTAAAAAAGATTGAAAAACAGGAGTTTTTTGGATAATACAAATATCTTCATACTTATCAAATTAAGGTATCCGATTATCAGTAATATTAGGCAAAAACATGCAAAAAGGGCAGTTTTGAGATTAGATCGAATTCTTAAAAAAAGCTAAAAGAACGTCAGATTTGGAAAAATCAACCGTTTTTCAAACTTAACAAGTTATTGCTCTCGAATCTATGTAATATTAGGACAAAACATGGAAAAATGGCCTGTTGGAAGATTCAAGATATTTCTTCAAAAAGGCCTTAAAAACGTCAGTTTTGGGAAATAAATCGTTTTTCACACTAAGCAAGTTATTTCTCTCGAATCTAAGTAATATTAACCAAAACCTGTAAAACCGCCTCATTTTAAGGTTTGATCCATTTTCTAAAAAAGATTGAAAAACAGGAGTTTTTTGGATAATACAAATATCTTCATACTTATCAAATTAAGGTATCCGATTATCAGTAATATTAAGCAAAAACATGCAAAAAGGGCCAGTTTTGAGATTAGATCGAATTCTTAAAAAAAGCTAAAGAACGACAGATTTGGAAAAATCAACCGTTTTTCAAACTTAACAAGTTATTGCTCTCGAATCTATGTAATATTAACCAAACCTGGAAAAACGGCTGATTTAAAGGTTTCATCCATTTCCTAAAATAGTTTGAAAAACGGGAGTTTTTTGGATAATGCAAATATCTCCGACTTATCAAATTAAGGTCTCCGAGGAAAGTAATATTAAGCAAAAACATGCAAAAACGGCTAGTTTTGAGATTGAATCGATATCTTAAAGAAGCTTGTAAAACGTCCGATTTGGGAAAATAAACCGTTTTTCAAACTTACCAAGTTATTTCTCTCGAACCTAAGTAATATTAATCAAAACCTGAAAAAACTGCTTATTTTAAGGTTTGATCCATTTTCAAAATTTTGATTGAAAAACGGGTGTTTTTTGGATGATACAAATATCTTCAACTTATTAAATTAAGGTCTCCGAGGAAAGAAATATTAAGCAAAAACTTGCAAAAACGGCCAGTTTTGAGATTCGATTGATTTCTTAAAAAAAGCTAAAAAAACGTCAGATTTGGGAAAATAAACCGTTTTTCAAACTTACCAATTTATTGCTCTCGAATCTAAGCAATATTAACCAAAACCTGGAAAAACGGCCGTTTTTAAGATTTCATCTTTTTTCTAAAAAAGTAGGGAAAAACGGGTGTTTTTTGGATATTGCAAATATTCTTAACTTATCGAATCAAGGTCGCCAAGTATAAGTAATATTAAGCACAAACATGCAAAAACGGCCAGTTTTGAGATTCGAGCGATTTCTTCAAAAAGGCTTGAAAAACGTCAGTTTTGGGAAAATAAACCGTTTTTCAAACTTAGCAAGTTATTCCTCTCGAATTAAGTAATATTAACCAAAACCTGGAAAAACGGTTGATTTTAAGGTTTGATCCATTTCCTAAAAAAGAAGGGAAAAACGGGCGCTTTTTGGATAATCAAAATATCTTCAACTCATCAAATTAAGGTCTCCGAGGAAAGTAATATTAACCAAAACCTGGAAAAACGGCTGATTTTAAGGTTTGATCCATTTCCTAAAAAAAGAAGGGAAAAACGGGCTTTTTTGGGATAATGAAAATATCTTCAACTTATTAAATTAAGGTCTCCGAGGAAAGTAATATTTAGCAAAAACATGCAAAAACGGCAAGTTTTGAGATTCGATCGATTTCTTAATAAAGCTTGAAAACGTCCGATTTGAAAAAATAAACTGTTTTTCAAACTTAGCAAGTTATTGCTCTCGAATCTAAGTAATAATAACCAAAACCTAGAAAAACGGCAGATTTTAAGGTTTGATCGATTTCCTAAAAAAGATTAAAAAACGAGAGTTTTTTGGATAATACAAATATCTTCAACTGATCAAATTAAGGTCTCTCAGGAAAGTAATATTAAGCAAAAACATGCACAAAGGGCCAGTTTTGAGATTCGATCGATTTCTTAAAAAAAGCTAAAAAAACGTCAGATTTGGAAAAATAAACCATTTTTTAAACTTACCAAGTTATTGCTCTCGAATCTAAGTAATATTGACCAAACCTGGAAAAACGGCTGATTTAAAGGTTTGATCCATTTCCTAAAATAGTTTGAAACACGGGAGTTTTTTGGATAATACAAATATCTTCATACTTATCGAATTAAGGTCTCCGAGGAAAGTAATATTAGGCAAAAACATGCAAAAAGGGCCAGTTTTGAGATTCGATCGATTTCTTAAAAAAAGCTAAAAAAACGTCAGATTTGGAAAAATCAACCGTTTTTCAAACTTACCAAGTTATTGCTCTCGAATCTATGTAATATTAACCAAACCTGGAAAAACGGCTGATTTAAAGGTTTGATCCATTTCCTAAAATAGTTTGAAACACGGGAGTTTTTTTGATAATATAAATATCTTCATACTTATCGAATTAAGGTCTCCGATTATAAGTAATATTAGGCAAAAACATGCAAAAACGGCCAGTTTTGAGATTCGATTGAATTCTTAAAAAAAGCTTGAAAAACGTCAGTTTTGGGAAAATAAACCTTTATTCAAACTTAGCAGATTATTGCTCGTGAATCTAGGGAATATTAAACAAAACCTGAGAAAACGGCCGTTTTTAAGGTCTATCGATTTCCTAAAAAAGAAGGGAAAAACGGAAGTTTTTTGGATAATGCAAATATCTCCGACTTATCGAATTAAGGTCTCCGAGGAAAGTAATATTAAGAAAAAACATGCAAAAACGGCAAGTTTTGAGATTCGATCGATTTCTTAATAAAGCTTGAAAAACTTCCGATTTGAAAAAATAAACTGTTTTTCAAACTTAGCAAGTTATTGCTCTCGAATCTAAGTAATATCAACCAAAACCTGAAAAAACAGCTGATTTTAAGGTTTGATCCATTTCCTAAAAAAGATTGAAAAACGAGGGTTTTTTGGATAATACAAATATCTTCAACTTATCAAATTAAGGTCTCTCAGGAAAGTAATATTAAGCAAAAACATGCAAAAAGGGCCAGTTTTGAGATTCGATCGATTTCTTTAAAAAAAACTAAAAAAAACGTCAGATTTGGAAAAATCAACCGTTTTTCAAACTTACCAAGTTATTGCTCTCGAATCTATGTAATATTAACCAAACCTGGAAAAACGGCTGGGTTAAAGGTTTGATCCATTTCCTAAAATTGTTTGAAACACGGGAGTTTTTTTGATAATATAAATATCTTCATACTTATCGAATTAAGGTCTCCGATTATAAGTTATATTAGGCAAAAACATGCAAAAACGGCCAGTTTTGAGATTCGATTGATTTCTTAAAAAAAGCTTGAAAATCGTCAGTTTTGGGAAAAAAACCGTTATTCACACTTAGCAGGTTATTGCTCGTGAATCTAGGTAATATTAAACAAAACCTGAGAAAACGGCCGTTTTTAAGGTCTATCCATTTCCTAAAAAAGAAGGGAAAAACGGGGTTTTTTTGGATAATGCAAATATCTCCAACTTATCAAATTAAGGTCTCCGAGGAAAGTAATATTAAGCAAAAACATGCAAAAACGGCTAGTTTTGAGATTCGATCGATATCTGAAAAGAGCTTAAAAAACGTCCGATTTGGGAAAATATACCGTTTTTCAAACTTAGCAAGTTATTTCTCTCGAATCTAAGTAATATTAACCAAAACCTGAAAAAACCGCTGATTTTAAGGTTTGATCCATTTTGAAAATTTTTATTGAAAAACGGGAGTTTTTTGATGATACAAATATCTTCAACTTATTAAATTAAGGTCTCCGAGGAAAGTAATATTAAGCAAAAACTTGCAAAAACGGCCAGTTTTGAGATTCGATTGATTTCTTAAAAAAAGCTAAAAAAACGTCAGATTTGGGAAAATAAACCGTTTTTCAAACTTAGCAAGTTATTGCTCTCGAATCTAAGTAATATTAACCAAAACCTGGAAAAACGTCAAATTTTGAGGTTTGATCCATTTCCTAAAAAAGATTGAAAAAGTTAGTTTTTTTGATAATACAATTATCTTTATACTTATCGAGTAAGGTCTCCGAGGGAAGTAATATTGGGCCAAAACATGGAAAAATGGCCTGTTGGAAGATTCAAGATATTTCTTCAAAAAGGCCTTAAAAACGTCAGTTTTGGGAAAATAAATCGTTTTTCAAACTAAGCAAGTTATTTCTCTCGAATCTAAGTAATATTAACCAAAACCTGTAAAACCGCCTCATTTTAAGGTTTGATCCATTTTCTAAAAAAGATTCAAAAACAGGAGTTTTTTGGATAATACAAATATCTTCATACTTATCAAATTAAGGTATCCGATTATCAGTAATATTAAGCAAAAACATGCAAAAAGGGCCAGTTTTGAGATTAGATTGAATTCTTAAAAAAAGCTAAAAAAGCGTCAGATTTGGAAAAATCAACCGTTTTTCAAACTTACCAAGTTATTGCTCTCGAATCTATGTAATATTAACCAAACCTGGAAAAACGGCAGATTTAAAAGTTTCATCCATTTCCTAAAATAGTTTGAAACACGGGAGTTTTTTGGATAATACAAATATCTCCGACTTATCAAATTAAGGTCTCCGAGGAAAGTAATATTAAGCAAAAACATGCAAAAACGGTTAGTTTTGAGATTGAATCGATGTCTTAAAAAAGCTTGTATAACGTCCGATTTGAGAAAATAAACCGTTTTTCAAACTTACCAAGTTATTTCTCTCGAATCTAAGTAATATTAATCAAAACCTGAAAAAACTGCTTATTTTAAGATTTGATCCATTTTCAAAATTTTGATTGAAAAACGGGTGTTTTTTGGATGATACAAATATCTTCAACTTATTAAATTAAGGTCTCCGAGGAAAGAAATATTAAGCAAAAACTTGCAAAAACGGCCAGTTTTGAGATTCGATTGATTTCTTAAAAAAAGCCAAAAAAAAGGTCAGATTTGGGAAAATAAACCGTTTTTCAAACTTACCAATTTATTGCTCTCGAATCTAAGCAATATTAATCAAAACCTGGAAAAACGGCCGTTTTTAAGATTTAATCTTTTTTCTAAAAAAGTAGGGAAAAACGAATGTTTTTTTTGGATATTGCAAATATTCTTAACTTATCGAATCAAGGTCGCCAAGTATAAGTAATATTAAGCACAAACATGCAAAAACGGCCTGTTTTGAGATTCGAGCGATTTCTTCAAAAAGGCTTGAAAAACGTCAGTTTTGGGAAAATAAACCGTTTTTCAAACTTAGCAAGTTATTCCTCTCGAATTTAAGTAATATTAACCAAAACCTGGAAAAACGGTTGATTTTAAGGTTTGATCCATTTCCTAAAAAAGAAGGGAAAAACGGGCGCTTTTTGGATAATCAAAATATCTTCAACTCATCAAATTAAGGTCTCCGAGGAAAGTAATATTAACCAAAACCTGGAAAAACGGCTGATTTTAAGGTTTGATCCATTTCCTAAAAAAAGAAGGGAAAAACGGGCTTTTTTGGGATAATGAAAATATCTTCAACTTATTAAATTAAGGTCTCCGAGGAAAGTAATATTTAGCAAAAACATGCAAAAACGGCAAGTTTTGAGATTCGATCGATTTCTTAATAAAGCTTGAAAACGTCCGATTTGAAAAAATAAACTGTTTTTCAAACTTAGCAAGTTATTGCTCTCGAATCTAAGTAATAATAACCAAAACCTAGAAAAACGGCAGATTTTAAGGTTTGATCGATTTCCTAAAAAAGATTAAAAAACGAGAGTTTTTTGGATAATACAAATATCTTCAACTGATCAAATTAAGGTCTCTCAGGAAAGTAATATTAAGCAAAAACATGCACAAAGGGCCAGTTTTGAGATTCGATCGATTTCTTAAAAAAAGCTAAAAAAACGTCAGATTTGGAAAAATAAACCGTTTTTTAAACTTACCAAGTTATTGCTCTCGAATCTAAGTAATATTGACCAAACCTGGAAAAACGGCTGATTTAAAGGTTTGATCCATTTCCTAAAATAGTTTGAAACACGGGAGTTTTTTGGATAATACAAATATCTTCATACTTATCGAATTAAGGTCTCCGAGGAAAGTAATATTAAGCAAAAACATGCAAAAAGGGCCAGTTTTGAGATTCGATCGATTTCTTAAAAAAAGCTAAAAAAACGTCAGATTTGGAAAAATCAACCGTTTTTCAAACTTACCAAGTTATTGCTCTCGAATCTATGTAATATTAACCAAACCTGGAAAAACGGCTGATTTAAAGGTTTGATCCATTTCCTAAAATAGTTTGAAACACGGGAGTTTTTTTGATAATATAAATATCTTCATACTTATCGAATTAAGGTCTCCGATTATAAGTAATATTAGGCAAAAACATGCAAAAACGGCCAGTTTTGAGATTCGATTGAATTCTTAAAAAAAGCTTGAAAAACGTCAGTTTTGGGAAAATAAACCTTTATTCAAACTTAGCAGATTATTGCTCGTGAATCTAGGGAATATTAAACAAAACCTGAGAAAACGGCCGTTTTTAAGGTCTATCGATTTCCTAAAAAAGAAGGGAAAAACGGAAGTTTTTTGGATAATGCAAATATCTCCGACTTATCGAATTAAGGTCTCCGAGGAAAGTAATATTAAGAAAAAACATGCAAAAACGGCAAGTTTTGAGATTCGATCGATTTCTTAATAAAGCTTGAAAAACTTCCGATTTGAAAAAATAAACTGTTTTTCAAACTTAGCAAGTTATTGCTCTCGAATCTAAGTAATATCAACCAAAACCTGAAAAAACAGCTGATTTTAAGGTTTGATCCATTTCCTAAAAAAGATTGAAAAACGAGGGTTTTTTGGATAATACAAATATCTTCAACTTATCAAATTAAGGTCTCTCAGGAAAGTAATATTAAGCAAAAACATGCAAAAAGGGCCAGTTTTGAGATTCGATCGATTTCTTTAAAAAAAACTAAAAAAAACGTCAGATTTGGAAAAATCAACCGTTTTTCAAACTTACCAAGTTATTGCTCTCGAATCTATGTAATATTAACCAAACCTGGAAAAACGGCTGGGTTAAAGGTTTGATCCATTTCCTAAAATTGTTTGAAACACGGGAGTTTTTTTGATAATATAAATATCTTCATACTTATCGAATTAAGGTCTCCGATTATAAGTTATATTAGGCAAAAACATGCAAAAACGGCCAGTTTTGAGATTCGATTGATTTCTTAAAAAAAGCTTGAAAAACGTCAGTTTTGGGAAAAAAACCGTTATTCACACTTAGCAGGTTATTGCTCGTGAATCTAGGTAATATTAAACAAAACCTGAGAAAACGGCCGTTTTTAAGGTCTATCCATTTCCTAAAAAAGAAGGGAAAAACGGGTTTTTTTTGGATAATGCAAATATCTCCAACTTATCAAATTAAGGTCTCCGAGGAAAGTAATATTAAGCAAAAACATGCAAAAACGGCTAGTTTTGAGATTCGATCGATATCTGAAAAGAGCTTAAAAAACGTCCGATTTGGGAAAATATACCGTTTTTCAAACTTAGCAAGTTATTTCTCTCGAATCTAAGTAATATTAACCAAAACCTGAAAAAACCGCTGATTTTAAGGTTTGATCCATTTTCAAAATTTTTATTGAAAAACGGGAGTTTTTTGATGATACAAATATCTTCAACTTATTAAATTAAGGTCTCCGAGGAAAGTAATATTAAGCAAAAACTTGCAAAAACGGCCAGTTTTGAGATTCGATTGATTTCTTAAAAAAAGCTAAAAAAACGTCAGATTTGGGAAAATAAACCGTTTTTCAAACTTAGCAAGTTATTGCTCTCGAATCTAAGTAATATTAACCAAAACCTGGAAAAACGTCAAATTTTGAGGTTTGATCCATTTCCTAAAAAAGATTGAAAAAGTTAGTTTTTTTGATAATACAATTATCTTTATACTTATCGAGTAAGGTCTCCGAGGGAAGTAATATTGGGCCAAAACATGGAAAAATGGCCTGTTGGAAGATTCAAGATATTTCTTCAAAAAGGCCTTAAAAACGTCAGTTTTGGGAAAATAAATCGTTTTTCAAACTAAGCAAGTTATTTCTCTCGAATCTAAGTAATATTAACCAAAACCTGTAAAACCGCCTCATTTTAAGGTTTGATCTATTTTCTAAAAAAGATTCAAAAACAGGAGTTTTTTGGATAATACAAATATCTTCATACTTATCAAATTAAGGTATCCGATTATCAGTAATATTAAGCAAAAACATGCAAAAAGGGCCAGTTTTGAGATTAGATCGAATTCTTAAAAAAAGCTAAAAAAGCGTCAGATTTCGAAAAATCAACCGTTTTTCAAACTTACCAAGTTATTGCTCTCGAATCTATGTAATATTAACCAAACCTGGAAAAACGGCAGATTTAAAAGTTTCATCCATTTCCTAAAATAGTTTGAAACACGGGAGTTTTTTGGATAATACAAATATCTCCGACTTATCAAATTAAGGTCTCCGAGGAAAGTAATATTAAGCAAAAACATGCAAAAACGGTTAGTTTTGAGATTGAATCGATGTCTTAAAAAAGCTTGTATAACGTCCGATTTGAGAAAATAAACCGTTTTTCAAACTTACCAAGTTATTTCTCTCGAATCTAAGTAATATTAATCAAAACCTGAAAAAACTGCTTATTTTAAGATTTGATCCATTTTCAAAATTTTGATTGAAAAACGGGTGTTTTTTGGATGATACAAATATCTTCAACTTATTAAATTAAGGTCTCCGAGGAAAGAAATATTAAGCAAAAACTTGCAAAAACGGCCAGTTTTGAGATTCGATTGATTTCTTAAAAAAAGCCAAAAAAAAGGTCAGATTTGGGAAAATAAACCGTTTTTCAAACTTACCAATTTATTGCTCTCGAATCTAAGCAATATTAATCAAAACCTGGAAAAACGGCCGTTTTTAAGATTTAATCTTTTTTCTAAAAAAGTAGGGAAAAACGAATGTGTTTTTTGGATATTGCAAATATTCTTAACTTATCGAATCAAGGTCGCCAAGTATAAGTAATATTAAGCACAAACATGCAAAAACGGCCTGTTTTGAGATTCGAGCGATTTCTTCAAAAAGGCTTGAAAAACGTCAGTTTTGGGAAAATAAACCGTTTTTCAAACTTAGCAAGTTATTCCTCTCGAATTTAAGTAATATTAACCAAAACCTGGAAAAACGGTTGATTTTAAGGTTTGATCCATTTCCTAAAAAAGAAGGGAAAAACGGGCGCTTTTTGGATAATCAAAATATCTTCAACTCATCAAATTAAGGTCTCCGAGGAAAGTAATATTAACCAAAACCTGGAAAAACGGCTGATTTTAAGGTTTGATCCATTTCCTAAAAAAAGAAGGGAAAAACGGGCTTTTTTGGGATAATGAAAATATCTTCAACTTATTAAATTAAGGTCTCCGAGGAAAGTAATATTTAGCAAAAACATGCAAAAACGGCAAGTTTTGAGATTCGATCGATTTCTTAATAAAGCTTGAAAACGTCCGATTTGAAAAATAAACTGTTTTTCAAACTTAGCAAGTTATTGCTCTCGAATCTAAGTAATAATAACCAAAACCTAGAAAAACGGCAGATTTTAAGGTTTGATCGATTTCCTAAAAAAGATTAAAAAACGAGAGTTTTTTGGATAATACAAATATCTTCAACTGATCAAATTAAGGTCTCTCAGGAAAGTAATATTAAGCAAAAACATGCACAAAGGGCCAGTTTTGAGATTCGATCGATTTCTTAAAAAAAGCTAAAAAAACGTCAGATTTGGAAAAATAAACCGTTTTTCAAACTTAGCAAGTTATTGCTCTCGAATCTAAGTAATATTAACCAAAACCTGTAAAACCGCCTCATTTTAAGGTTTGATCCATTTTCTAAAAAAGATTGAAAAACAGGAGTTTTTTGGATAATACAAATATCTTCATACTTATCAAATTAAGGTATCCGATTATCAGTAATATTAAGCAAAAACATGCAAAAAGGGCCAGTTTTGAGATTAGATCGAATTCTTAAAAAAAGCTAAAAGAACGTCAGATTTGGAAAAATCAACCGTTTTTCAAACTTACTAAGTTATTGCTCTCGAATCTATGTAATATTAACCAAACCTGGAAAAACGGCTGATTTAAAGGTTTCATCCATTTCCTAAAATAGTTTGAAAAACGGGAGTTTTTTGGATAATGCAAATATCTCCGACTTATCAAATTAAGGTCTCCGAGGAAAGTAATATTAAGCAAAAACATGCAAAAACGGCTAGTTTTGAGATTGAATCGATATCTTAAAGAAGCTTGTAAAACGTCCGATTTGGGAAAATAAACCGTTTTTCAAACTTACCAAGTTATTTCTCTCGAATCTAAGTAATATTAATCAAAACCTGAAAAAACTGCTTATTTTAAGGTTTGATCCATTTTCCAAATTTTGATTGAAAAACGGGTGTTTTTTGGATGATACAAATATCTTCAACTTATTAAATTAAGGTCTCCGAGGAAAGAAATATTAAGCAAAAACTTGCAAAAACGGCCAGTTTTGAGATTCGATTGATTTCTTAAAAAAAGCTAAAAAAACGTCAGATTTGGGAAAATAAACCGTTTTTCAAACTTACCAATTTATTGCTCTCGAATCTAAGCAATATTAACCAAAACCTGGAAAAACGGCCGTTTTTAAGATTTCATCTTTTTTCTAAAAAAGTAGGAAAAACGGGTGTTTTTTGGATATTGCAAATATTCTTAACTTATCGAATCAAGGTCGCCAAGTATAAGTAATATTAAGCACAAACATGCAAAAACGGCCAGTTTTGAGATTCGAGCGATTTCTTCAAAAAGGCTTGAAAAACGTCAGTTTTGGGAAAATAAACCGTTTTCAAACTTAGCAAGTTATTCCTCTCGAATTAAGTAATATTAACCAAAACCTGGAAAAACGGTTGATTTTAAGGTTTGATCCATTTCCTAAAAAAGAAGGGAAAAACGGGCGCTTTTTGGATAATCAAAATATCTTCAACTCATCAAATTAAGGTCTCCGAGGAAAGTAATATTAACCAAAACCTGGAAAAAACGGCTGATTTTAAGGTTTGATCCATTTCCTAAAAAAAGAAGGGAAAAACGGGCTTTTTTGGGATAATGAAAATATCTTCAACTTATTAAATTAAGGTCTCCGAGGAAAGTAATATTTAGCAAAAACATGCAAAAACGGCAAGTTTTGAGATTCGATCGATTTCTTAATAAAGCTTGAAAACGTCCATTTGAAAAAATAAACTGTTTTTCAAACTTAGCAAGTTATTGCTCTCGAATCTAAGTAATAATAACCAAAACCTAGAAAAACGGCAGATTTTAAGGTTTGATCGATTTCCTAAAAAAGATTAAAAAACGAGAGTTTTTTGGATAATACAAATATCTTCAACTGATCAAATTAAGGTCTCTCAGGAAAGTAATATTAAGCAAAAACATGCACAAAGGGCCAGTTTTGAGATTCGATCGATTTCTTAAAAAAAGCTAAAAAAACGTCAGATTTGGAAAAATAAACCGTTTTTTAAACTTACCAAGTTATTGCTCTCGAATCTAAGTAATATTGACCAAACCTGGAAAAACGGCTGATTTAAAGGTTTGATCCATTTCCTAAAATAGTTTGAAACACGGGAGTTTTTTGGATAATACAAATATCTTCATACTTATCGAATTAAGGTCTCCGAGGAAAGTAATATTAAGCAAAAACATGCAAAAAGGGCCAGTTTTGAGATTCGATCGATTTCTTAAAAAAAGCTAAAAAAACGTCAGATTTGGAAAAATCAACCGTTTTTCAAACTTACCAAGTTATTGCTCTCGAATCTATGTAATATTAACCAAACCTGGAAAAACGGCTGATTTAAAGGTTTGATCCATTTCCTAAAATAGTTTGAAACACGGGAGTTTTTTTGATAATATAAATATCTTCATACTTATCGAATTAAGGTCTCCGATTATAAGTAATATTAGGCAAAAACATGCAAAAAACGGCCAGTTTTGAGATTCGATTGATTTCTTAAAAAAAGCTTGAAAACGTCAGTTTTGGGAAAATAAACCTTTATTCAAACTTAGCAGATTATTGCTCGTGAATCTAGGGAATATTAAACAAAACCTGAGAAAACGGCCGTTTTTAAGGTCTATCGATTTCCTAAAAAAGAAGGGAAAAACGGAAGTTTTTTGGATAATGCAAATATCTCCGACTTATCGAATTAAGGTCTCCGAGGAAAGTAATATTAAGAAAAAACATGCAAAAACGGCAAGTTTTGAGATTCGATCGATTTCTTAATAAAGCTTGAAAAACTTCCGATTTGAAAAAATAAACTGTTTTTCAAACTTAGCAAGTTATTGCTCTCGAATCTAAGTAATATCAACCAAAACCTGAAAAACAGCTGATTTTAAGTTTGATCCATTCCTAAAAAAGATTGAAAAACGAGGGTTTTTTTGGATAATACAAATATCTTCAACTTATCAAATTAAGGTCTCTCAGGAAAGTAATATTAAGCAAAAACATGCAAAAAGGGCCAGTTTTGAGATTCGATCGATTTCTTTAAAAAAAACTAAAAAAAACGTCAGATTTGGAAAAATCAACCGTTTTTCAAACTTACCAAGTTATTGCTCTCGAATCTATGTAATATTAACCAAACCTGGAAAAACGGCTGGGTTAAAGGTTTGATCCATTTCCTAAAATTGTTTGAAACACGGGAGTTTTTTTGATAATATAAATATCTTCATACTTATCGAATTAAGGTCTCCGATTATAAGTTTATATTAGGCAAAAACATGCAAAAACGGCCAGTTTTGAGATTCGATTGATTTCTTAAAAAAAGCTTGAAAAACGTCAGTTTTGGGAAAAAAACCGTTATTCACACTTAGCAGGTTATTGCTCGTGAATCTAGGTAATATTAAACAAAACCTGAGAAAACGGCCGTTTTTAAGGTCTATCCATTTCCTAAAAAAGAAGGGAAAACGGTTTTTTTTGGATAATGCAAATATCTCCAACTTATCAAATTAAGGTCTCCGAGGAAAGTAATATTAAGCAAAAACATGCAAAAACGGCTAGTTTTGAGATTCGATCGATATCTGAAAAGAGCTTTAAAAAACGTCCGATTTGGGAAAATATACCGTTTTCAAACTTAGCAAGTTATTTCTCTCGAATCTAAGTAATATTAACCAAAACCTGAAAAAACCGCTGATTTTAAGGTTTGATCCATTTTCAAAATTTTTATTGAAAAACGGGAGTTTTTTGATGATACAAATATCTTCAACTTATTAAATTAAGGTCTCCGAGGAAAGTAATATTAAGCAAAAACTTGCAAAAACGGCCAGTTTTGAGATTCGATTGATTTCTTAAAAAAAGCTAAAAAAACGTCAGATTTGGGAAAATAAACCGTTTTTCAAACTTAGCAAGTTATTGCTCTCGAATCTAAGTAATATTAACCAAAACCTGGAAAAACGTCAAATTTTGAGGTTTGATCCATTTCCTAAAAAAGATTGAAAAAGTTAGTTTTTTTGATAATACAATTATCTTTATACTTATCGAGTAAGGTCTCCGAGGGAAGTAATATTGGGCCAAAACATGGAAAAATGGCCTGTTGGAAGATTCAAGATATTTCTTCAAAAAGGCCTTAAAAACGTCAGTTTTGGGAAAATAAATCGTTTTTCAAACTAAGCAAGTTATTTCTCTCGAATCTAAGTAATATTAACCAAAACCTGTAAAACCGCCTCATTTTAAGGTTTGATCCATTTTCTAAAAAAGATTCAAAAACAGGAGTTTTTTGGATAATACAAATATCTTCATACTTATCAAATTAAGGTATCCGATTATCAGTAATATTAAGCAAAAACATGCAAAAAGGGCCAGTTTTGAGATTAGATCGAATTCTTAAAAAAAGCTAAAAAAGCGTCAGATTTGGAAAAATCAACCGTTTTTCAAACTTACCAAGTTATTGCTCTCGAATCTATGTAATATTAACCAAACCTGGAAAAACGGCAGATTTAAAAGTTTCATCCATTTCCTAAAATAGTTTGAAACACGGGAGTTTTTTGGATAATACAAATATCTCCGACTTATCAAATTAAGGTCTCCGAGGAAAGTAATATTAAGCAAAAACATGCAAAAACGGTTAGTTTTGAGATTGAATCGATGTCTTAAAAAAGCTTGTATAACGTCCGATTTGAGAAAATAAACCGTTTTTCAAACTTACCAAGTTATTTCTCTCGAATCTAAGTAATATTAATCAAAACCTGAAAAAACTGCTTATTTTAAGATTTGATCCATTTTCAAAATTTTGATTGAAAAACGGGTGTTTTTTGGATGATACAAATATCTTCAACTTATTAAATTAAGGTCTCCGAGGAAAGAAATATTAAGCAAAAACTTGCAAAAACAGCCAGTTTTGAGATTCGATTGATTTCTTAAAAAAAGCCAAAAAAAAAGGTCAGATTTGGGAAAATAAACCGTTTTTCAAACTTACCAATTTATTGCTCTCGAATCTAAGCAATATTAATCAAAACCTGGAAAAACGGCCGTTTTTAAGATTTAATCTTTTTTCTAAAAAAGTAGGGAAAAACGAATGTGTTTTTTGGATATTGCAAATATTCTTAACTTATCGAATCAAGGTCGCCAAGTATAAGTAATATTAAGCACAAACATGCAAAAACGGCCTGTTTTGAGATTCGAGCGATTTCTTCAAAAAGGCTTGAAAAACGTCAGTTTTGGGAAAATAAACCGTTTTTCAAACTTAGCAAGTTATTCCTCTCGAATTTAAGTAATATTAACCAAAACCTGGAAAAACGGTTGATTTTAAGGTTTGATCCATTTCCTAAAAAAGAAGGGAAAAACGGGCGCTTTTTGGATAATCAAAATATCTTCAACTCATCAAATTAAGGTCTCCGAGGAAAGTAATATTAACCAAAACCTGGAAAAACGGCTGATTTTAAGGTTTGATCCATTTCCTAAAAAAAGAAGGGAAAAACGGGCTTTTTTGGGATAATGAAAATATCTTCAACTTATTAAATTAAGGTCTCCGAGGAAAGTAATATTTAGCAAAAACATGCAAAAACGGCAAGTTTTGAGATTCGATCGATTTCTTAATAAAGCTTGAAAACGTCCGATTTGAAAAAATAAACTGTTTTTCAAACTTAGCAAGTTATTGCTCTCGAATCTAAGTAATAATAACCAAAACCTAGAAAAACGGCAGATTTTAAGGTTTGATCGATTTCCTAAAAAAGATTAAAAAACGAGAGTTTTTTGGATAATACAAATATCTTCAACTGATCAAATTAAGGTCTCTCAGGAAAGTAATATTAAGCAAAAACATGCACAAAGGGCCAGTTTTGAGATTCGATCGATTTCTTAAAAAAAGCTAAAAAAACGTCAGATTTGGAAAAATAAACCGTTTTTTAAACTTACCAAGTTATTGCTCTCGAATCTAAGTAATATTGACCAAACCTGGAAAAACGGCTGATTTAAAGGTTTGATCCATTTCCTAAAATAGTTTGAAACACGGGAGTTTTTTGGATAATACAAATATCTTCATACTTATCGAATTAAGGTCTCCGAGGAAAGTAATATTAAGCAAAAACATGCAAAAAGGGCCAGTTTTGAGATTCGATCGATTTCTTAAAAAAAGCTAAAAAAACGTCAGATTTGGAAAAATCAACCGTTTTTCAAACTTACCAAGTTATTGCTCTCGAATCTATGTAATATTAACCAAACCTGGAAAAACGGCTGATTTAAAGGTTTGATCCATTTCCTAAAATAGTTTGAAACACGAGAGTTTTTTTGATAATATAAATATCTTCATACTTATCGAATTAAGGTCTCCGATTATAAGTAATATTAGGCAAAAACATGCAAAAAACGGCCAGTTTTGAGATTCGATTGATTTCTTAAAAAAAGCTTGAAAAACGTCAGTTTTGGGAAAATAAACCTTTATTCAAACTTAGCAGATTATTGCTCGTGAATCTAGGGAATATTAAACAAAACCTGAGAAAACGGCCGTTTTTAAGGTCTATCGATTTCCTAAAAAAGAAGGGAAAAACGGAAGTTTTTTGGATAATGCAAATATCTCCGACTTATCGAATTAAGGTCTCCGAGGAAAGTAATATTAAGAAAAAACATGCAAAAACGGCAAGTTTTGAGATTCGATCGATTTCTTAATAAAGCTTGAAAAACTTCCGATTTGAAAAAATAAACTGTTTTTCAAACTTAGCAAGTTATTGCTCTCGAATCTAAGTAATATCAACCAAAACCTGAAAAAACAGCTGATTTTAAGGTTTGATCCATTTCCTAAAAAAGATTAAAAAACGAGAGTTTTTTGGATAATACAAATATCTTCAACTTATCAAATTAAGGTCTCTCAGGAAAGTAATATTAAGCAAAAACATGCAAAAAGGGCCAGTTTTGAGATTCGATCGATTTCTTTAAAAAAAACTAAAAAAAACGTCAGATTTGGAAAAATCAACCGTTTTTCAAACTTACCAAGTTATTGCTCTCGAATCTATGTAATATTAACCAAACCTGGAAAAACGGCTGGGTTAAAGGTTTGATCCATTTCCTAAAATTGTTTGAAACACGGGAGTTTTTTTGATAATATAAATATCTTCATACTTATCGAATTAAGGTCTCCGATTATAAGTTATATTAGGCAAAAACATGCAAAAACGGCCAGTTTTGAGATTCGATTGATTTCTTAAAAAAAGCTTGAAAAACGTCAGTTTTGGGAAAAAAACCGTTATTCACACTTAGCAGGTTATTGCTCGTGAATCTAGGTAATATTAAACAAAACCTGAGAAAACGGCCGTTTTTAAGGTCTATCCATTTCCTAAAAAAGAAGGGAAAAACGGGTTTTTTTGGATAATGCAAATATCTCCAACTTATCAAATTAAGGTCTCCGAGGAAATTAATATTAAGCAAAAACATGCAAAAACGGCTAGTTTTGAGATTCGATCGATATCTGAAAAGAGCTTAAAAAACGTCCGATTTGGGAAAATATACCGTTTTTCAAACTTAGCAAGTTATTTCTCTCGAATCTAAGTAATATTAACCAAAACACGAAAAAACCGCTGATTTTAAGGTTTGATCCATTTTCAAAATTTTTATTGAAAAACGGGAGTTTTTTGATGATACAAATATCTTCAACTTATTAAATTAAGGTCTCCGAGGAAAGTAATATTAACTAAAACTTGCAAAAACGGCCAGTTTTGAGATTCGATTGATTTCTTAAAAAAAGCTAAAAAAACGTCAGATTTGGGAAAATAAACCGTTTTTCAAACTTAGCAAGTTATTGCTCTCGAATCTAAGTAATATTAACCAAAACCTGGAAAAACGTCAAATTTTGAGGTTTGATCCATTTCCTAAAAAAGATTGAAAAAGTTAGTTTTTTTGATAATACAATTATCTTTATACTTATCGAGTAAGGTCTCCGAGGGAAGTAATATTGGGCCAAAACATGGAAAAATGGCCTGTTGGAAGATTCAAGATATTTCTTCAAAAAGGCCTTAAAAACGTCAGTTTTGGGAAAATAAATCGTTTTTCAAACTAAGCAAGTTATTTCTCTCGAATCTAAGTAATATTAACCAAAACCTGTAAAACCGCCTCATTTTAAGGTTTGATCCATTTTCTAAAAAAGATTCAAAAACAGGAGTTTTTTGGATAATACAAATATCTTCATACTTATCAAATTAAGGTATCCGATTATCAGTAATATTAAGCAAAAACATGCAAAAAGGGCCAGTTTTGAGATTAGATCGAATTCTTAAAAAAAGCTAAAAAAGCGTCAGATTTCGAAAAATCAACCGTTTTTCAAACTTACCAAGTTATTGCTCTCGAATCTATGTAATATTAACCAAACCTGGAAAAACGGCAGATTTAAAAGTTTCATCCATTTCCTAAAATAGTTTGAAACACGGGAGTTTTTTGGATAATACAAATATCTCCGACTTATCAAATTAAGGTCTCCGAGGAAAGTAATATTAAGCAAAAACATGCAAAAACGGTTAGTTTTGAGATTGAATCGATGTCTTAAAAAAGCTTGTATAACGTCCGATTTGAGAAAATAAACCGTTTTTCAAACTTACCAAGTTATTTCTCTCGAATCTAAGTAATATTAATCAAAACCTGAAAAAACTGCTTATTTTAAGGTTTGATCCATTTTCAAAATTTTGATTGAAAAACGGGTGTTTTTTGGATGATACAAATATCTTCAACTTATTAAATTAAGGTCTCCGAGGAAAGAAATATTAAGCAAAAACTTGCAAAAACAGCCAGTTTTGAGATTCGATTGATTTCTTAAAAAAAGCCAAAAAAAAGGTCAGATTTGGGAAAATAAACCGTTTTTCAAACTTACCAATTTATTGCTCTCGAATCTAAGCAATATTAATCAAAACCTGGAAAAACGGCCGTTTTTAAGATTTAATCTTTTTTCTAAAAAAGTAGGGAAAAACGAATGTGTTTTTTGGATATTGCAAATATTCTTAACTTATCGAATCAAGGTCGCCAAGTATAAGTAATATTAAGCACAAACATGCAAAAACGGCCTGTTTTGAGATTCGAGCGATTTCTTCAAAAAGGCTTGAAAAACGTCAGTTTTGGGAAAATAAACCGTTTTTCAAACTTAGCAAGTTATTCCTCTCGAATTTAAGTAATATTAACCAAAACCTGGAAAAACGGTTGATTTTAAGGTTTGATCCATTTCCTAAAAAAGAAGGGAAAAACGGGCGCTTTTTGGATAATCAAAATATCTTCAACTCATCAAATTAAGGTCTCCGAGGAAAGTAATATTAACCAAAACCTGGAAAAACGGCTGATTTTAAGGTTTGATCCATTTCCTAAAAAAAGAAGGGAAAAACGGGCTTTTTTGGGGATAATGAAAATATCTTCAACTTATTAAATTAAGGTCTCCGAGGAAAGTAATATTTAGCAAAAACATGCAAAAACGGCAAGTTTTGAGATTCGATCGATTTCTTAATAAAGCTTGAAAACGTCCGATTTGAAAAAATAAACTGTTTTTCAAACTTAGCAAGTTATTGCTCTCGAATCTAAGTAATAATAACCAAAACCTAGAAAAACGGCAGATTTTAAGGTTTGATCGATTTCCTAAAAAAGATTAAAAAACGAGAGTTTTTTGGATAATACAAATATCTTCAACTGATCAAATTAAGGTCTCTCAGGAAAGTAATATTAAGCAAAAACATGCACAAAGGGCCAGTTTTGAGATTCGATCGATTTCTTAAAAAAAGCTAAAAAAACGTCAGATTTGGAAAAATAAACCGTTTTTTAAACTTACCAAGTTATTGCTCTCGAATCTAAGTAATATTGACCAAACCTGGAAAAACGGCTGATTTAAAGGTTTGATCCATTTCCTAAAATAGTTTGAAACACGGGAGTTTTTTGGATAATACAAATATCTTCATACTTATCGAATTAAGGTCTCCGAGGAAAGTAATATTAAGCAAAAACATGCAAAAAGGGCCAGTTTTGAGATTCGATCGATTTCTTAAAAAAAGCTAAAAAAACGTCAGATTTGGAAAAATCAACCGTTTTTCAAACTTACCAAGTTATTGCTCTCGAATCTATGTAATATTAACCAAACCTGGAAAAACGGCTGATTTAAAGGTTTGATCCATTTCCTAAAATAGTTTGAAACACGAGAGTTTTTTTGATAATATAAATATCTTCATACTTATCGAATTAAGGTCTCCGATTATAAGTAATATTAGGCAAAAACATGCAAAAAACGGCCAGTTTTGAGATTCGATTGATTTCTTAAAAAAAGCTTGAAAAACGTCAGTTTTGGGAAAATAAACCTTTATTCAAACTTAGCAGATTATTGCTCGTGAATCTAGGGAATATTAAACAAAACCTGAGAAAACGGCCGTTTTTAAGGTCTATCGATTTCCTAAAAAAGAAGGGAAAAACGGAAGTTTTTTGGATAATGCAAATATCTCCGACTTATCGAATTAAGGTCTCCGAGGAAAGTAATATTAAGAAAAAACATGCAAAAACGGCAAGTTTTGAGATTCGATCGATTTCTTAATAAAGCTTGAAAAACTTCCGATTTGAAAAAATAAACTGTTTTTCAAACTTAGCAAGTTATTGCTCTCGAATCTAAGTAATATCAACCAAAACCTGAAAAAACAGCTGATTTTAAGGTTTGATCCATTTCCTAAAAAAGATTAAAAAACGAGAGTTTTTTGGATAATACAAATATCTTCAACTTATCAAATTAAGGTCTCTCAGGAAAGTAATATTAAGCAAAAACATGCAAAAAGGGCCAGTTTTGAGATTCGATCGATTTCTTTAAAAAAAACTAAAAAAAACGTCAGATTTGGAAAAATCAACCGTTTTTCAAACTTACCAAGTTATTGCTCTCGAATCTATGTAATATTAACCAAACCTGGAAAAACGGCTGGGTTAAAGGTTTGATCCATTTCCTAAAATTGTTTGAAACACGGGAGTTTTTTTGATAATATAAATATCTTCATACTTATCGAATTAAGGTCTCCGATTATAAGTTATATTAGGCAAAAACATGCAAAAACGGCCAGTTTTGAGATTCGATTGATTTCTTAAAAAAAGCTTGAAAAACGTCAGTTTTGGGAAAAAAACCGTTATTCACACTTAGCAGGTTATTGCTCGTGAATCTAGGTAATATTAAACAAAACCTGAGAAAACGGCCGTTTTTAAGGTCTATCCATTTCCTAAAAAAGAAGGGAAAAACGGGTTTTTTTTGGATAATGCAAATATCTCCAACTTATCAAATTAAGGTCTCCGAGGAAATTAATATTAAGCAAAAACATGCAAAAACGGCTAGTTTTGAGATTCGATCGATATCTGAAAAGAGCTTAAAAAACGTCCGATTTGGGAAAATATACCGTTTTTCAAACTTAGCAAGTTATTTCTCTCGAATCTAAGTAATATTAACCAAAACACGAAAAAACCGCTGATTTTAAGGTTTGATCCATTTTCAAAATTTTTATTGAAAAACGGGAGTTTTTTGATGATACAAATATCTTCAACTTATTAAATTAAGGTCTCCGAGGAAAGTAATATTAACTAAAACTTGCAAAAACGGCCAGTTTTGAGATTCGATTGATTTCTTAAAAAAAGCTAAAAAAACGTCAGATTTGGGAAAATAAACCGTTTTTCAAACTTAGCAAGTTATTGCTCTCGAATCTAAGTAATATTAACCAAAACCTGGAAAAACGTCAAATTTTGAGGTTTGATCCATTTCCTAAAAAAGATTGAAAAAGTTAGTTTTTTTGATAATACAATTATCTTTATACTTATCGAGTAAGGTCTCCGAGGGAAGTAATATTGGGCCAAAACATGGAAAAATGGCCTGTTGGAAGATTCAAGATATTTCTTCAAAAAGGCCTTAAAAACGTCAGTTTTGGGAAAATAAATCGTTTTTCAAACTAAGCAAGTTATTTCTCTCGAATCTAAGTAATATTAACCAAAACCTGTAAAACCGCCTCATTTTAAGGTTTGATCCATTTTCTAAAAAAGATTCAAAAACAGGAGTTTTTTGGATAATACAAATATCTTCATACTTATCAAATTAAGGT
Source organism: Ceratothoa steindachneri (assembly GCA_963969495.1). Classification (NCBI taxonomy): domain Eukaryota; kingdom Metazoa; phylum Arthropoda; class Malacostraca; order Isopoda; family Cymothoidae; genus Ceratothoa; species Ceratothoa steindachneri. Next base: position 121,948,422 of record OZ018317.1, read on the forward strand.
ATCCGATTATCAGTAATATTAAGCAAAAACATGCAAAAAGGGCCAGTTTTGAGATTAGATCGAATTCTTAAAAAAAGCTAAAAAAGCGTCAGATTTCGAAAAATCAACCGTTTTTCAAACTTACCAAGTTATTGCTCTCGAATCTATGTAATATTAACCAAACCTGGAAAAACGGCAGATTTAAAAGTTTCATCCATTTCCTAAAATAGTTTGAAACACGGGAGTTTTTTGGATAATACAAATATCTCCGACTTATCAAATTAAGGTCTCCGAGGAAAGTAATATTAAGCAAAAACATGCAAAAACGGTTAGTTTTGAGATTGAATCGATGTCTTAAAAAAGCTTGTATAACGTCCGATTTGAGAAAATAAACCGTTTTTCAAACTTACCAAGTTATTTCTCTCGAATCTAAGTAATATTAATCAAAACCTGAAAAAACTGCTTATTTTAAGGTTTGATCCATTTTCAAAATTTTGATTGAAAAACGGGTGTTTTTTGGATGATACAAATATCTTCAACTTATTAAATTAAGGTCTCCGAGGAAAGAAATATTAAGCAAAAACTTGCAAAAACGGCCAGTTTTGAGATTCGATTGATTTCTTAAAAAAAGCCAAAAAAAAGGTCAGATTTGGGAAAATAAACCGTTTTTCAAACTTACCAATTTATTGCTCTCGAATCTAAGCAATATTAATCAAAACCTGGAAAAACGGCCGTTTTTAAGATTTAATCTTTTTTCTAAAAAAGTAGGGAAAAACGAATGTGTTTTTTGGATATTGCAAATATTCTTAACTTATCGAATCAAGGTCGCCAAGTATAAGTAATATTAAGCACAAACATGCAAAAACGGCCTGTTTTGAGATTCGAGCGATTTCTTCAAAAAGGCTTGAAAAACGTCAGTTTTGGGAAAATAAACCGTTTTTCAAACTTAGCAAGTTATTCCTCTCGAATTTAAGTAATATTAACCAAAACCTGGAAAAACGGTTGATTTTAAGGTTTGATCCATTTCCTAAAAAAGAAGGGAAAAACGGGCGCTTTTTGGATAATCAAAATATCTTCAACTCATCAAATTAAGGTCTCCGAGGAAAGTAATATTAACCAAAACCTGGAAAAACGGCTGATTTTAAGGTTTGATCCATTTCCTAAAAAAAGAAGGGAAAAACGGGCTTTTTGGGGATAATGAAAATATCTTCAACTTATTAAATTAAGGTCTCCGAGGAAAGTAATATTTAGCAAAAACATGCAAAAACGGCAAGTTTTGAGATTCGATCGATTTCTTAATAAAGCTTGAAAACGTCCGATTTGAAAAAATAAACTGTTTTTCAAACTTAGCAAGTTATTGCTCTCGAATCTAAGTAATAATAACCAAAACCTAGAAAAACGGCAGATTTTAAGGTTTGATCGATTTCCTAAAAAAGATTAAAAAACGAGAGTTTTTTGGATAATACAAATATCTTCAACTGATCAAATTAAGGTCTCTCAGGAAAGTAATATTAAGCAAAAACATGCACAAAGGGCCAGTTTTGAGATTCGATCGATTTCTTAAAAAAAGCTAAAAAAACGTCAGATTTGGAAAAATAAACCGTTTTTTAAACTTACCAAGTTATTGCTCTCGAATCTAAGTAATATTGACCAAACCTGGAAAAACGGCTGATTTAAAGGTTTGATCCATTTCCTAAAATAGTTTGAAACACGGGAGTTTTTTGGATAATACAAATATCTTCATACTTATCGAATTAAGGTCTCCGAGGAAAGTAATATTAAGCAAAAACATGCAAAAAGGGCCAGTTTTGAGATTCGATCGATTTCTTAAAAAAAGCTAAAAAAACGTCAGATTTGGAAAAATCAACCGTTTTTCAAACTTACCAAGTTATTGCTCTCGAATCTATGTAATATTAACCAAACCTGGAAAAACGGCTGATTTAAAGGTTTGATCCATTTCCTAAAATAGTTTGAAACACGGGAGTTTTTTTGATAATATAAATATCTTCATACTTATCGAATTAAGGTCTCCGATTATAAGTAATATTAGGCAAAAACATGCAAAAAACGGCCAGTTTTGAGATTCGATTGATTTCTTAAAAAAAGCTTGAAAAACGTCAGTTTTGGGAAAATAAACCTTTATTCAAACTTAGCAGATTATTGCTCGTGAATCTAGGGAATATTAAACAAAACCTGAGAAAACGGCCGTTTTTAAGGTCTATCGATTTCCTAAAAAAGAAGGGAAAAACGGAAGTTTTTTGGATAATGCAAATATCTCCGACTTATCGAATTAAGGTCTCCGAGGAAAGTAATATTAAGAAAAAACATGCAAAAACGGCAAGTTTTGAGATTCGATCGATTTCTTAATAAAGCTTGAAAAACTTCCGATTTGAAAAAATAAACTGTTTTTCAAACTTAGCAAGTTATTGCTCTCGAATCTAAGTAATATCAACCAAAACCTGAAAAAACAGCTGATTTTAAGGTTTGATCCATTTCCTAAAAAAGATTAAAAAACGAGAGTTTTTTGGATAATACAAATATCTTCAACTTATCAAATTAAGGTCTCTCAGGAAAGTAATATTAAGCAAAAACATGCAAAAAGGGCCAGTTTTGAGATTCGATCGATTTCTTTAAAAAAAACTAAAAAAAACGTCAGATTTGGAAAAATCAACCGTTTGTCAAACTTACCAAGTTATTGCTCTCGAATCTATGTAATATTGACCAAACCTGGAAAAACGGCTGGGTTAAAGGTTTGATCCATTTCCTAAAATTGTTTGAAACACGGGAGTTTTTTTGATAATATAAATATCTTCATACTTATCGAATTAAGGTCTCCGATTATAAGTAATATTAGGCAAAAACTTGCAAAAACGGCCAGTTTTGAGATTCGATTGATTTCTTAAAAAAAGCTTGAAAAACGTCAGTTTTGGGAAAATAAACCGTTATTCACACTTAGCAGGTTATTGCTCGTGAATCTAGGTAATATTAAACAAAACCTGAGAAAACGGCCGTTTTTAAGGTCTATCCATTTCCTAAAAAAGAAGGGAAAAACGGGTTTTTTTTGGATAATGCAAATATCTCCAACTTATCAAATTAAGGTCTCCGAGGAAAGTAATATTAAGCAAAAACATTCAAAAACGGCTAGTTTTGAGATTGAATCGATATCTTAAAAAAGCTTGTATAACGTCCGATTTGAGAAAATATACCGTTTTTCAAACTTAGCAAGTTATTTCTCTCGAATCTAAGTAATATTAACCAAAACCCGAAAAAACCGCTGATTTTAAGGTTTGATCCATTTTCAAAATTTTTATTGAAAAACGGGAGTTTTTTGATGATACAAATATCTTCAACTTATTAAATTAAGGTCTCCGAGGAAAGTAATATTAAGCAAAAACTTGCAAAAACGGCCAGTTTTGAGATTCGATTGATTTCTTAAAAAAAGCTAAAAAAACGTCAGATTTGGGAAAATAAACCGTTTTTCAAACTTAGCAAGTTATTGCTCTCGAATCTAAGTAATATTAACCAAAACCTGGAAAAACGTCAAATTTTGAGGTTTGATCCATTTCCTAAAAAAGATTGAAAAAGTTAGTTTTTTTGATAATACAAATATCTTTATACTTATCGAATTAAGGTCTCCGAGGGAAGTAATATTGGGCCAAAACATGGAAAAATGGCCTGTTGGAAGATTCAAGATATTTCTTCAAAAAGGCCTTAAAAACGTCAGTTTTTGGAAAATAAATCGTTTTTCAAACTAAGCAAGTTATTTCTCTCGAATCTAAGTAATATTAACCAAAACCTGTAAAACCGCCTCATTTTAAGGTTTGATCCATTTTCTAAAAAAGATTGAAAAACAGGAGTTTTTTGGATAATACAAATATCTTCATACTTATCAAATTAAGGTATCCGATTATCAGTAATATTAAGCAAAAACATGCAAAAAGGGCCAGTTTTGAGATTAGATCGAATTCTTAAAAAAAGCTAAAAAAGCGTCAGATTTCGAAAAATCAACCGTTTTTCAAACTTACCAAGTTATTGCTCTCGAATCTATGTAATATTAACCAAACCTGGAAAAACGGCAGATTTAAAAGTTTCATCCATTTCCTAAAATAGTTTGAAACACGGGAGTTTTTTGGATAATACAAATATCTCCGACTTATCAAATTAAGGTCTCCGAGGAAAGTAATATTAAGCAAAAACATGCAAAAACGGTTAGTTTTGAGATTGAATCGATGTCTTAAAAAAGCTTGTATAACGTCCGATTTGAGAAAATAAACCGTTTTTCAAACTTACCAAGTTATTTCTCTCGAATCTAAGTAATATTAATCAAAACCTGAAAAAACTGCTTATTTTAAGGTTTGATCCATTTTCAAAATTTTGATTGAAAAACGGGTGTTTTTTGGATGATACAAATATCTTCAACTTATTAAATTAAGGTCTCCGAGGAAAGAAATATTAAGCAAAAACTTGCAAAAACGGCCAGTTTTGAGATTCGATTGATTTCTTAAAAAAAGCCAAAAAAAAGGTAAGATTTGGGAAAATAAACCGTTTTTCAAACTTACCAATTTATTGCTCTCGAATCTAAGCAATATTAATCAAAACCTGGAAAAACGGCCGTTTTTAAGATTTAATCTTTTTTCTAAAAAAGTAGGGAAAAACGGGTGTTTTTTGGATATTGCAAATATTCTTAACTTATCGAATCAAGGTCGCTAAGTATAAGTAATATTAAGCACAAACATGCAAAAACGGCCTGTTTTGAGATTCGAGCGATTTCTTCAAAAAGGCTTGAAAAACGTCAGTTTTGGGAAAATAAACAGTTTTTCAAACTTAGCAAGTTATTCCTCTCGAATTTAAGTTATATTAACCAAAACCTGGAAAAACGGTTGATTTTAAGGTTTGATCCATTTCCTAAAAAAGAAGGGAAAAACGGGCGCTTTTTGGATTATCAAAATATCTTCAACTTATCAAATTAGGGTCTCCGAGGAAAGTAATATTAACCAAAACCTGGAAAAACGGCTGATTTTAAGGTTTGATCCATTTCCTAAAAAAAGAAGGGAAAAACGGGCTTTTTTGGGATAATGAAAATATCTTCAACTTATTAAATTAAGGTCTCCGAGGAAAGTAATATTTAGCAAAAACATGCAAAAACGGCAAGTTTTGAGATTCGATCGATTTCTTAATAAAGCTTGAAAACGTCCGATTTGAAAAAATAAACTGTTTTTCAAACTTAGCAAGTTATTGCTCTCGAATCTAAGTAATAATAACCAAAACCTAGAAAAACGGCAGATTTTAAGGTTTGATCGATTTCCTAAAAAAGATTAAAAAACGAGAGTTTTTTGGATAATACAAATATCTTCAACTGATCAAATTAAGGTCTCTCAGGAAAGTAATATTAAGCAAAAACATGCACAAAGGGCCAGTTTTGAGATTCGATCGATTTCTTAAAAAAAGCTAAAAAAACTTCAGATTTGGAAAAATAAACCGTTTTTCAAACTTACCAAGTTATTGCTCTCGAATCTAAGTAATAATAACCAAAACCTGGCAAAACGGCAGATTTTAAGGTTTGATCGATTTTCTAAAAAAGATTAAAAAACGAGAGTTTTTTTGGATAATACAAATATCTTCAACTGATTAAATTAAGGTCTCTCAGGAAAGTAATATTAAGCAAAAACATGCACAAAGGGCTAGTTTTGAGATTCGATCGATTTCTTAAAAAAACTTCAGATTTGGAAAAATAAACCGTTTTTCAAACTTACCAAGTTATTGCTCTCGAATCTATGTAATATTAACCAAACCTGGAAAAACGGCTGATTTAAAGGTTTGATCCATTTCCTAAAATAGTTTGAAACACGGGAGTTTTTTGGATAATACAAATATCTTCATACTTATCGAATTAAGGTCTCCGATTATAAGTAATATTAGCCAAAAACATGCAAAAACGGCCAGTTTTGAGATTCGATCGATTTCTTAAAAAAAGCTTAAAAAACGTCAGTTTTGGGAAAATAAACCGTTATTCAAACTTAGCAGGTTATTGCTCGTGAATCTAGGTAAAATTATACAAAACCTCAGAAAACGGCCATTTTTAAGGTCTATTCATTTCCTTAAAAAGAAGGGAAAAACGGGAGTTTTTTGGATAATGCAAATATCTCCAACTTTTCAAATTAAGGTCTCCGAGGAAAGTAATATTAAGCAAAAACATGCAAAAACGGCCAGTTTTGAGATTCGATCGCTATCTTAAAAAAGCTTAAAAAACGCCTGATTTGGGAAAATAAACCGTTTTTCAAACTTAGCGAGTTATTGCTCTCGAATCTAAGTAATATTAACCAAAACCCGGAAAAACGTCTAATTTTGAGGTTTGATCCATTTCCTAAAAAAGATTGAAAAAGTTAGTTGTTTGGATAATACAAATATCTTCATACTTATCGAATACAGGTCTCCGAGGGAAGTAATATTAAGCCAAAATATGGAAAAATGGCCTGTTTGAAGATTCAAGATATTTCTTCAAAAAGGCCTTAAAAACGTCAGTTTTGGGAAAATAAACCGTTTTTCAAACTAAGCAAGTTATTTCTCTCGAATCTAAGTAATATTAACCAAAACCTGTAAAACCGGCTCATTTTAAGGTTTGATCCATTTCTAAAAAAGATTGAAAAACAGGAGTTTTTTGGATAATACAAATATCTTCATACTTATCAAATTAACGTCTCCGATTATCAGTAATATTAAGCAAAAACATGGAAAAATCGCCTCTTGAAGATTCGAGCTATTTCTTCAAAAAGGCTTAAAAAACGTCAGATTTGGAAAACAAACCGTTTTTCAAACTTAGCAAGTTATTGCTCTCGAATCTAATTAATATTACCCAAAACCTGGAAAAACGGCTAATTTGAAGGTTTGATCCATTTCCTTAAAAAGATCAAAAAAACGTTAGTTTTTTGGATAATACAAATATCTTCATACTTATCAAATTAAGGTCTCCGATTATAGGTAATATTAAGCAAAAACATGGAAGAATGGCCTGTTTGGAGATTCTAGCTATTTCTTCAAAAAGGCTTGAAAAACCTCAGTTTTGGGAAAATAAACCGTTTTTCAAACTTACCAAGTTATTGCTCTCGAATCTAAGTAATATTAACCAAAAACTGGAAAAACAGCTGATTTTAGGGGTTGATCCATTTCCTAAAAAAGAAGGGAAAAACAGGAGTTTTTTGGAAGATACAAATATCTTCAACTTATTAAATTAAGGTCTTCGAGGAAAGTAATATTAAGCAAAAACTTGCAAAAACGCCCAGTTTTGAGATTCGATTGATTTCTTAAAAAAAGCTAAAAAAACGTCAGATTTGGGAAAATAAACCGTTTTTCAAACTTAGCAAGTTATTGCTGTCGAATCTAAGTAATATTAACCAAAACCTGTGAAAACGTCTAATTTTAAGATTTGATCCATTTCCTAAAAAAGATTGAAAAAGTTAGTTTTTTTGATAATACAAATATCTTTATACTTATCGAATTAAAGTCTCCGAGGGAAGTAATATTAGGCCAAAACATGGAAAAATGGCTTGTTGGAAGGTTTCAAGATATTTCTTCAAAAAGGCCTTAAAAACGTCAGTTTTGGGAAATAAATCGTTTTTCAAACTAAGCAAGTTATTTCTCTCGAATCTAAGTAATATTAACCAAAACCTGTAAAACCGCCTCATTTTAAAGTTTGATCCATTTTCTAAAAAAGATTGAAAAACAGGAGTTTTTTGGATAATACAAATATCTTCATACTTATCAAATTAAGGTTTCCTGATTATCAGTAATATTAAGCAAAAAAAAAAAAACTTACCAAGTTATTGCTCTCGAATCTATGTAATATTAACCAAACCTGGAAAAAGGCTGATTTAAAGGTTTCATCCATTTCCTAAAATAGTTTGAAAAACGGGAGTTTTTTGGATAATGCAAATATCTCCGACTTATCAAATTAAGGTCTCCGAGGAAAGTAATATTAAGCAAAAACATGCAAAAACGGCTAGTTTTGAGATTGAATCGATTTCTTAAAAAAGCTTGTAAAACGTCCGATTTGGGAAAATAAACCGTTTTTCAAACTTACCAAGTTATTTCTCTCGAATCTAAGTAATATTAATCAAAACCTGAAAAAACTGCTTATTTTAAGTTTTGATCCATTTTCAAAATTTTGATTGAAAAACGGGTGTTTTTTGGATGATACAAATATCTTCAACTTATTAAATTTAATGTCTCCGAGGAAAGAAATATTAAGCAAAAACTTGCAAAAACGGCCAGTTTTGAGATTCGATTGATTTCTTAAAAAAAGCTAAAAAAACGTCAGATTTGGGAAAATAAACCGTTTTTTAAACTTACCAATTTATTGCTCTCGAATCTAAGCAATATTAACCAAAACCTGGAAAAACGGCCGTTTTTAATATTTCATCTTTTTTCTAAAAAAGTAGGGAAAAACGGGTGTTTTTTAGGTATTGCAAATATTCTTAACTTATCGAATCAAGGTCGCCAAGTATAAGTAATATTAAGCACAAACATGCAAAAACGGCCAGTTTTGAGATTCGAGCGATTTCTTCAAAAAGGCTTGAAAAACGTCAGTTTTGGGAAAATAAACCGTTTTTCAAACTTAGCAAGTTATTCCTCTCGAATTAAGTAATATTAACCAAAACCTGGAAAAACGGTTGATTTTAAGGTTTGATCCATTTCCTAAAAAAGAAGGGAAAAACGGGCGCTTTTTGGATAATCAAAATATCTTCAACTTATCAAATTAAGGTCTCCGAGGAAAGTAATATTAACCAAAACCTATAAAAACGGCAAGTTTTGAGATTCGATCGATTTCTTAATAAAGCTTGAAAAACGTCCGATTTGAAAAAATAAACTGTTTTTCAAACGTAGCAAGTTATTGCTCTCGAATCTAAGTAATAATAACTAAAACCTGGAAAAACGGCAGATTTTAAGGTTTGATCGATTTCCTAAAAAAGATTAAAAACGAGAGTTTTTTGGATAATACAAATATCTTCACCTGATCAAATTAAGGTCTCTCAAGAAAGTAATATTAAGCAAAAACATGCACAAAGGGCCAGTTTTGAGATTCGATCGATTTCTTAAAAAACGTCAGATTTGGAAAAATAAACCGTTTTTTAAACTTACCAAGTTATTGCTCTCGAATCTAAGTAATATTAACCAAACCTGGAAAAACGGCTGATTTAAAGGTTTGATCCATTTCCTAAAAAAGAAGGGAAAAACGGTTTTTTTTTGGATAATGCAAATATCTCCAACTTATCAAATTAAGGTCTCCGAGGAAAGTAATATTAAGCAAAAACATGCAAAAACGGCTAGTTTTGAGATTCGATCGATATCTGAAAAAAGCTTAAAAAACGTCCGATTTGGGAAAATAAACCGTTTTTCAAACTTAGCAAGTTATTTCCCTCGAATCTAAGTAATATTAACCAAAACCTGAAAAAACCGCTGATTTTAAGGTTTGATCCATTTTCAAAATTTTCATTGAAAAACGGGAGTTTTTTGGATGATACAAATATCTTCAACTTATTAAATTAAGGTCTCCGAGGAAAGTAATATTAAGCAAAAACTTGCAAAAACGGCCAGTTTTGAGATTCGATTGATTTCATTAAAAAAGCTAAAAAAACGTCAGATTTGGGAAAATAAACCGTTTTTCAAACTTAGCAAGTTATTGCTCTCGAATCTAAGTAATATTAACCAAAACCTGGAAAAACGTCTAATTTTGAGGTTTGATCCATTTCCTAAAAAAGATTGAAAAAGTTAGTTTTTTGGATAATACAAATATCTTCATACTTATCGAATTAAGGTCTCCGAGGGAAGTAATATTAAGCCAAAACATGAAAAAATGGCCTGTTTGAAGATTCAAGATATTTCTTCAAAAAGGCCTTAAAAACGTCAGTTTTGGGAAAATAAACCGTTTTTCAAACTTAGCAAGTTATTCCTCTCGAATTAAGTAATATTAACCAAAACCTGGAAAAACGGTTGATTTTAAGGTTTGATCCATTTCCTAAAAAAGAAGGGAAAAACGGGCGCTTTTTGGATAATCAAAATATCTTCAACTTATCAAATTAAGGTCTCCGAGGAAAGTAATATTAACCAAAACCTGGAAAAACGGCTGATTTTAAGGTTTGATCCATTTCCTAAAAAAAGAAGGGAAAAACGGGCGTTTTTTGGATAATAAAAATATCTTCAACTTATTAAATTAAGGTCTCCGAGGAAAGTAATATTAAGCAAAAACATGCAAAAACGGCAAGTTTTGAGATTTGATCGATTTCTTAATAAAGCTTGAAAAACGTCCGATTTGAAAAAATAAACTGTTTTTCAAACTTAGCAAGTTATTCCTCTCGAATTAAGTAATATTAACCAAAACCTGGAAAAACGGTTGATTTTAAGGTTTGATCCATTTCCTTAAAAAGAAGGGAAAAACGGGCGCTTTTTGGATAATCAAAATATCTTCAACTTATCAAATTAAGGTCTCCGAGGAAAGTAATATTAACCAAAACCTGGAAAAACGGCAAGTTTTGAGATTCGATCGATTTCTTAATAAAGCTTGAAAAACGTCCGATTTGAAAAAATAAACTGTTTTTCAAACGTAGCAAGTTATTGCTCTCGAATCTAAGTAATAATAACTAAAACCTGGAAAAACGGCAGATTTTAAGGTTTGATCGATTTCCTAAAAAAGATTAAAAAACGAGAGTTTTTTGGATAATACAAATATCTTCAACTGATCAAATTAAGGTCTCTCAGGAAAGTAATATTATGCAAAAACATGCAAAAAGGGCCAGTTTTGAGATTCGATCGATTTCTTAAAAAAAGCTAAAAAAACTTCAGATTTGGAAAAATAAACCGTTTTTCAAACTTACCAAGTTATTTCTCTCGAATCTAAGCAATATTAACCAAAACCTGAAAAAACAACTGATTTTAAGGTTTGATCCATTTTCAAAATTTTGATTGAAAAACGGGGGTTTTTTGGATGATACAAATATCTTCAACTTATTGAATTAAGGTGTCCGAGGAAAGAAATATTAAGCAAAAACTTGCAAAAACGGCCAGATTTGAGATTCGATTGATTTCTTAAAAAAAGCTAAAAAAACGTCAGATTTGGGATTTAAACCGTTTTTCAAACTTAGCAAGTAATTGCTCTTGAATCTAAGTAATATTAACCAAAACCTGGAAAAATGTCTAATTTTGAAGTTTGATCCATTTCCTAAATAAGATTGAAATAGTTAGTTTTTTGGATAATACATATATCTTCATACTTATCAAATTAAGGTCTCCGAGTATAAGTAATATTAAGCAAAAACATGGAAGAATGGCCTGTTTGGAGATTCTAGCTGTTTCTTCAAAAAGGCTTGAAAAACGTCAGTTTTGGGAAAATAAACCGTTTTTCAAACTTAGCAAGTTATTCCTCTCGAATTTAAGTAATATTAACCAAAACCTGGAAAAACGCCTGATTTTAAGGTTTGATCCATTTCCTAAAAAAAAGGGAAAAACGGGCGTTTTTTGGATAATGAAAATATATTCAACTTATTAAATTAAGGTCTCCGAGGAAAGTAATTTTAAGCAAAAACAGGCAAAAACGGCAAGTTTTGAGATTCGATCGATTTCTTAATAAAGCTTGAAAAACGTCCGATTTGAAAAAATAAACTGTTTTTCAAACGTAGCAAGTTATTGCTCTCGAATCTAAGTAATAATAACTAAAACCTGGAAAAACGGCAGATTTTAAGGTTTGATCGATTTCCTAAAAAAGATTAAAAAACGAGAGTTTTTTGGATAATACAAATATCTTCAACTGATCAAATTAAGGTCTCTCATGAAAGTAATATTAAGCAAAAACATGCACAAAGGGCCAGTTTTGAGATTCGATCGATTTCTTAAAAAAAGCTAAAAAAACGTCAGATTTGGAAAAATAAACCGTTTTTTAAACTTACCAAGTTATTGCTCTCGAATCTAAGTAATATTAACCAAACCTGGAAAAACGGCTGATTTAAAGGTTTGATCCATTTCCTAAAAAAGAAGGGAAAAACGGGATTTTTTTGGATAATGCAAATATCTCCAATTTATCAAATTAAGGTCTCCGAGGAAAGTAATATTAAGCAAAAACATGCAAAAACGGCTAGTTTTGAGATTCGATCGATATCTGAAAAAAGCTTAAAAAACGTCCGATTTGGGAAAATAAACCGTTTTTCAAACTTAGCAAGTTATTTCTCTCGAATCTAAGTAATATTAACCAAAACCTGAAAAAACCGCTGATTTTAAGGTTTGATCCATTTTCAAAATTTTCATTGAAAAACGAGAGTTTTTTGGATGATACAATTATCTTCAAATTATTAAATTAAGGTCTCCGAGGAAAGTAATATTAAGCAAAAACTTGCAAAAACAGCCAGTTTTGAGATTCGATTGATTTCTTTAAAAAAGCTAAAAAAACGTCAGATTTGGGAAAATAAACCGTTTTTTAAACTTAGCAAGTTATTGCTCTCGAATCTAAGTAATATTAACCAAAACCTGGAAAAACGTCTAATTTTGAGGTTTGATTCATTTCCTAAAAAAGATTGAAAAAGTTAGTTTTTTGGATAATACAAATATCTTCATACTTATCGAATTAAGGTCTCCGAGGGAAGTAATATTAAGCCAAAACATGTTAAAATGGCCTGTTTGAAGATTCAAGATATTTCTTCAAAAAGGCCTTAAAAACGTCAGTTTTGGGAAAATATACCGTTTTTCAAACTAAGCAAGTTATTTCTCTCGAATCTAAGTAATATTAACCAAAACCGGAAAAACCGGCTCATTTTAAGGTTTGATCCATTTTCTAAAAAAGATTTAAAAACAGTAGTTTTTTGGATAATATAAATATCTTCATACTTATCAAATTTAGGTCTCTGATTATTAGTAATATTAAGCAAAAACATGAAAAAATCGCCTCTTTGAAGATTCGAGCTATTTCTTCAAAAAGGCTTAAAAAACGTCAGATTTGGAAAACAAACCGTTTTTCAAACTTAGCAAGTTATTGCTCTCGAATCTAATTAATATTACCCAAAACCTGAAAAAACGGCTAATTTGAAGGTTTGATCCATTTCCTTAAAAAGATAAAAAAACGTTAGTTTTTTGGATAATACAAATATCTTTATACTTATCAAATTAAGGTCTCCGATTATAAGTAATATTAAGCAAAAACATGGAAGAATGGACTGTTTGGAGATTCTAGCTATTTCTTCAAAAAGGCTTGAAAATAAACCGTTTTTCAAACTTACCAAGTTATTGCTCTCGAATCTAAGTAATATTAACCCAAACCTGAAAAAACGGTCGTTTTTAAGATTTAATCTTTTTTCTAAAAAAGTAGGGAAAAACGAGAGTTTTGGGGATATTGCAAATATCCTTAACTTAACGAATCAAGGTCTCCGAGTATAAGTAATATTAATCAAAAACATGCAAAAACGGCAAGTTTTGAAATTCGAGCTATTTCTTCAAAAAGGCCCTAAAAACGTCAGTTTTTGGAAAATAAACCATTTTTCAAACTTAGCAAGTTATTGCTCTCGAATCTAAGTAATATTAGCCAGAAACTGGAAAAACGGCTGATTTTAGGGGTTGATCCATTTCCTAAAAACGAAGGGAAAAACAGGAGTTTTAGGGATAATAAAAATATCTTCAACTTATTAAATTAAGGTCTCCGAGGAAAGTAATATTAAGGAAAAACATGCAAAAACGGCAAGTTTTAAGATTCGATCGATTTCTTAATAAAGCTTGAAAAACTTCCGATTTGAAAAAATAAACTGTTTTTCAAACTTAGCAAGTTATTGCTCTCGAATCTAAGTAATTTTAACCAAAACCTGGAAAAACGGCAGATTTTAAGGTTTGATCGATTTCCTAAAAAAGATTAAAAAACGAGAGTTTTTTGGATAATACAAAATATCTTCAACTGATCAAATTAAGGTCTCTCAGGAAAGTAATATTAAGCAAAAACATGCACAAAGGGCCAGTTTTGAGATTCGATCGATTTCTTAAAAAAAGCTAAAAAAACGTCAGATTTGGAAAAATAAACCGTTTTTTAAACTTACCAAGTTATTGCTCTCGAATCTAAGTAATATTGACCAAACCTGGAAAAACGGCTGATTTAAAGGTTTGATCCATTTCCTAAAATAGTTTGAAACACGGGAGTTTTTTGGATAATACAAATATCTTCATACTTATCGAATTAAGGTCTCCGAGGAAAGTAATATTAAACAAAAACATGCAAAAAGGGCCAGTTTTGAGATTCGATCGATTTCTTAAAAAAAGCTAAAAAAACGTCAGATTTGGAAAAATCAACCGTTTTTCAAACTTACCAAGTTATTGCTCTCGAATCTATGTAATATTAACCAAACCTGGAAAAACGGCTGATTTAAAGGTTTGATCCATTTCCTAAAATAGTTTGAAACACGGGAGTTTTTTTGATAATATAAATATCTTCATACTTATCGAATTAAGGTCTCCGATTATAAGTAATATTAGGCAAAAACATGCAAAAACGGCCAGTTTTGAGATTCGATTGATTTCTTAAAAAAAGCTTGAAAAACTTCAGTTTTGGGAAAATAAACCTTTATTCAAACTTAGCAGATTATTGCTCGTGAATCTAGGGAATATTAAACAAAACCTGAGAAAACGGGCGTTTTTAAGGTCTATCGATTTCCTAAAAAAGAAGGGAAAAACGGAAGTTTTTTAGATAATGCAAATATCTCCGACTTATCGAATTAAGGTCTCCGAGGAAAGTAATATTAAGGAAAAACATGCAAAAACGGCAAGTTTTGAGATTCGATCGATTTCTTAATAAAGCTTGAAAAACTTCCGATTTGAAAAAATAAACTGTTTTTCAAATTTAGCAAGTTATTGCTCTCGAATCTAAGTAATATCAACCAAAACCTGAAAAAACAGCTGATTTTAAGATTTGATCCATTTCCTAAAAAAGATTGAAAAACGAGAGTTTTTTGGATAATACAAATATCTTCAACTTATCAAATTAAGGTCTCTCAGGAAAGTAATATTAAGCAAAAACATGCAAAAAGGGCCAGTTTTGAGATTCGATCGATTTCTTTAAAAAAAACTAAAAAAAACGTCAGATTTGGAAAAATCAACCGTTTTTCAAACTTACCAAGTTATTGCTCTCGAATCTATGTAATATTAACCAAACCTGGAAAAAAATTGTTTGAAACACGGGAGTTTTTTTTATAATATAAATATCTTCATACTTATCGAATTAAGGTCTCCGATTATAAGTAATATTAGGCAAAAACATGCAAAAACGGCCAGTTTTGAGATTCGATTGATTTCTTAAAAAAAAGCTTGAAAAACGTCAGTTTTAGGAAAATAAACCGTTATTCACACTTAGCAGGTTATTGCTCGTGAATCTAGGTAATATTAAACAAAACCTGAGAAAATGGCAGTTTTTAAGGTCTATCCATTTCCTAAAAAAGAAGGAAAAAACGGTTTTTTTTTGGATAATGCAAATATCTCCAACTTATCAAATTAAGGTCTCCGAGGAAAGTAATATTAAGCAAAAACATGCAAAAACGGCTAGTTTTGAGATTCGATCGATATCTGAAAAGAGCTTAAAAAACGTCCGATTTGGGAAAATATACTGTTTTTCAAACTTAGCAAGTTATTTCTATCGAATCTAAGTGATATTAACCAAAACCTGAAAAAACCGCTGATTTTAAGGTTTGATCCATTTTCAAAATTTTTATTGAAAAACGGGTGTTTTTTGGATGATACAAATATCTTCAACTTATTAAATTAAGGTCTCCAAGGAAAAAAATATTAAGCAAAAACTTGCCAAAACGGCCAGTTTTGAGATTCGATTGATTTCTTAAAAAAAGCTAAAAAAACGTCAGATTTGGGAAAATAAACCGTTTTTCAAACTTACCAATTTATTGCTCTCGAATCTAAGCAATATTAACCAAAACCTGGAAAAACGGCTGTTTTTAAGATTTCATCTTTTTTCTAAAAAAGTAGGGAAAAACGGGTGTTTTTTGGATATTGCAAATATTCTTAACTTATCGAATCAAGGTCGCCAAGTATAAGTAATATTAAGCACAAACATGCAAAAACGGCCAGTTTTGAGATTCGAGCGATTTCTTCAAAAAGGCTTGAAAAACGTCAGTTTTGGGAAAATAAACCGTTTTTCAAACTTAGCTAGTTATTCCTCTCGAATTTAAGTAATATTAACCAAAACCTGGAAAAACGGTTGATTTTAAGGTTTGATCCATTTCCTAAAAAAGAAGGGAAAAACGGGCGCTTTTTGGATAATCAAAATATCTTCAACTTATCAAATTAAGGTCTCCGAGGAAAGTAATATTAACCAAAACCTGGAAAAACGGCTGATTTTAAGGTTTGATCCATTTCCTAAAAAAAGAAGGGAAAAACAGGCTTTTTTTGGATAATAAAAATATCTTCAACTTATTAAATTAAGGTCTCCGAGGAAAGTAATATTTAGCAAAAACATGCAAAAACGGCAAGTTTTGAGATTCGATCGATTTCTTAATAAAGCTTGAAAACGTCCGATTTGAAAAAATAAACTGTTTTTCAAACTTAGCAAGTTATTGCTCTCGAATCTAAGTAATAATAACCAAAACCTAGAAAAACGGCAGATTTTAAGGTTTGATCGATTTCCTAAAAAAGATTAAAAAACGAGAGTTTTTTGGATAATACAAATATCTTCAACTGATCAAATTAAGGTCTCTCAGGAAAGTAATATTAAGCCAAAACATGCACAAAGGGCCAGTTTTGAGATTCGATCGATTTCTTAAAAAAAGCTAAAAAAACTTCATATTTGGAAAAATAACCGTTTTTCAAACTTACCAAGTTATTGCTCTCGAATCTAAGTAATAATAACCAAAACCTGGCAAAACGGCAGATTTTAAGGTTTGATCGATTTTCTAAAAAAGATTAAAAAACGAGAGTTTTTTTGGATAATACAAATATCTTCAACTGATCAAATTAAGGTCTCTCAGGAAAGTAATATTAAGCAAAAACATGCACAAAGGGCTAGTTTTGAGATTCGATCGATTTCTTAAAAAAACTTCAGATTTGGAAAAATAAACCGTTTTTCAAACTTACCAAGTTATTGCTCTCGAATCTATGTAATATTAACCAAACCTGGAAAAACGGCAGATTTAAAAGTTTCATCCATTTCCTAAAATAGTTTGAAACACGGGAGTTTTTTGGATAATACAAATATCTCCGACTTATCAAATTGAGGTCTCCGAGGAAAGTAATATTAAGCAAAAACATGCAAAAACGGCTAGTTTTGAGATTGAATCGATATCTTAAAAAAGCTTGTATAACGTCCGATTTGAGAAAATAAACCGTTTTTCAAACTTACCAAGTTATTTCTCTCGAATCTAAGTAATATTAATCAAAACCTGAAAAAACTGCTTATTTTAAGGTTTGATCCATTTTCAAAATTTTGATTGAAAAACGGGTGTTTTTTGGATGATACAAATATCTTCAACTTATTAAATTAAGGTCTCCAAGGAAAAAAATATTAAGCAAAAACTTGCAAAAACGGCCAGTTTTGAGATTCGATTGATTTCTTAAAAAAAGCTAAAAAAACGTCAGATTTGGGAAAATAAACCGTTTTTCAAACTTACCAATTTATTGCTCTCGAATCTAAGCAATATTAACCAAAACCTGGAAAAACGGCCGTTTTTAAGATTTCATCTTTTTTCTAAAAAAGTAGGGAAAAACGGGTGTTTTTTGGATATTGCAAATATTCTTAACTTATCGAATCAAGGTCGCCAAGTATAAGTAATATTAAGCACAAACATGCAAAAACGGCCAGTTTTGAGATTCGAGCGATTTCTTCAAAAAGGCTTGAAAAACGTCAGTTTTGGGAAAATAAACCGTTTTTCAAACTTAGCAAGTTATTCCTCTCGAATTTAAGTAATATTAACCAAAACCTGGAAAAACGGTTGATTTTAAGGTTTGATCCATTTCCTAAAAAAGAAGGGAAAAACGGGCGCTTTTTGGATAATCAAAATATCTTCAACTTATCAAATTAAGGTCTCCGAGGAAAGTAATATTAACCAAAACCTGGAAAAACGGCTGATTTTAAGGTTTGATCCATTTCCTAAAAAAAGAAGGGAAAAACGGGCTTTTTTTGGATAATAAAAATATCTTCAACTTATTAAATTAAGGTCTCCGAGGAAAGTAATATTAAGCAAAAACATGCAAAAACGGCAAGTTTTGAGATTCGATCGATTTCTTAATAAAGCTTGAAAAACGTCCGATTTGAAAAAATAAACTGTTTTTCAAACTTAGCAAGTTATTGCTCTCGAATCTAAGTAATAATAACCAAAACCTGGAAGAACGGCAGATTTTAAGGTTTGATCGATTTCCTAAAAAAAATTAAAAAACGAGAGTTTTTTGGATAATATGTACAAATATCTTCAACCGATCAAATTAAGGTTTCTCAGGAAAGTAATATTAAGCAAAAACATGCACAAAGGGCCAGTTTTGAGATTCGATCGATTTCTTAAAAAAAGCTAAAAAAACTTCAGATTTGGAAAAATAAACCGTTTTTCAAACTTACCAAGTTATTGCTCTCGAATCTAAGTAATATTAACCAAAACCTGGAAAAACGTCAAATTTTGAGGTTTGATCCATTTCCTAAAAAAGATTGAATATTAGGCCAAAACATGGAAAAATGGCCTGTTGGAAAATTCAAGATATTTCTTCAAAAAGGCCTTAAAAACGTCAGTTTTGGGAAAATAAATCGTTTTTCAAACTAAGCAAGTTATTTCTCTCGAATCTAAGTAATATTAACCAAAACCTGTAAAACCGCCTCATTTTAAGGTTTGATCCATTTTCTAAAAAAGATTGAAAAACAGGAGTTTTTTGGATAATACAAATATCTTCATACTTATCAAATTAAGGTATCCGATTATCAGTAATATTAAGCAAAAACATGCAAAAAGGGCCAGTTTTGAGATTAGATCGAATTCTTAAAAAAAGCTAAAAAAGCGTCAGATTCGGAAAAATCAACCGTTTTTCAAACTTACCAAGTTATTGCTCTCGAATCTATGTAATATTAACCAAACCTGGAAAAACGGCAGATTTAAAAGTTTCATCCATTTCCTAAAATAGTTTGAAACACGGGAGTTTTTTGGATAATACAAATATCTCCGACTTATCAAATTAAGGTCTCCGAGGAAAGTAATATTAAGCAAAAACATGCAAAAACGGCTAGTTTTGAGATTGAATCGATATCTTAAAAAAGCTTGTATAACGTCCGATTTGAGAAAATAAACCGTTTTTCAAACTTACCAAGTTATTTCTCTCGAATCTAAGTAATATTAATCAAAACCTGAAAAAACTGCTTATTTTAAGGTTTGATCCATTTTCAAAATTTTGATTGAAAAACGGGTGTTTTTTGGATGATACAAATATCTTCAACTTATTAAATTAAGGTCTCCGAGGAAAGAAATATTAAGCAAAAACTTGCAAAAACGGCCAGTTTTGAGATTCGATTGATTTCTTAAAAAAAGCTAACAAAACGTCAGATTTGGGAAAATAAACCGTTTTTCAAACTTACCAATTTATTGCTCTCGAATCTAAGCAATATTAACCAAAACCTGGAAAAACGGCCGTTTTTAAGATTTCATCTTTTTTCTAAAAAAGTAGGGAAAAACGGGTGTTTTTTGGATATTGCAAATATTCTTAACTTATCGAATCAAGGTCGCCAAGTATAAGTAATATTAAGCACAAACATGCAAAAACGGCCAGTTTTGAGATTCGAGCGATTTCTTCAAAAAAGCTTGAAAAACGTCAGTTTTGGGAAAATAAACCGTTTTTCAAACTTAGCAAGTTATTCCTCTCGAATTTAAGTAATATTAACCAAAACCTGGAAAAACGGTTGATTTTAAGGTTTGATCCATTTCCTAAAAAAGAAGGGAAAAACGGGCGCTTTTTGGATAATCAAAATATCTTCAACTTATCAAATTAAGGTCTCCGAGGAAAGTAATATTAACCAAAACCTGGAAAAACGGCTGATTTTAAGGTTTGATCCATTTCCTAAAAAAAGAAGGGAAAAACGGGCTTTTTTTGGATAATAAAAATATCTTCAACTTATTAAATTAAGGTCTTCGAGCAAAGTAATATTAAGCAAAAACATGCAAAAACGGCAAGTTTTGAGATTCGATCGATTTCTTAATAAAGCTTGAAAAACGTCCGATTTGAAAAAATAAACTGTTTTTCAAACTTAGCAAGTTATTGCTCTCGAATCTAAGTAATAATAACCAAAACCTGGAAGAACGGCAGATTTTAAGGTTTGATCGATTTCCTAAAAAAAATTAAAAAACGAGAGTTTTTTGGATAATACAAATATCTTCAACCGATCAAATTAAGGTCTCTCAGGAAAGTAATATTAAGCAAAAACATGCACAAAGGGCCAGTTTTGAGATTCGATCGATTTCTTAAAAAAAGCTAAAAAAACTTCAGATTTGGAAAAATAAACCGTTTTTCAAACTTACCAAGTTATTGCTCTCGAATCTAAGTAATATTAACCAAAACCTGGAAAAACGTCAAATTTTGAGGTTTGATCCATTTCCTAAAAAAGATTGAATATTAGGCCAAAACATGGAAAAATGGCCTGTTGGAAGATTCAAGATATTTCTTCAAAAAGGCCTTAAAAACGTCAGTTTTGGGAAAATAAATCGTTTTTCAAACTAAGCAAGTTATTTCTCTCGAATCTATGTAATATTAACCAAAACCTGTAAAACCGCCTCATTTTAAGGTTTGATCCATTTTCTAAAAAAGATTGAAAAACAGGAGTTTTTTGGATAATACAAATATCTTCATACTTATCAAATTAAGGTATCCGATTATCAGTAATATTAAGCAAAAACATGCAAAAAGGGCCAGTTTTGAGATTAGATCGAATTCTTAAAAAAAGCTAAAAAAGCGTCAGATTTGGAAAAATCAACCGTTTTTCAAACTTACCAAGTTATTGCTCTCGAATCTATGTAATATTAACCAAACCTGGAAAAACGGCAGATTTAAAAGTTTCATCCATTTCCTAAAATAGTTTGAAACACGGGAGTTTTTTGGATAATACAAATATCTCCGACTTATCAAATTAAGGTCTCCGAGGAAAGTAATATTAAGCAAAAACATGCAAAAACGGCTAGTTTTGAGATTGAATCGATATCTTAAAAAAGCTTGTATAACGTCCTATTTGAGAAAATAAACCGTTTTTCAAACTTACCAAGTTATTTCTCTCGAATCTAAGTAATATTAATCAAAACCTGAAAAAACTGCTTATTTTAAGGTTTGATCCATTTTCAAAATTTTGATTGAAAAACGGGTGTTTTTTGGATGATACAAATATCTTCAACTTATTAAATTAAGGTCTCCGAGGAAAGAAATATTAAGCAAAAACTTGCAAAAACGGCCAGTTTTGAGATTCGATTGATTTCTTAAAAAAAGCTAACAAAACGTCAGATTTGGGAAAATAAACCGTTTTTCAAACTTACCAATTTATTGCTCTCGAATCTAAGCAATATTAACCAAAACCTGGAAAAACGGCCGTTTTTAAGATTTCATCTTTTTTCTAAAAAAGTAGGGAAAAACGGGTGTTTTTTGGATATTGCAAATATTCTTAACTTATCGAATCAAGGTCGCCAAGTATAAGTAATATTAAGCACAAACATGCAAAAACGGCCAGTTTTGAGATTCGAGCGATTTCTTCAAAAAGGCTTGAAAAACGTCAGTTTTGGGAAAATAAACCGTTTTTCAATCTTAGCAAGTTATTCCTCTCGAATTTAAGTAATATTAACCAAAACCTGGAAAAACGGTTGATTTTAAGGTTTGATCCATTTCCTAAAAAAGAAGGGAAAAACGGGCGCTTTTTGGATAATCAAAATATCTTCAACTTATCAAATTAAGGTCTCCGAGGAAAGAAATATTAACCAAAACCTGGAAAAACGGCTGATTTTAAGGTTTGATCCATTTCCTAAAAAAAGAAGGGAAAAACGGGCTTTTTTTGGATAATAAAAATATCTTCAACTTATTAAATTAAGGTCTCCGAGGAAAGTAATATTAAGCAAAAACATGCAAAAACGGCAAGTTTTGAGATTCGATCGATTTCTTAATAAAGCTTGAAAAACGTCCGATTTGAAAAAATAAACTGTTTTTCAAACTTAGCAAGTTATTGCTCTCGAATCTAAGTAATAATAACCAAAACCTGGAAGAACGGCAGATTTTAAGGTTTGATCGATTTTCTAAAAAAAATTAAAAAACGAGAGTTTTTTGGATAATACAAATATCTTCAACCGATCAAATTAAGGTTTCTCAGGAAAGTAATATTAAGCAAAAACATGCACAAAGGGCCAGTTTTGAGATTCGATCGATTTCTTAAAAAAAGCTAAAAAAACTTCAGATTTGGAAAAATAAACCGTTTTTCAAACTTACCAAGTTATTGCCCTCGAATCTAAGTAATATTAACCAAAACCTGGAAAAACGTCAAATTTTGAGGTTTGATCCATTTCCTAAAAAAGATTGAATATTAGGCCAAAACATGGAAAAATGGCCTGTTGGAAGATTCAAGATATTTCTTCAAAAAGGCCTTAAAAACGTCAGTTTTGGGAAAATAAATCGTTTTTCAAACTAAGCAAGTTATTTCTCTCGAATCTAAGTAATATTAACCAAAACCTGTAAAACCGCCTCATTTTAAGGTTTGATCCATTTTCTAAAAAAGATTGAAAAACAGGAATTTTTTGGATAATACAAATATCTTCATACTTATCAAATTAAGGTATCCGATTATCAGTAATATTAAGCAAAAACATGCAAAAAGGGCCAGTTTTGAGATTAGATCGAATTCTTAAAAAAAGCTAAAAAAGCGTCAGATTCGGAAAAATCAACCGTTTTTCAAACTTACCAAGTTATTGCTCTCGAATCTATGTAATATTAACCAAACCTGGAAAAACGGCAGATTTAAAAGTTTCATCCATTTCCTAAAATAGTTTGAAACACGGGAGTTTTTTGGATAATACAAATATCTCCGACTTATCAAATTAAGGTCTCCGAGGAAAGTAATATTAAGCAAAAACATGCAAAAACGGCTAGTTTTGAGATTGAATCGATATCTTAAAAAGCTTGTATAACGTCCGATTTGAGAAAATAAACCGTTTTTCAAACTTACCAAGTTATTTCTCTCGAATCTAAGTAATATTAATCAAAACCTGAAAAAACTGCTTATTTTAAGGTTTGATCCATTTTCAAAATTTTGATTGAAAAACGGGTGTTTTTTGGATGATACAAATATCTTCAACTTATTAAATTAAGGTCTCCGAGGAAAGAAATATTAAGCAAAAACTTGCAAAAACGGCCAGTTTTGAGATTCGATTGATTTCTTAAAAAAAGCTAACAAAACGTCAGATTTGGGAAAATAAACCGTTTTTCAAACTTACCAATTTATTGCTCTCGAATCTAAGCAATATTAACCAAAACCTGGAAAAACGGCCGTTTTTAAGATTTCATCTTTTTTCTAAAAAAGTAGGGAAAAACGGGTGTTTTTTGGATATTGCAAATATTCTTAACTTATCGAATCAAGGTCGCCAAGTATAAGTAATATTAAGCACAAACATGCAAAAACGGCCAGTTTTGAGATTCGAGCGATTTCTTCAAAAAAGCTTGAAAAACGTCAGTTTTGGGAAAATAAACCGTTTTTCAAACTTAGCAAGTTATTCCTCTCGAATTTAAGTAATATTAACCAAAACCTGGAAAAACGGTTGATTTTAAGGTTTGATCCATTTCCTAAAAAAGAAGGGAAAAACGGGCGCTTTTTGGATAATCAAAATATCTTCAACTTATCAAATTAAGGTCTCCGAGGAAAGTAATATTAACCAAAACCTGGAAAAACGGCTGATTTTAAGGTTTGATCCATTTCCTAAAAAAAGAAGGGAAAAACGGGCTTTTTTTGGATAATAAAAATATCTTCAACTTATTAAATTAAGGTCTTCGAGCAAAGTAATATTAAGCAAAAACATGCAAAAACGGCAAGTTTTGAGATTCGATCGATTTCTTAATAAAGCTTGAAAAACGTCCGATTTGAAAAATAAACTGTTTTTCAAACTTAGCAAGTTATTGCTCTCGAATCTAAGTAATAATAACCAAAACCTGGAAGAACGGCAGATTTTAAGGTTTGATCGATTTCCTAAAAAAAATTAAAAAACGAGAGTTTTTTGGATAATACAAATATCTTCAACCGATCAAATTAAGGTCTCTCAGGAAAGTAATATTAAGCAAAAACATGCACAAAGGGCCAGTTTTGAGATTCGATCGATTTCTTAAAAAAAGCTAAAAAAACTTCAGATTTGGAAAAATAAACCGTTTTTCAAACTTACCAAGTTATTGCTCTCGAATCTAAGTAATATTAACCAAAACCTGGAAAAACGTCAAATTTTGAGGTTTGATCCATTTCCTAAAAAAGATTGAATATTAGGCCAAAACATGGAAAAATGGCCTGTTGGAAGATTCAAGATATTTCTTCAAAAAGGCCTTAAAAACGTCAGTTTTGGGAAAATAAATCGTTTTTCAAACTAAGCAAGTTATTTCTCTCGAATCTATGTAATATTAACCAAAACCTGTAAAACCGCCTCATTTTAAGGTTTGATCCATTTTCTAAAAAAGATTGAAAAACAGGAGTTTTTTGGATAATACAAATATCTTCATACTTATCAAATTAAGGTATCCGATTATCAGTAATATTAAGCAAAAACATGCAAAAAGGGCCAGTTTTGAGATTAGATCGAATTCTTAAAAAAAGCTAAAAAAGCGTCAGATTTGGAAAAATCAACCGTTTTTCAAACTTACCAAGTTATTGCTCTCGAATCTATGTAATATTAACCAAACCTGGAAAAACGGCAGATTTAAAAGTTTCATCCATTTCCTAAAATAGTTTGAAACACGGGAGTTTTTTGGATAATACAAATATCTCCGACTTATCAAATTAAGGTCTCCGAGGAAAGTAATATTAAGCAAAAACATGCAAAAACGGCTAGTTTTGAGATTGAATCGATATCTTAAAAAAGCTTGTATAACGTCCTATTTGAGAAAATAAACCGTTTTTCAAACTTACCAAGTTATTTCTCTCGAATCTAAGTAATATTAATCAAAACCTGAAAAAACTGCTTATTTTAAGGTTTGATCCATTTTCAAAATTTTGATTGAAAAACGGGTGTTTTTTGGATGATACAAATATCTTCAACTTATTAAATTAAGGTCTCCGAGGAAAGAAATATTAAGCAAAAACTTGCAAAAACGGCCAGTTTTGAGATTCGATTGATTTCTTAAAAAAAGCTAACAAAACGTCAGATTTGGGAAAATAAACCGTTTTTCAAACTTACCAATTTATTGCTCTCGAATCTAAGCAATATTAACCAAAACCTGGAAAAACGGCCGTTTTTAAGATTTCATCTTTTTTCTAAAAAAGTAGGGAAAAACGGGTGTTTTTTGGATATTGCAAATATTCTTAACTTATCGAATCAAGGTCGCCAAGTATAAGTAATATTAAGCACAAACATGCAAAAACGGCCAGTTTTGAGATTCGAGCGATTTCTTCAAAAAGGCTTGAAAAACGTCAGTTTTGGGAAAATAAACCGTTTTTCAATCTTAGCAAGTTATTCCTCTCGAATTTAAGTAATATTAACCAAAACCTGGAAAAACGGTTGATTTTAAGGTTTGATCCATTTCCTAAAAAAGAAGGGAAAAACGGGCGCTTTTTGGATAATCAAAATATCTTCAACTTATCAAATTAAGGTCTCCGAGGAAAGAAATATTAACCAAAACCTGGAAAAACGGCTGATTTTAAGGTTTGATCCATTTCCTAAAAAAAGAAGGGAAAAACGGGCTTTTTTTGGATAATAAAAATATCTTCAACTTATTAAATTAAGGTCTCCGAGGAAAGTAATATTAAGCAAAAACATGCAAAAACGGCAAGTTTTGAGATTCGATCGATTTCTTAATAAAGCTTGAAAAACGTCCGATTTGAAAAAATAAACTGTTTTTCAAACTTAGCAAGTTATTGCTCTCGAATCTAAGTAATAATAACCAAAACCTGGAAGAACGGCAGATTTTAAGGTTTGATCGATTTTCTAAAAAAAATTAAAAAACGAGAGTTTTTTGGATAATACAAATATCTTCAACCGATCAAATTAAGGTTTCTCAGGAAAGTAATATTAAGCAAAAACATGCACAAAGGGCCAGTTTTGAGATTCGATCGATTTCTTAAAAAAAGCTAAAAAAACTTCAGATTTGGAAAAATAAACCGTTTTTCAAACTTACCAAGTTATTGCCCTCGAATCTAAGTAATATTAACCAAAACCTGGAAAAACGTCAAATTTTGAGGTTTGATCCATTTCCTAAAAAAGATTGAATATTAGGCCAAAACATGGAAAAATGGCCTGTTGGAAGATTCAAGATATTTCTTCAAAAAGGCCTTAAAAACGTCAGTTTTGGGAAAATAAATCGTTTTTCAAACTAAGCAAGTTATTTCTCTCGAATCTAAGTAATATTAACCAAAACCTGTAAAACCGCCTCATTTTAAGGTTTGATCCATTTTCTAAAAAAGATTGAAAAACAGGAATTTTTTGGATAATACAAATATCTTCATACTTATCAAATTAAGGTATCCGATTATCAGTAATATTAAGCAAAAACATGCAAAAAGGGCCAGTTTTGAGATTAGATCGAATTCTTAAAAAAAGCTAAAAAAGCGTCAGATTCGGAAAAATCAACCGTTTTTCAAACTTACCAAGTTATTGCTCTCGAATCTATGTAATATTAACCAAACCTGGAAAAACGGCAGATTTAAAAGTTTCATCCATTTCCTAAAATAGTTTGAAACACGGGAGTTTTTTGGATAATACAAATATCTCCGACTTATCAAATTAAGGTCTCCGAGGAAAGTAATATTAAGCAAAAACATGCAAAAACGGCTAGTTTTGAGATTGAATCGATATCTTAAAAAAGCTTGTATAACGTCCGATTTGAGAAAATAAACCGTTTTTCAAACTTACCAAGTTATTTCTCTCGAATCTAAGTAATATTAATCAAAACCTGAAAAAACTGCTTATTTTAAGGTTTGATCCATTTTCAAAATTTTGATTGAAAAACGGGTGTTTTTTGGATGATACAAATATCTTCAACTTATTAAATTAAGGTCTCCGAGGAAAGAAATATTAAGCAAAAACTTGCAAAAACGGCCAGTTTTGAGATTCGATTGATTTCTTAAAAAAAGCTAACAAAACGTCAGATTTGGGAAAATAAACCGTTTTTCAAACTTACCAATTTATTGCTCTCGAATCTAAGCAATATTAACCAAAACCTGGAAAAACGGCCGTTTTTAAGATTTCATCTTTTTTCTAAAAAAGTAGGGAAAAACGGGTGTTTTTTGGATATTGCAAATATTCTTAACTTATCGAATCAAGGTCGCCAAGTATAAGTAATATTAAGCACAAACATGCAAAAACGGCCAGTTTTGAGATTCGAGCGATTTCTTCAAAAAAGCTTGAAAAACGTCAGTTTTGGGAAAATAAACCGTTTTTCAAACTTAGCAAGTTATTCCTCTCGAATTTAAGTAATATTAACCAAAACCTGGAAAAACGGTTGATTTTAAGGTTTGATCCATTTCCTAAAAAAGAAGGGAAAAACGGGCGCTTTTTGGATAATCAAAATATCTTCAACTTATCAAATTAAGGTCTCCGAGGAAAGTAATATTAACCAAAACCTGGAAAAACGGCTGATTTTAAGGTTTGATCCATTTCCTAAAAAAAGAAGGGAAAAACGGGCTTTTTTTGGATAATAAAAATATCTTCAACTTATTAAATTAAGGTCTCCGAGGAAAGTAATATTAAGCAAAAACATGCAAAAACGGCAAGTTTTGAGATTCGATCGATTTCTTAATAAAGCTTGAAAAACGTCCGATTTGAAAAAATAAACTGTTTTTCAAACTTAGCAAGTTATTGCTCTCGAATCTAAGTAATAATAACCAAAACCTGGAAGAACGGCAGATTTTAAGGTTTGATCGATTTCCTAAAAAAAATTAAAAAACGAGAGTTTTTTGGATAATACAAATATCTTCAACCGATCAAATTAAGGTCTCTCAGGAAAGTAATATTAAGCAAAAACATGCACAAAGGGCCAGTTTTGAGATTCGATCGATTTCTTAAAAAAAGCTAAAAAAACTTCAGATTTGGAAAAATAAACCGTTTTTCAAACTTACCAAGTTATTGCTCTCGAATCTAAGTAATATTAACCAAAACCTGGAAAAACGTCAAATTTTGAGGTTTGATCCATTTCCTAAAAAAGATTGAATATTAGGCCAAAACATGGAAAAATGGCCTGTTGGAAGATTCAAGATATTTCTTCAAAAAGGCCTTAAAAACGTCAGTTTTGGGAAAATAAATCGTTTTTCAAACTAAGCAAGTTATTTCTCTCGAATCTATGTAATATTAACCAAAACCTGTAAAACCGCCTCATTTTAAGGTTTGATCCATTTTCTAAAAAAGATTGAAAAACAGGAGTTTTTTGGATAATACAAATATCTTCATACTTATCAAATTAAGGTATCCGATTATCAGTAATATTAAGCAAAAACATGCAAAAAGGGCCAGTTTTGAGATTAGATCGAATTCTTAAAAAAAGCTAAAAAAGCGTCAGATTTGGAAAAATCAACCGTTTTTCAAACTTACCAAGTTATTGCTCTCGAATCTATGTAATATTAACCAAACCTGGAAAAACGGCAGATTTAAAAGTTTCATCCATTTCCTAAAATAGTTTGAAACACGGGAGTTTTTTGGATAATACAAATATCTCCGACTTATCAAATTAAGGTCTCCGAGGAAAGTAATATTAAGCAAAAACATGCAAAAACGGCTAGTTTTGAGATTGAATCGATATCTTAAAAAAGCTTGTATAACGTCCTATTTGAGAAAATAAACCGTTTTTCAAACTTACCAAGTTATTTCTCTCGAATCTAAGTAATATTAATCAAAACCTGAAAAAACTGCTTATTTTAAGGTTTGATCCATTTTCAAAATTTTGATTGAAAAACGGGTGTTTTTTGGATGATACAAATATCTTCAACTTATTAAATTAAGGTCTCCGAGGAAAGAAATATTAAGCAAAAACTTGCAAAAACGGCCAGTTTTGAGATTCGATTGATTTCTTAAAAAAAGCTAACAAAACGTCAGATTTGGGAAAATAAACCGTTTTTCAAACTTACCAATTTATTGCTCTCGAATCTAAGCAATATTAACCAAAACCTGGAAAAACGGCCGTTTTTAAGATTTCATCTTTTTTCTAAAAAAGTAGGGAAAAACGGGTGTTTTTTGGATATTGCAAATATTCTTAACTTATCGAATCAAGGTCGCCAAGTATAAGTAATATTAAGCACAAACATGCAAAAACGGCCAGTTTTGAGATTCGAGCGATTTCTTCAAAAAGGCTTGAAAAACGTCAGTTTTGGGAAAATAAACCGTTTTTCAATCTTAGCAAGTTATTCCTCTCGAATTTAAGTAATATTAACCAAAACCTGGAAAAACGGTTGATTTTAAGGTTTGATCCATTTCCTAAAAAAGAAGGGAAAAACGGGCGCTTTTTGGATAATCAAAATATCTTCAACTTATCAAATTAAGGTCTCCGAGGAAAGAAATATTAACCAAAACCTGGAAAAACGGCTGATTTTAAGGTTTGATCCATTTCCTAAAAAAAGAAGGGAAAAACGGGCTTTTTTTGGATAATAAAAATATCTTCAACTTATTAAATTAAGGTCTCCGAGGAAAGTAATATTAAGCAAAAACATGCAAAAACGGCAAGTTTTGAGATTCGATCGATTTCTTAATAAAGCTTGAAAAACGTCCGATTTGAAAAAATAAACTGTTTTTCAAACTTAGCAAGTTATTGCTCTCGAATCTAAGTAATAATAACCAAAACCTGGAAGAACGGCAGATTTTAAGGTTTGATCGATTTTCTAAAAAAAATTAAAAAACGAGAGTTTTTTGGATAATACAAATATCTTCAACCGATCAAATTAAGGTTTCTCAGGAAAGTAATATTAAGCAAAAACATGCACAAAGGGCCAGTTTTGAGATTCGATCGATTTCTTAAAAAAAGCTAAAAAAACTTCAGATTTGGAAAAATAAACCGTTTTTCAAACTTACCAAGTTATTGCTCTCGAATCTAAGTAATATTAACCAAAACCTGGAAAAACGTCAAATTTTGAGGTTTGATCCATTTCCTAAAAAAGATTGAATATTAGGCCAAAACATGGAAAAATGGCCTGTTGGAAGATTCTAGATATTTCTTCAAAAAGGCCTTAAAAACGTCAGTTTTGGGAAAATAAATCGTTTTTCAAACTAAGCAAGTTATTTCTCTCGAATCTAAGTAATATTAACCAAAACCTGTAAAATCGCCTCATTTTAAGGTTTGATCCATTTTCTAAAAAAGATTGAAAAACAGGAGTTTTTTGGATAATACAAATATCTTCATACTTATCAAATTAAGGTATCCGATTATCAGTAATATTAAGCAAAAACATGCAAAAAGGGCCAGTTTTGAGATTAGATCGAATTCTTAAAAAAAGCTAAAAAAGCGTCAGATTTGGAAAAATCAACCGTTTTTCAAACTTACCAAGTTATTGCTCTCGAATCTATGTAATATTAACCAAACCTGGAAAAACGGCAGATTTAAAAGTTTCATCCATTTCCTAAAATAGTTTGAAACACGGGAGTTTTTTGGATAATACAAATATCTCCGACTTATCAAATTAAGGTCTCCGAGGAAAGTAATATTAAGCAAAAACATGCAAAAACGGCTAGTTTTGAGATTGAATCGATATCTTAAAAAAGCTTGTATAACGTCCGATTTGAGAAAATAAACCGTTTTTCAAACTTACCAAGTTATTTCTCTCGAATCTAAGTAATATTAATCAAAACCTGAAAAAACTGCTTATTTTAAGGTTTGATCCATTTTCAAAATTTTGATTGAAAAACGGGTGTTTTTTGGATGATACAAATATCTTCAACTTATTAAATTAAGGTCTCCGAGGAAAGAAATATTAAGCAAAAACTTGCAAAAACGGCCAGTTTTGAGATTCGATTGATTTCTTAAAAAAAGCTAAAAAAACGTCAGATTTGGGAAAATAAACCGTTTTTCAAACTTACCAATTTATTGCTCTCGAATCTAAGTAATATTGACCAAACCTGGAAAAACGGCTGATTTAAAGGTTTGATCCTTTTCCTAAAATAGTTTGAAACACGGGAGTTTTTTGGATAATACAAATATCTTCATACTTATCGAATTAAGGTCTCCGAGGAAAGTAATATTAAGCAAAAACATGCAAAAAGGGCCAGTTTTGAGATTCGATCGATTTCTTAAAAAAAGCTAAAAAAACGTCAGATTTGGAAAAATCAACCGTTTTTCAAACTTACCAAGTTATTGCTCTCGAATCTATGTAATATTAACCAAACCTGGAAAAACGGCTGATTTAAAGGTTTGATCCATTTCCTAAAATAGTTTGAAACACGGGAGTTTTTTTGATAATATAAATATCTTCATACTTATCGAATTAAGGTCTCCGATTATAAGTAATATTAGGCAAAAACATGCAAAAACGGCCAGTTTTGAGATTCGATTGATTTCTTAAAAAAAGCTTGAAAAACTTCAGTTTTGGGAAAATAAACCTTTATTCAAACTTAGCAGATTATTGCTCGTGAATCTAGGGAATATTAAACAAAACCTGAGAAAACGGGCGTTTTTAAGGTCTATCGATTTCCTAAAAAAGAAGGGAAAAACGGAAGTTTTTTGGATAATGCAAATATCTCCGACTTATCGAATTAAGGTCTCCGAGGAAAGTAATATTAAGGAAAAACATGCAAAAACGGCAAGTTTTGAGATTCGATCGATTTCTTAATAAAGCTTGAAAAACTTCCGATTTGAAAAAATAAACTGTTTTTCAAATTTAGCAAGTTATTGCTCTCGAATCTAAGTAATATCAACCAAAACCTGAAAAAACAGCTGATTTTAAGATTTGATCCATTTCCTAAAAAAGATTGAAAAACGAGAGTTTTTTGGATAATACAAATATCTTCAACTTATCAAATTAAGGTCTCTCAGGAAAGTAATATTAAGCAAAAACATGCAAAAAGGGCCAGTTTTGAGATTCGATCGATTTCTTTAAAAAAAACTAAAAAAAACGTCAGATTTGGAAAAATCAACCGTTTTTCAAACTTACCAAGTTATTGCTCTCGAATCTATGTAATATTAACCAAACCTGGAAAAACGGCTGGGTTAAAGGTTTGATCCATTTCCTAAAATTGTTTGAAACATGGGAGTTTTTTTTATAATATAAATATCTTCATACTTATCGAATTAAGGTCTCCGATTATAAGTAATATTAGGCAAAAACATGCAAAAACGGCCAGTTTTGAGATTCGATTGATTTCTTAAAAAAAGCTTGAAAAACGTCAGTTTTAGGAAAATAAACCGTTATTCACACTTAGCAGGTTATTGCTCGTGAATCTAGGTAATATTAAACAAAACCTGAGAAAACGGCAGTTTTTAAGGTCTATCCATTTCCTAAAAAAGAAGGGAAAAACGGGTTTTTTTTGGATAATGCAAATATCTCCAACTTATCAAATTAAGGTCTCCGAGGAAAGTAATATTAAGCAAAAACATGCAAAAACGGCTAGTTTTGAGATTCGATCGATATCTGAAAAGAGCTTAAAAAACGTCCGATTTGGGAAAATATACTGTTTTTCAAACTTAGCAAGTTATTTCTCTCGAATCTAAGTGATATTAACCAAAACCTGAAAAAACCGCTGATTTTAAGGTTTGATCCATTTTCAAAATTTTTATTGAAAAACGGGAGTTTTTTGATGATACAAATATCTTCAACTTATTAAATTAAGGTCTCCGAGGAAAGTAATATTAAGCAAAAACTTGCAAAAACGGCCAGTTTTGAGATTCGATTGATTTCTTAAAAAAAGCTAAAAAAACGTCAGATTTGGGAAAATAAACCGTTTTTCAAACTTACCAATTTATTGCTCTCGAATCTAAGCAATATTAACCAAAACCTGGAAAAACGGCCGTTTTTAAGATTTCATCTTTTTTCTAAAAAAGTAGGGAAAAACGGGTGTTTTTTGGATATTGCAAATATTCTTAACTTATCGAATCAAGGTCGCCAAGTATAAGTAATATTAAGCACAAACATGCAAAAACGGCCTGTTTTGAGATTCGAGCGATTTCTTCAAAAAGGCTTGAAAAACGTCAGTTTTGGGAAAATAAACCGTTTTTCAAACTTAGCAAGTTATTCCTCTCGAATTTAAGTAATATTAACCAAAACCTGGAAAAACGGTTGATTTTAAGGTTTGATCCATTTCCTAAAAAAGAAGGGAAAAACGGGCGCTTTTTGGATAATCAAAATATCTTCAACTTATCAAATTAAGGTCTCCGAGGAAAGTAATATTAACCAAAACCTGGAAAAACGGCTGATTTTAAGGTTTGATCCATTTCCTAAAAAAAGAAGGGAAAAACGGGCTTTTTTTGGATAATAAAAATATCTTCAACTTATTAAATTAAGGTCTCCGAGGAAAGTAATATTTAGCAAAAACATGCAAAAACGGCAAGTTTTGAGATTCGATCGATTTCTTAATAAAGCTTGAAAACGTCCGATTTGAAAAAATAAACTGTTTTTCAAACTTAGCAAGTTATTGCTCTCGAATCTAAGTAATAATAACCAAAACCTAGAAAAACGGCAGATTTTAAGGTTTGATCGATTTCCTAAAAAAGATTAAAAAACGAGAGTTTTTTGGATAATACAAATATCTTCAACTGATCAAATTAAGGTCTCTCAGGAAAGTAATATTAAGCCAAAACATGCACAAAGGGCCAGTTTTGAGATTCGATCGATTTCTTAAAAAAAGCTAAAAAAACTTCATATTTGGAAAAATAACCGTTTTTCAAACTTACCAAGTTATTGCTCTCGAATCTAAGTAATAATAACCAAAACCTGGCAAAACGGCAGATTTTAAGGTTTGATCGATTTTCTAAAAAAGATTAAAAAACGAGAGTTTTTTTGGATAATACAAATATCTTCAACTGATCAAATTAAGGTCTCTCAGGAAAGTTATATTAAGCAAAAACATGCACAAAGGGCTAGTTTTGAGATTCGATCGATTTCTTAAAAAAACTTCAGATTTGGAAAAATAAACCGTTTTTCAAACTTACCAAGTTATTGCTCTCGAATCTATGTAATATTAACCAAACCTGGAAAAACGGCAGATTTAAAAGTTTCATCCATTTCCTAAAATAGTTTGAAACACGGGAGTTTTTTGGATAATACAAATATCTCCGACTTATCAAATTGAGGTCTCCGAGGCAAGTAATATTAAGCAAAAACATGCAAAAACGGCTAGTTTTGAGATTGAATCGATATCTTAAAAAAGCTTGTATAACGTCCGATTTGAGAAAATAAACCGTTTTTCAAACTTACCAAGTTATTTCTCTCGAATCTAAGTAATATTAATCAAAACCTGAAAAAACTGCTTATTTTAAGGTTTGATCCATTTTCAAAATTTTGATTGAAAAACGGGTGTTTTTTGGATGATACAAATTTCTTCAACTTATTAAATTAAGGTCTCCAAGGAAAAAAATATTAAGCAAAAACTTGCAAAAACGGCCAGTTTTGAGATTCGATTGATTTCTTAAAAAAAGCTAAAAAAACGTCAGATTTGGGAAAATAAACCGTTTTTCAAACTTACCAATTTATTGCTCTCGAATCTAAGCAATATTAACCAAAACCTGGAAAAACGGCCGTTTTTAAGATTTCATCTTTTTTCTAAAAAAGTAGGGAAAAACGGGTGTTTTTTGGATATTGCAAATATTCTTAACTTATCGAATCAAGGTCGCCAAGTATAAGTAATATTAAGCACAAACATGCAAAAACGGCCAGTTTTGAGATTCGAGCGATTTCTTCAAAAAGGCTTGAAAAACGTCAGTTTTGGGAAAATAAACCGTTTTTCAAACTTAGCAAGTTATTCCTCTCGAATTTAAGTAATATTAACCAAAACCTGGAAAAACGGTTGATTTTAAGGTTTGATCCATTTCCTAAAAAAGAAGGGAAAAACGGGCGCTTTTTGGATAATCAAAATATCTTCAACTTATCAAATTAAGGTCTCCGAGGAAAGTAATATTAACCAAAACCTGGAAAAACGGCTGATTTTAAGGTTTGATCCATTTCCTAAAAAAAGAAGGGAAAAACGGGCTTTTTTTGGATAATAAAAATATCTTCAACTTATTAAATTAAGGTCTCCGAGGAAAGTAATATTAAGCAAAAACATGCAAAAACGGCAAGTTTTGAGATTCGATCGATTTCTTAATAAAGCTTGAAAAACGTCCGATTTGAAAAAATAAACTGTTTTTCAAACTTAGCAAGTTATTGCTCTCGAATCTAACTAATAATAACCAAAACCTGGAAGAACGGCAGATTTTAAGGTTTGATCGATTTCCTAAAAAAAATTAAAAAACGAGAGTTTTTTGGATAATATGTACAAATATCTTCAACCGATCAAATTAAGGTTTCTCAGGAAAGTAATATTAAGCAAAAACATGCACAAAGGGCCAGTTTTGAGATTCGATCGATTTCTTAAAAAAAGCTAAAAAAACTTCAGATTTGGAAAAATAAACCGTTTTTCAAACTTACCAAGTTATTGCTCTCGAATCTAAGTAATATTAACCAAAACCTGGAAAAACGTCAAATTTTGAGGTTTGATCCATTTCCTAAAAAAGATTGAATATTAGGCCAAAACATGGAAAAATGGCCTGTTGGAAGATTCAAGATATTTCTTCAAAAAGGCCTTAAAAACGTCAGTTTTGGGAAAATAAATCGTTTTTCAAACTAAGCAAGTTATTTCTCTCGAATCTAAGTAATATTAACCAAAACCTGTAAAACCGCCTCATTTTAAGGTTTGATCCATTTTCTAAAAAAGATTGAAAAACAGGAGTTTTTTGGATAATACAAATATCTTCATACTTATCAAATTAAGGTATCCGATTATCAGTAATATTAAGCAAAAACATGCAAAAAGGGCCAGTTTTGAGATTAGATCGAATTCTTAAAAAAAGCTAAAAAAGCGTCAGATTCGGAAAAATCAACCGTTTTTCAAACTTACCAAGTTATTGCTCTCGAATCTATGTAATATTAACCAAACCTGGAAAAACGGCAGATTTAAAAGTTTCATCCATTTCCTAAAATAGTTTGAAACACGGGAGTTTTTTGGATAATACAAATATCTCCGACTTATCAAATTAAGGTCTCCGAGGAAAGTAATATTAAGCAAAAACATGCAAAAACGGCTAGTTTTGAGATTGAATCGATATCTTAAAAAAGCTTGTATAACGTCCGATTTGAGAAAATAAACCGTTTTTCAAACTTACCAAGTTATTTCTCTCGAATCTAAGTAATATTAATCAAAACCTGAAAAAACTGCTTATTTTAAGGTTTGATCCATTTTCAAAATTTTGATTGAAAAACGGGTGTTTTTTGGATGATACAAATATCTTCAACTTATTAAATTAAGGTCTCCAAGGAAAAAAATATTAAGCAAAAACTTGCAAAAACGGCCAGTTTTGAGATTCGATTGATTTCTTAAAAAAAGCTAAAAAAACGTCAGATTTGGGAAAATAAACCGTTTTTCAAACTTACCAATTTATTGCTCTCGAATCTAAGCAATATTAACCAAAACCTGGAAAAACGGCCGTTTTTAAGATTTCATCTTTTTTCTAAAAAAGTAGGGAAAAACGGGTGTTTTTTGGATATTGCAAATATTCTTAACTTATCGAATCAAGGTCGCCAAGTATAAGTAATATTAAGCACAAACATGCAAAAACGGCCAGTTTTGAGATTCGAGCGATTTCTTCAAAAAGGCTTGAAAAACGTCAGTTTTGGGAAAATAAACCGTTTTTCAAACTTAGCAAGTTATTCCTCTCGAATTTAAGTAATATTAACCAAAACCTGGAAAAACGGTTGATTTTAAGGTTTGATCCATTTCCTAAAAAAGAAGGGAAAAACGGGCGCTTTTTGGATAATCAAAATATCTTCAACTTATCAAATTAAGGTCTCCGAGGAAA
Organism: Ceratothoa steindachneri; assembly: GCA_963969495.1. Taxonomy (NCBI): domain Eukaryota; kingdom Metazoa; phylum Arthropoda; class Malacostraca; order Isopoda; family Cymothoidae; genus Ceratothoa; species Ceratothoa steindachneri. The sequence goes on from OZ018317.1 coordinate 121,985,568, forward strand.
GTAATATTAACCAAAACCTGGAAAAACGGCTGATTTTAAGGTTTGATCCATTTCCTAAAAAAAGAAGGGAAAAACGGGCTTTTTTTGGATAATAAAAATATCTTCAACTTATTAAATTAAGGTCTCCGAGGAAAGTAATATTAAGCAAAAACATGCAAAAACGGCAAGTTTTGAGATTCGATCGATTTCTTAATAAAGCTTGAAAAACGTCCGATTTGAAAAAATAAACTGTTTTTCAAACTTAGCAAGTTATTGCTCTCGAATCTAACTAATAATAACCAAAACCTGGAAGAACGGCAGATTTTAAGGTTTGATCGATTTCCTAAAAAAAATTAAAAAACGAGAGTTTTTTGGATAATATGTACAAATATCTTCAACCGATCAAATTAAGGTTTCTCAGGAAAGTAATATTAAGCAAAAACATGCACAAAGGGCCAGTTTTGAGATTCGATCGATTTCTTAAAAAAAGCTAAAAAAACTTCAGATTTGGAAAAATAAACCGTTTTTCAAACTTACCAAGTTATTGCTCTCGAATCTAAGTAATATTAACCAAAACCTGGAAAAACGTCAAATTTTGAGGTTTGATCCATTTCCTAAAAAAGATTGAATATTAGGCCAAAACATGGAAAAATGGCCTGTTGGAAGATTCAAGATATTTCTTCAAAAAGGCCTTAAAAACGTCAGTTTTGGGAAAATAAATCGTTTTTCAAACTAAGCAAGTTATTTCTCTCGAATCTAAGTAATATTAACCAAAACCTGTAAAACCGCCTCATTTTAAGGTTTGATCCATTTTCTAAAAAAGATTGAAAAACAGGAGTTTTATGGATAATACAAATATCTTCATACTTATCAAATTAAGGTATCCGATTATCAGTAATATTAAGCAAAAACATGCAAAAAGGGCCAGTTTTGAGATTAGATCGAATTCTTAAAAAAAGCTAAAAAAGCGTCAGATTCGGAAAAATCAACCGTTTTTCAAACTTACCAAGTTATTGCTCTCGAATCTATGTAATATTAACCAAACCTGGAAAAACGGCAGATTTAAAAGTTTCATCCATTTCCTAAAATAGTTTGAAACACGGGAGTTTTTTGGATAATACAAATATCTCCGACTTATCAAATTAAGGTCTCCGAGGAAAGTAATATTAAGCAAAAACATGCAAAAACGGCTAGTTTTGAGATTGAATCGATATCTTAAAAAAGCTTGTATAACGTCCGATTTGAGAAAATAAACCGTTTTTCAAACTTACCAAGTTATTTCTCTCGAATCTAAGTAATATTAATCAAAACCTGAAAAAACTGCTTATTTTAAGGTTTGATCCATTTTCAAAATTTTGATTGAAAAACGGGTGTTTTTTGGATGATACAAATATCTTTAACTTATTAAATTAAGGTCTCCGAGGAAAGAAATATTAAGCAAAAACTTGCAAAAACGGCCAGTTTTGAGATTCGATTGATTTCTTAAAAAAAGCTAACAAAACGTCAGATTTGGGAAAATAAACCGTTTTTCAAACTTACCAATTTATTGCTCTCGAATCTAAGCAATATTAACCAAAACCTGGAAAAACGGCCGTTTTTAAGATTTCATCTTTTTTCTAAAAAAGTAGGGAAAAACGGGTGTTTTTTGGATATTGCAAATATTCTTAACTTATCGAATCAAGGTCGCCAAGTATAAGTAATATTAAGCACAAACATGCAAAAACGGCCAGTTTTGAGATTCGAGCGATTTCTTCAAAAAGGCTTGAAAAACGTCAGTTTTGGGAAAATAAACCGTTTTTCAAACTTAGCAAGTTATTCCTCTCGAATTTAAGTAATATTAACCAAAACCTGGAAAAACGGTTGATTTTAAGGTTTGATCCATTTCCTAAAAAAGAAGGGAAAAACGGGCGCTTTTTGGATAATCAAAATATCTTCAACTTATCAAATTAAGGTCTCCGAGGAAAGTAATATTAACCAAAACCTGGAAAAACGGCTGATTTTAAGGTTTGATCCATTTCCTAAAAAAAGAAGGGAAAAACGGGCTTTTTTTGGATAATAAAAATATCTTCAACTTATTAAATTAAGGTCTCCGAGGAAAGTAATATTAAGCAAAAACATGCAAAAACGGCAAGTTTTGAGATTCGATCGATTTCTTAATAAAGCTTGAAAAACGTCCGATTTGAAAAAATAAACTGTTTTTCAAACTTAGCAAGTTATTGCTCTCGAATCTAAGTAATAATAACCAAAACCTGGAAGAACGGCAGATTTTAAGGTTTGATCGATTTCCTAAAAAAAATTAAAAAACGAGAGTTTTTTGGATAATACAAATATCTTCAACCGATCAAATTAAGGTTTCTCAGGAAAGTAATATTAAGCAAAAACATGCACAAAGGGCCAGTTTTGAGATTCGATCGATTTCTTAAAAAAAGCTAAAAAAACTTCAGATTTGGAAAAATAAACCGTTTTTCAAACTTACCAAGTTATTGCTCTCGAATCTAAGTAATAATAACCAAAACCTGGCAAAACGGCAGATTTTACGGTTTGATCGATTTTCTAAAAAAGATTAAAAAACGAGAGTTTTTTTGGATAATACAAATATCTTCAACTGATCAAATTAAGGTCTCTCAGGAAAGGTATATTAAGCAAAAACATGCACAAAGGGCTAGTTTTGAGATTCGATCGATTTCTCAAAAAAACTTCAGATTTGGAAAAATAAACCGTTTTTCAAACTTACCAAGTTATTGCTCTCGAATCTAAGTAATATTAACCAAACCTGGAAAAACGGCTGATTTAAAGGTTTGATCCATTTCCTAAAATAGTTTGAAACACGGGAGTTTTTTGGATAATACAAATATCTTCAACTTATCAAATTAAGGTCTCTCAGGAAAGTAATATTAAGCAAAAACATGCAAAAAAGGCCAGTTTTGAATTCGATCGATTTCTTTAAAAAAACTAAAAAAAACGTCAGATTTGGAAAAATCAACCGTTTTTCAAACTTACCAAGTTATTGCTCTCGAATCTATGTAATATTAACCAAACCTGGAAAAACGGCTGGGTTAAAGGTTTGATCCATTTCCTAAAATTGTTTGAAACACGGGAGTTTTTTTGATAATATAAATATCTTCATACTTATCGAATTAAGGTCTCCGATTATAAGTAATATTAGGCAAAAACATGCAAAAACGGCCAGTTTTGAGATTCGATTGATTTCTTAAAAAAAGCTTGAAAAACATCAGTTTTGGGAAAATAAACCGTTATTCACACTTAGCAGGTTTTTGCTCGTGAATCTAGGTAATATTAAACAAAACCTGAGAAAACGGCCGTTTTTAAGGTCTATCCATTTCCTAAAAAAGAAGGGAAAAACGGGGGTTTTTTGGATAATGCAAATATCTCCAACTTATCAAATTAAGGTCTCCGAGGAAAGTAATATTAAGAAAAAACATGCAAAAATGGCTAGTTTTGAGATTCGATCGATATCTGAAAAGAGCTTAAAAAACGTCCGATTTGGGAAAATAAACCGTTTTTCAAACTTAGCAAGTTATTTCTCTCGAATCTAAGTAATATTAACCAAAACCTGAAAAAACCGCTGATTTTAAGGTTTGATCCATTTTCAAAATTTTTATTGAAAAACGGGAGTTTTTTAGATAATGCAAATATCTTCAAATTATCAAATTAAGGTCTCCGAGGTAAGTAATATTAAGCAAAAACATGCAAAAACGGCCAGTTTTAGGATTCGATCGATTTCTTAAAAAAAGCTAGAAAAATGTCAGATTTTGGAAAATAAACCGTTTTTCAAACTTTGCAATTTATTGCTCTCGAATCTAGGTAATATTAACCAAAACCTGGAAAAACGGCTGATTTTAAGGTTTGATCCATTTCCTAAAAAAGATTGAAAAACGGGAATTTTTTGGATAATACAAATATCTTCATACTTATCAAATTATGGTCTCCGATTATAAGTAATATTAAGCCAAAACATAAAAAACAGCATGTTTTAAGATTTTATCAATTTTCTAAAAAAGCTAAAAAAACGTCTGTTTTGAGAAAATATATAGCTTTTCAAACTTAGCAAGTTAGAGCTCTCAAATATTAGTAATATCAACCAAAACCTGAAAAAATGTCCGTTTTGAGAGGTTTGATCCATTGTCTAAAAAAAAAAGGAAAAACGGGAGTTTTTTGGATTATGCACATATGTTCAAACTTATCAAATTAAATCTTCCGATTATATGTAATATTAGGCAAAAACAGGGAAAAACGGCCTGTTTTAACATTTGATCAATATCCTAAAAAAGGTTTAAAAACGTCAGTTTTGAGAAAATAAATAGCTTTTCGATCTTAGCAAGTTATTGCTGTCAAATATAAGTATTATGAACTAAAACTTGGAAAAACGGCCGTTTTTAAGGTTTGATCCAGTTACTAAAAAAGATTGAAAAATGGGTGTTTTTTAGATAATGCACATATGTTAAAACTTATCAAATTAGGGTTTCCAATTATAAGTAATATTAAGCAGAAACATGGAAAACGGCCTGTTTTAAGATTTGATCAATTTTCTTAAAAAGCTTTCAAAACGTCAGTTTGAGAAAATAAATAGCTTTGCAAACTCAGTAAGTTATTGCTTTCAAATATAAGTAATATGAACCAAAACTTGGAAAAACGGCCGTTTTTAAGGTTTTATTTATTTACTAAAAAAGATTGAAAAACGGGAGTTTTTCAGATAATACACATAAGTTCAGACTTATCAAATTAAGGTCTTCGATTACAAGTAATATTAAGCCAAAACATGTAAAAACGGCCTGTTTTAAGATTTGATCAATTTCCTAAAAAAGCTTGAAAAACGTGAGTTTTAGTAAGATAGATAGCTTTTAAAACTTAGAGTGTTATTGCTCTTAAATATAAGTAATATAAACCGAAACCTGGAAAAACGGCCGTTTATAAAGTTTGATCCATTTTCTAAAAAAGATATCAAAAACGGAAGATTTTGGATACTCCACATGTGTTCAAACTTATTTGATTAAGGTATCCGATTATAAGTAATATTAAGCCAAAACATGGAAAAACAGCTAGTTTTGAGATTTGATCGATTTCCTAAAAAAAGCTTGGAAAACGTCAGTTTATGGGTAAATAAATAGCTTTTCAAACTTAGCAAGTTATTGCTGTCAAATATAAGTAATATTAACCAAAACTTTAGGAAACCGCCAATTTCTAATGTTTTATTTCATTTACTAAAAAAGATTCAAAAATGGGAGTTTTTTGGATAATGCACATATGTTAAAACTTCTCAAATTAGGGTTTCCGATTATATGTAATAGTAAGTAAAAACCTGGAAAACGGCCTGTTTTAAGATTTTATCAATTTTCTCAGAAAGCTTTTAAAATGTCAGTTTTGAGAAAATAAATAGCTTTTCAAACTTAGCAAGTTATTGCTCACAAAAATAATTAATATTACCTTAAACCTGGAAAAACGTCCGTTTTTAAGGTTTGATCCATTTCCTAAATAAGATTGAAAAACCAGCGTTTTTTGGAGAATCCACATATGTTCAAACTTATCAAATTAAAGTTTCCGATTATAAGTAATATTAAGCAAAAACATAGAAAAACGGCCGGTTTTAAGATTTGATCAATATCCTAAAAAAGGTTAAAAACGTCAGTTTTGAGAAAATAAATAGCTTTGCAAACTCAGAAAGTTATTGCTTTCACATAAAAGTAATATGAACCAAAACTTAGAAAAACGGCTGTTTATAAGGTTTGACCCAGTTCCTAAAAAAGATTGAAAAACGGGAGTTTTTCAGATAATGCACATACGTTAGAACTTATCAAATTAGGGTTTACAATTACAAGTAATATTAAGCCAAAACATGCAAAAACGGCCTGATTTAGATTTGATCAAATTTCTAAAAAAGCTTGAAAAACGTTAGTTTTGAAAAAATAAATAGCTTTTCAAACCTAGCAAGTTATTGCTCTCGAATATAAGTAATATTAACCAAAACCTAGACAAACGGCGATTTTTAAGGTTTAATCCATTTCCTAGTAAAGATTGAAAAATGGGAGTTTTTTGGATAATGCACATATGTTCAAACTTATCTGATTAAGGTCTTCGATTATAAATAATATTAAGCCAAAACATGGAAAAACGGCCTGTTTTAGGATTTGATCAATTTCCTAAAAAAGATTGAAAAACGTCATTGTTGGTAAAATTTGATTGATTTGCAAACTTAGCAAGTTATTGCTCTCAAATATAAGTAATATTAAACAAAAAAAACGGCGGGTTTTAGTGTCTGAGTTATTGCTCTCGAATATAACTAATATTAACCAAAACCTGGAAAACGGCGAGTTTTAATGTCTGATCGATTTGTTAACAAAGATTGAAAAACGTCAGTTTTGGAAAAATAAACAGCTTTTCAAACTTAGCAAGTTATTGCTTTTAATATAAGTTATATAAACCAAAACCTGGAAAAACGGCCGTTTTTTAAGGTTTGATCGATTTCCTAAAAAAGATGAAAAAACAGAAGTTTTTTGAATAATGCACATATGTTTAAACTTATCAGTTTAAGGTCTTCGATTATTGGTAATATTAACCACAACATGGAAAACGGCCTGTTTTAAGATTTCATCAATTTCCTAAAAAAGCTTAAAAAACGTCAAATTTGGTAAAATTCAATGGCTTTTCAAACTTAGCAAGTTATTGCTCTCAAATATAAGTAATATTAAACAAAAAAAAACGGCGGGTTTTAATGTCTGATCGATTTGTTAACAAAGATTGAAAAACGTCAGTTTTGGAAAAAATAAATAGCTTTTCAAACTTAGCAGGTTATTGCTTTTGAATATAAGTTATATTAACGGAAACGTGGAAAAACCGCCGTTTTTAAGGATTGATCGATTTCCTAAAAAAGACAAAAAAACAGGAGTTTTTTGGATAATGCACATATGTTCGAAATTATCAGTTTAAGGTTTTCGATTATAAGTAATATTAAGCAAAAACATAGAATAACGGCCTGTTTTAACATTTGATCAATTTCCTAAAAAAGCTTGAAAAACGTCAGTTTTGGGAAAATTTAATTGCTTTGCAAACTTAGCAAGTTAGTGCTCTCGAATATAAGTAATATTAACCATAACATGAAAAAACGGCCGTTTTTAGGGTTTGATCGATTTTCTAAAAAAGATTGAAAAACGTCAGTTTGGGAAAAGAAATAGCTTTTTAAACTTAGCAAGTTATTGCTCTCGAATATAAGTAAGATTAACCAAAACATAAAAAAACGGCCTGTTTTAAGATTTGATCAATTTCCTAAAAAAGCTTGAAAAACGTTAGTTTTGGTAAAATTTAATTGCTTTGCCAACTTAGCAAGTTATGGCTCTCGAATATAAGTAATATTATCCAAAACATGAAAAAAACGGCCGTTTTTAGGGTTTGATCGATTTCCTAAAAAAGATTAAAAAACGTCAGTTTGGGAAAAAAAATAGCTTTTCAAACTTAGCAAGTTATTGCTTTTGAATATAAGGTAATATTAACCAAAACCTGGAAAAACGGCCGTTTTCAAGGTTTGATCGATATCCTATTAAAGATAAAAAAACAGGAGTTTCTTGGATAATGCACATATGTTTAAACTTATCAGTTTAAGGTCTTCGATTATAAGTAATATTAAGCAAAAACATGGAAAAACGGCCTGTTTTAAGATTTGATCAATTTTCTTATAAAGATTGAAAAACTTCAGTTTTAGGAAAATTCAATTGCTTTGCAAACTTAGCAAGTTATTGCTCTCGAATATAAGTAATATTCACCAAAACATTCAAAAACGGCTGTTTTTAAGGTTTGTTCGATTTTCTAAAAAAGATTGAAAAACGTCAGTTTAGGAAAAAATAAACAGCTTTTCAAACTTAGCAAGTTATTGCTCTCCAATATAAGTAATATTAAGCAAAACATGGAAAAACGGCCTGTTTTAAATTTGATCAATTCCCTAAAAAAGCTTGAAAAACGTTAGTTTTTTTAAAATTTAATTGCTTTGCAAACTTAGCAATTTATTGCTTTCAAATATAATTTATATTAATAAAAACTTGGAAAAACGGCCGTTTTTAGGGTTTGATCGTTTTCCTAAAAAAGATTAAAAAAACGTCGGTTTTAGGAAAATAAACAGCTTTTCAAATTTTGTAAGTTATTGCTCTCGAATATAAGTAATATTAACTAAAACCAGGAGAAACGAAAGTTTTTAAGGTTTGATCCATTTCCTGAAAAATATTGAAAAACGGGAGTTTTTTTGGATAATGCACATATGTTCAAACTTATCAGATTTAGGTCTTCGATTATAATAATATTAAGCTAAAACATGGAAAAACGGCCTGTTTTATGACTTTATCAATTTCCTAAAAAAACTTGAAAAACGTCAGTTTTGTGAAAATTTAATTGCTTTGCAAACTTAGACGGTTATTGCTCTCAAATATAAGTAATATTAATGTTTGATCGATTTGTTAACAAAGATTGAAAAACGTCAGTTTTGGAAAAATAAACAGCTTTTCAAACTTAGAAAGTTATTGATTTTGAATAAAAGTAATATTAACCAAAACCTCATAAACGGCCGTTTTTAAGTTTTGATCGATTTCCTAAAAAAGATTAAAAAACAGGAGTTTTTTGGATAATGCACATATGTTTAAACTTATCAGATTAAGGTCTTCGATTATAAGTAATATTAAGCCAAAACATGGAAAAACAGCCCGTTTTAACATTTGATCAATTTCCTAAAAAAGCTTCGAAAAACGTCAAGTTTGGTCAAATAAACCGTTTTTCAAACTTAGCAAGTTATTGCTCTCGAATATAAGTAATATTAAACAAAACCTAGAAAAACGGCCGTTTTTAAGGTTTATCCATTTCATAGTAAAGATTGAAAAATGGGAGTTTTTTGGATAATGCACATATATCCAAACTTATCAGATTTAGTTCTTCGATTATAAGTAATATTAAACCAAAACATGGAAAAACAGCCGTTTAAAAGGTTTGATCCATTTATCAGAAAAAATTAAAAAACGGGAGTTTTTTAGATAATGCATATATGTTCAAACTTATCAGAATAAGTTCCTCGAATATAAGTAATATTATCCAAAACCTCGAAAAACAGACGTTTCTAAGGTTTAATCCATTTCAAACAAAAAGATTGAAAAACGTCAGTTTTGGGAAAATAAACAGTTTTCAAAATTAGCAAGTTATTGCTCTCGAATTTAGTAATATTAACTAAAACCAGAAAAAACAGCCGTTTTTTACGTTTGATCGATTTCCTAAAAAAGATTAAAAAACGTCAGTTTTGGAAAAATAAACTCCCTCCCTAAACTTAGCAAGTAATTGCTCGTGAATATAAGTAATATTATCCAAAACCTGGAAAAACAGGCGTTTTTAAGGTTTAATCGATTTCCTAAAAAAGATGGAAAAACAGAAGTTTTTTGGATAATGCACATATGTTCAAACTTATCAGATTAAGGTCTTCGATTATAAGTAATATTAAGCCAAAACATATAATAACGGCCTGTTTTAAGATTTGATCAATTTACTAAAAAAGATTGAAAAACATCAGTTTGGGGAAAATTTAATTGCTTTGCAAACTTAGCAAGTTATTGCTCTCGAATATAAGTAATATTAACCAAAACCTTGAAAAACGGCCGTTTTTAAGGTTTGATCGATTTTCTAAACAAGATTGAAAAACGTCAGTTTGGGAAAAATAAACAGCTTTTCAAACTTAGCAAGTTATTGCTCTCAAAAATAAGTAATATTAATAAAACATGGAAAACGGCTTGGTTTAAGATTTGATCAATTTCCTAAAAAAGCTTGAAAAACGTCAGTGTTGGTAAAATTTAATTGATTTTCAAACTTTTCAAATTATTGCTCTCGAATATAAGTAATATTAACCAAAATCTGGTAAAACGGCCGTTTGTTAAAGCTTGATCAATTTCCAAAAAAAGCTTCAAAAACGTTATTTTGGGGAAAATTTAATTGCTTTGCAAACTTAGCAAATTATTGCTCTTGAATATAAGTAAGATTACCAAAACCTGGAAAAACGGCCGTTTTTAAGGTTTGTTCAATTTCCTAAAAAAAATTGAAAAACGTCGGTTTGGAAAAATAAAAAGCCTTTCAAACTTAGCAAGTTATTGCTCTCGAATATGAGTAATATTAACCAAAACTTGGAAAAACGTCCTTTTTAAGGTTTGATCCATTTCCTAAAAAAAAGTTTGAAAAACGGGAGGTTTTAGATATAGCACATGTGTTCAAACTTATCAGAATTAGTTCTTCGATTATAAGTAATATTAAGCCAAAACATGGAAAAACGGCCTGTTTTAAGATTTGATCAATTTCCTAAAAAACCTTCAAAAACGTCAGTTTGGGAAAATTTAATTGCTTGGCAAACTTAGCAAGTTATTGCTCTCGAATATAAGTAATATTAACCAAAACCTGGTAAAACGGGCGTTTTAAGGTATCATTCATTTTCTAGTAAAGATTGAAAAACGGGAGTTTTTTGGGTAATGCACATACGAGGGGGAGTCAAAAAGTTCTCAGACAAATGGCATAAAATTTTTATTTGTAATAATACTGTAATCATTTTTCTACATAAGCTCCATTAACATCTATACACTTTCTTAATCTATGAATCCAACGGTAAAGACCATCTTTGTAGAATTCACGGGGTTGTCTCTGGCACCAAGTAATGACCTGCTTTTTTGCTTCATCTAATGATTGAAACCGGGTTCCTTTTAGGTGTCCCTTTAAATTTGGTTAGGTTAGGTAACCTAACCTAACCTAACCTAACCTAACCTAACCTAACCTAACCTAACCTAACCTAACCTAACCTAACCTAACCAAATTTGAAGGGACACCTAAAAGGAACCTGGTTTCAATCATTAGATGAAGCAAAAAAGCAGGTCATTACTTGGTGCCAGAGACAACCCCGTGAATTCTACAAAGATGGTCTTTACCGTTGGATTCATAGATTAAGAAAGTGTATAGATGTTAATGGAGCTTATGTAGAAAAATGATTACAGTATTATTACAAATAAAAATTTTATGCCATTTGTCTGAGAACTTTTTGACTCACCTACGTATGTTTAAAATTATCAGATTAAGTTCTTCGATTATAAGTAATATTAAGCCAAAACATGGAAAAACGGCCTGTTTTAAGATCTGATCAATTTCCTAAAAAAGCTTGAAAAACGTCAGTTTATGGAAAATTTAATTGCTTTGCAAACTTAGCAATTTATTGCTCTTGAATATAAGTAATATTAAGCAAAACCTGGAAAAACGGCCGTTTTTAAGGTTTGATCGATTTCTTAAAAAAGATTGAGAAACGTCAGTTTTGGCAAAATAAACAGCCTTTCAACCTTAGCAAGTTATTGCTCTCGAATATGAGTAATATTAAAAAAACCTGGAAAAACGGCCGTTCTTAAGGTTTGATCCATTTCCTAAGAAAGATTGAAAAACGGGAGTTTTTTTGATAATGCACATATGTTCAAACTTATCAGATTAAGGTTTTCGATTATGAGTAATATTAATCTAAAACATGGAAAAACGGCTTGTTTTAAGATTTGTTCAATTTTCTAAAAAGATTGAAAAACGTCAGTCTGGGGAAAATTTGATTGCTTTGCATACTTAGCAGGTTATTGCTCTCGAATATAAGTAATATTAACCAAAACCTTGAAAAACAGCCGTTTTTAACGTTTGATCGATTTCCTAAAAAAGATTGAAAAACGTCAGTTTTGGAAAAATTAACAGCTTTTAAAACTTAGCAAGTTATTGCTCTCGAATATAAGTAATATTAACAAAAACATGGAAAAACGGCCTGTTTGAAGATTTCATCAATTTTCTAAAAAACTTGAAAAACGTCAGTTTTGGTAAACTTTAATGGCTTTTTAAACTTAGCAAGTTATTGCTCTCGAATATAAGTCTTATTAACCAAAACCTGGAAAAACGGTCGTTTTCAACGTTTAATCGATTTCCTAAAAAAGATTGAAAAACGGTTTTTTTTTTGATAATTTACATATGTTCAAACTTATCAGATAGAGGTCTCCGTATATAAGTAATATTTAACAAAACCTGGAAAAACGGCCGTTTTTAATGTTTGATCCATTTCCTAAAAAAGATTGAAAAACGGGAGTTTTTTAGATAATGCACATATGTTCAAACTTATCAGATTAAGGTCTTCGATTATAAGTAATATTAAGCCAAAACATAGAAAAACGGCCTGTTTTAAGATTTTTTCAATTTCCTAAAAAAGCTTGAAAAACATCAATTTTAAGAAAATTTATTTGCTTTGCAAACTTAGCAAGTTATTGCTCTCGAATATAAGGAATATTAACCAAAACCAGGAAAAACGGCCCATTTTAATGTTTGATCGATTTCCTAAAAGAAGATTGAAAAACGTAAGTTTTGGGAAAATAATCAGCTTCTCAAATTAAAAAGTTATTGCTCTCGAATATAAGTAATCTAACCAAAAACCTAGAAAAACGGCCGTTTTTAAGGTTTGATCCATTTCCTAGTAAAGATTAAAAAATGGGAGTTTTTTGGATAATTCCCCTTATGTTCAAACTTATCAGATTAAGGTCTTCAATTTTAAATAAAATAAATCCAAAACATAGAAAAACGGCCTGTTTTAAGATTTGATCAATTTCCTAAAAAAGATTGAAAAACGTCATTGTTGGGAAAATTTAAGTGCTTTGCAAACTTAGCAAGTTATTGCTCTCAAATATAAGTAATATTAACCAAAACTTGGAAAAACGGCTGGTTTTAATGTTTGATCGATTTGTTAACAGAGATTGAAAAACGTCAGTTTTGGAAATATAAACAGCTTTTCAAACTTAGCAAGTTATTGCTTTTGAATATAAGTAATATTAACCAAAACCTGGAAAAACGGCCGTTTTTAAGGTTTGATCGATTTCCTAAAGAAGATGAAAAAACAGTAGTTTTTTGGAAAATGCACATATGTTCAAACTTATCAGTTTAAGGTCTTCGATTATAAGTAATATTAAGCAGAATATGGAAAAGCGGCCTCTTTTAACATTTTATCAATTTCCTAAAAAAGCATGAAAAACGTCAGTTTTGGGAAAATTAAATTGCTTTGCAAATTTTGCAAGTTATTGCCTCTGAATATAATTAATATTGACCCAAACATAAAAAATGGCCGTTTTTAAGATTTGATCGATTTGCTAAAAAAAAGCTAGAAAAACGTCAGTTTTGGAAAAATAAATAGCCTTTTAAACTTAGCAAGTTATTGCTCTCGAATATAAGGAATATTAACCAAAACCTTGAAAAACGGCCGTTTTTAAGGTTTGATCGATTTCCTAAAAGAATATTGAAAAACGTAAGTTTTGGGAAAATAATCAGCTTTTCAAACTTAGCAAGTTAATGCTCTCGAATATAAGTAATATAACCTAAACCTAGAAAGACGGCCGTTTTTAAGGTTTGATCCATTTCCTAGTAAAGATTGAAAAATAAGAGTTTTTTGGATAATGCACAAATGTTCAAACTTACAAAATTAAAGTTTTCGATTATAAGTAATATTAAAGCCAAAACATGGTAAAACGGCCTGTTTTGAGATTTGAATGATTTGCTCTTTTTTCAACATACATGAAATAGATGATCTTTATTAACTGCCTTTTTTTCAGGTTTTATTGTTAATATTGCCTATAATCGAACTCTATAATTTGATAAGTTTGAAAATCTGTACATTATAAATAAAACTGGCGTTTTCAAGCTTATTAGGAAATGAATCAAATTTATAAAACGGCGTATTTTCCAGGTTTTCGATTATCATTGCATATTATAACAAAAAAACTATTTCGAGAAACAAAATATCTGTGCATTATTCAAAGAATTGCCTTTTTTCAAGCTTTTTGATGAAATGAATCACACTGATTAAAAGTGCCGATTTTCACGGTTTTCGGTCAATATTCCTTATGATAGAAAACAATAAAAACTGCCGTTTTTCAAACTTTTTTAGGAAATAAATCAAACTTTTTAAAAGGGCTAATTTTTAAGGTTTAACTGTTAATATTGCTTATAATCCAAATCAATAATTTGATAAGTTTGAAAACCTGTGCATTATTCAAAAACTACCATTTTTCAAGCTTTTTTAGGAAATGAAGCAAACTTTTTAAAACAACCGATTTTGCAGGTTTTCGGTTTAAGAGTTTATTGGTATAATATGCAACATAAACCGAAACCTGAAACATTGACCCTTTTAAAAAGTTTTATTCATTTCCTAAAAAAGCTTGAAAAACGACACTTTTTCAATAATCAAAAGAATTTCTGATCCTGGAAATATTTTATTGGTATAATATGCAATAGCATATTATACCAATAAAATATTTCGAGGATCAGAAATTCTTTTAATTATTGAAAAAGTGTCGTTTTTCAAGCTTTTTTAGGAAATGAATCAAACTTTTTAGAACGGAAAATTTTCCAGGTTTTCGGTTAATATTGCATATTATACCAATAAACTCTTCTCGAGAATCAGACATTCTATTAATTATAAAAAGTGCATTTTTACAAGCCTTTTTAAGAAATGGCTCAAAACTTTTAAAATGGCCGATTTTCCCAGGTTTTACTGTTAATATTGCTTATAATCGAAAACACTGATTTCAAAGGTTTGAAAATCTGTGCATTATTCAAAACACTGCCGGGTTTCAATTTTTTTTATGAACTAAATCAAACTTTTTAAAAGGGCCGATTTTCAGGTTTTCTGTTAATATTGCTTATAATCGTAAACAGCTTTTTGATTCAAAAATTGTGTTTTTTTTAAAAAAAGGGAAAAAGATTTACTTTAAAAAATGGCTATTTTTCCAGGTTATAATCGAAGCACTAATTTGATAAGTTTGCAAATCTGTAAATTATTCAAACGACTGCCGTTTTTAAGCTTTTTAAGGAAATGAATCAACGTTTTAAAAGGGCAGATTTTCTAGGCTTTCGGTTTGCAGTTTTTGAAAAATAAACAGCTTTTCAAACTTAGCAAGTTATTGATCTCGAATATAAGAGTTATTAACCAAAACCTGAAAAAACGGCCGTTTTTAAGGTTTAATCCATTTCCTAAAAAAGATTGAAAAACACGAGCTTTTTGGATAATGCATATATATTTAAACTTATCAAATTAAGGTCTCCGATTATAGGTAATATTAAGCCAAAACATGGAAAAACGCTCAGTTTTGAGATTTGATTGTTTTTCTAAAAAAGCTTGAAAAACGTCAGTTTTAGGAAAATATATAGCCTTTTAAACTTAGCAAGTTATTGCTCTCGAATATAAGAAATATTAACCAAAACCTGGAAAAACGGCTGTTTGTAAGGTTTGATCCATTCCCTAAAAAAGAATGAAAAACGGGAGTTTTTTGAATAATGCACAAATGTTCAAACTTATCAAATTAAAGTTTTCGATTATAAGTAATATTAAGCCAAAACATGGTAAAACAGCCTGTTTTGAGATTTGATCAATTTCCTAAAAAAGCTTGAAAAACGTTAGTTTGGGGAAAATAAAAAGCTTTTCAAACTTAGCAAGTTATTGGTGTCGAATATAAGTAATATTAACCAAAACCTGGAAAAACGGCCGTTTTTATGTTTTGTTCCATTTCCTAAAAAAGATTGTTTAAAGGGCCAATTTTCCAGGTTTTACTAAATCAATAATTTCGTAAGTTTGAAAATCTGTCCATTATTGAAAAAACTACCGTTTTGCAAGATTTTTTATGAAATGAATCAAACTTTTTAAAACGGCCGTTTTTCCAAGTGTCACGGTTAATTTTTGTTTATTATCGAAATCAATAATTTGATAAGTTTGAATATCTGTGCACTATTAAAAAACTGCTGTTTTTCAAGTTTTTTTAGAAAATGAATCAAACTTTTCACAAGGACCGATTTTCCACTTTTTCGGTTAAAATTGTATATTATACCAATCAAATATTTCGAGAATCAGAAATTCTGTTAATTATTTAAAAAGTCCTGTTTTTCAAGATTTTTGATGAAATGAACAAAACCTTTTAAAAGGCCTGTTTTTCCAGGTTTTCGGTTAATTTTGTTTATAATCGAAAACAGGTTTGGATAAAAAAATGCTCTTTTTTCAACTTACATGAAATAGATAATCTTTAATAACTGCCTTTTTATCAGGTTTTATTAGCTAATATTGCTTATAATCGAAATCTATAATTTGATAAGTTTGAAAATCTGTACATTATAAATAAAACTGGCGTTTTCAAGCTTTTTAGAAAATGAATCAAACTTATAAAACGGCCGATTTTCCAGGTTTTCGATTATCATTGCATATTATAACAATAAACTATTTCGAGAAACAAAATATCTGTGCATTATTCAAAAAATTGCCTTTTTTCAAGCTTTTTGATGAAATGAATCACACTGATTAAAAGTGCCGATTTTCCAGGTTTTCGGTCAATATTGCTTATGATAGAAAACAATAAAAACTGCGGTTTTTCAAACTTTTTTAGGAAATATATCAAACTTTTTAAAAGGGCCAATTTTTAAGGTTTAACTGTTAATATTGCTTATAATCCAAATCAATAATTTGATAAGTTTGAAAACCTGTGCATTATTCAAAAACTGCCATTTTTCAAGCTTTTTTAGGAAATGAAGCAAACTTTTTAAAACAACCGATTTTGCAGGTTTTCGGTTAAGAGTTTATTGGTATAATATGCAATATGAACCAAAACCTGAAACATTGACCCTTTTAAAAAGTTTTATTCATTTCCTAAAAAAGCTTGAAAAACGACACTTTTTGAATAATCAAAAGAATTTCTGATCCTCGAAATATTTTATTGGTATAATATGCAATAGCATATTATACCAATAAAATATTTCGGGGATCAGAAATTCTTTTAATTATTGAAAAAGTGTCGTTTTTCAAGCTTTTTTAGGAAATGAAACAAACTTTTTAGAACGAAAAATTTTCCAGGTTTTCGGTAAATATTGCATATTATACCAATAAACTCTTTCGAGAATCAGACATTCTATTAATTATAAAAAGTGCCTTTTTACAAGCCTTTTAAAGAAATGACTCAAAACTTTTAAAAGGGCAGATTTTCCAGGTTTTACTGTTAATATTGCTTATAATCGAAAACACTGATTTCATAAGTTTTAAAATCTGTGCATTATTCAAAACACTGCCGGGTTTCAATTTTTTATATGAACTAAATCAAACTTTTTAAAAGGGCCGATTTTCAGGTTTTCTGTTAATATTGCTTATAATCGTAAACAGCTTTTTGATTCAAAAATTGTGTTTTTTTAAAAAAAGGGAAAAAGATTTACTTTAAAAAATGGCTATTTTTCCAGGTTATAATCGAAGCACTAATTTGATAAGTTTGCAAATCTGTAAATTATTCAAACGACTGCCGTTTTTAAGCTTTTTAAGGAAATGAATCAACGTTTTAAAAGGGCAGATTTTCTAGGCTTTAGGTTTGCAGTTTTTGAAAAATAAACAGCTTTTCAAACTTAGCAAGTTATTGCTCTCGAATATAAGAGTTATTAACCAAAACCTGGAAAAACGGCCGTTTTTAAGGTTTGATCCATTTCCTAAAAAAGATTGAAAAACACGAGCTTTTTGGATAATGCATATATATTTAAACTTATCAAATTAAGGTCTCCGATTATAGGTAATATTAAGCCAAAACATGGAAAAACGCTCAGTTTTGAGATTTGATTGATTTCCTAAAAAAGCTTGAAAAACGTCAGTTTTAGGAAAATATATAGCCTTTTAAACTTAGAAAGTTATTGCTCTCGAATATAAGAAATATTAACCAAAACCTGGAAAAACGGCCGTTTGTAAGGTTTGATCCATTCCCTAAAAATATTGAAAAACGGGAGTTTTTTGAATAATGCACAAATGTTCAAACTTATCAAATTAAAGTTTTCGATTATAGGTAATATTAAGCCAAAACATGGTAAAACGGCCTGTTTTAAGATTTGATCAATTTCCTAAAAAAGCTTGAAAAACGTTAGTTTTGGGGAAAATAAACAGCTTTTCAAACTAAGCAAGTTTTTGGTGTCTAATATAAGTAATATTAACCAAAACCTGGAAAAACGGCCGTTTTCAAGTTTTGATCCATTTCCTAAAAAAGATTGTTTAAAGGGCCAATTTTCCAGGTTTTACGAAATCAATAATTTCGTAAGTTTGAAAATCTGTCCATTATTGAAAAAACTACCGTTTTGCAAGATTTTTTATGAAATGAATCAAACTTTTCAAAAGGGCCGTTTTTCCAGGTGTCACGGTTAATTTTGTTTATTATCGAAATCAATAATTTGATAAGTTTGAATATCTGTGCATTATTAAAAAAACTGCTGTTTTTCAAGTTTTTTTAGAAAATGAATCAAACTTTTCAAAAGGACCGATTTTCCACTTTTTCGGTTAAAATTGTATATTATACCAATCAAATATTTCGAGAATCAGAAATTCTGTTAATTATTTAAAAAGTCCTGTTTTTCAAGATTTTTGATGAAATGAACAAAACTTTTTAAAAGGCCCGTTTTTCCAGGTTTTCGGTTAATTTTGTTTATAATCGAAAACAGGTTTGGATAAATAAATGCTCTTTTTTCAACTTACATGAAATAGATAATCTTTAATAACTGCCTTTTTTTCAGGTTTTATTAGCTAATATTGCTTATAATCGAAATCTATAATTTGATAAGTTCGAAAATCTGTACATTATAAATAAAACTGGCGTTTTCAAGCTTTTTAGGAAATGAATCAAACTTTTTAAAACGGCGTATTTTCCAGGTTTTTGATTATCATTGCATATTATAACAATAAACTATTTCGAGAAACAAAATATCTGTGCATTATTCAAAAAATTGCCTTTTTTCAAGCTTTTTGATGAAATGAATCACACTGATTAAAAGTGCCGATTTTCCAAGTTTTCGGTCAATATTGCTTATGATAGAAAACAATAAAAACTGCCGGTTTTCAAACTTTTTTAGGAAATAAATCAAACTTTTTAAAAGGGCCAATTTTTAAGGTTTAACTGTTAATATTGCTTATAATCCAAATCAATAATTTGATAAGTTTGAAAACCTGTGCATTATTCAAAAACTACCATTTTTCAGTCTTTTTAAGGAAATGAATCAAACTTTTTAAAACAACCGATTTTGCAGGTTTTCGGTTAAGAGTTTATTGGTATAATATGCAATATTAACCGAAAACCTGAAAAATTGTCCATTTGAAAAAGTTTTATTCATTTCCTACAAAAGCTTGAAAAACGACACTTTTTGAATAATCAAAAGAATTTCTGATCCTCGAAATATTTTATTGGTATAATATGCAATAGCAATAAAATATTTCAAGGATCAGAAATTCGTTCAATTATTGAAAAAGTGTCGTTTTTCAAGCTTTTTTAGGAAATGAATCAAACTTTTTAAAACGGAAAGTTTTCCAGGTTTTCTGTTAATATTGCATATTATACCAATAAACTCTTTCGAAAATCAGACATTCTATTAATTATAAAAAGTGCCTTTTTACAAGCCTTTTTAAGAAATGACTCAAAACTTTTGAAAGGGCCAATTTTCCAGGTTTTACTGTTAATATTGCTTATAATCGAAAACACTGATTTCATAAGTTTTAAAATCTGTGCATTATTCAAAACACTGCCGGGTTTCAATTTTTTTTATGAACTAAATCAAACTTTTTAAAAGGGCTGATTTTCAGGTTTTCTGTTTATATTGCTTATAATCGTAAACAGCTTTTTTATTCAAAAATTGTGTGTTTTCAATATATAGGAAATAGATTTACTTTAAAAAATTGCCATTTTTCCAGGTTATAATCGATGCACTAATTTGATAAGTTTGCAAATCTGTTAATTATTCAAACAACTGCCGTTTTTAAGCTTTTCAAAGAAATGAATCAACGTTTTAAAAGGGCAGATATTCTAGGCTTTCGGTTAATATTGCTTATTATCGAAAACAGCTTTTTGATTCAAAAATGTTGTTTTTTCAACATATATGAAATAGATAAACTTTAATAACTGGCCGTTTTTCCAGGTTTTATGGTTAATATTGCTTCTAATCGAAATCAATAATTTGATTAGTTTGAAAATCTGTGCATTATTAAAAAAATGGTGTTTCCAAGCTTTTTTAGGAAATTAATAAAAACTTTTAAAAGGGCCGATTTTCCAGGTTTTAAGAAAACAATAATTTAATAAGTTTTAAAATTTGCGCATTATTGAAAAAACTGCCGTTTTTCAAGCTTTTTTATGAAATGAATCAAACTTTTTAAAAGGGCCGTTTTTCCTGGTTTCACGGTTAATACTGCTTATAATCGAAATCAATAATTTAATAAGTTTGAATATCTGTCCATTATTCAAAAAAACTGCCGTTTTTCAAGCTCTTTTACGAAATAAATCATACTTTTTGAAATGGATAATTTTCTAGGTTTTCGGTTAATATTGCATATTATACCAATAAACTAATTCGAGAATCAGAAATTCTTTTACTTATAAAAAGGTGCCTTTTTCAAGCTTTTTTACGAAATTAATCAAAACTTTTAAAAGGGCCGATTTTCCAGGTTTACGGTTAATAAATAAATTCCTATGTTTGAAAATCTGTGCATTATTCAAAATGCTACCGGTTTTCAAGCTTTTTTATGAATTAATGAATGAATGAATAGTGCCGAGAAAAGTTGCTGCAAAGCTCAAACAGACTATTTCGCAGCCAAATTCCAAGACGGGCAATTTGCAGAATAATTCTCAATATAATATTGATATCTAGAAAATATTTTTTAAAAAATTTATCTATGAAATTAAAAACAATAAAATGGAGGCAGAAAATTTTTAAAAAACATTAAATGATAGAACATAGTATAAAAGGCCCGTCTTAGTAGTGGAGCCTTTCGCACCTCGCCTATCCCTAGCCTCTTTGTTGAGGGTGGCGTGCCTCCCTTGCGATACCACCGGCTGCAGTTGTGCCTATGACTTCTGTTTTGTGTTCAGCAATACCCTTCATCTCCAGTCCATGAGTGCCTCTTTGCCCCGTCCTCTTCGGCATCTTTTGATCGGCGGCCATCTCTACCCCGGCCTCTGGGGCTCCGGGTTGGGGATCATCTCTCCTTCCTGGTTGTTCCCGGGGTGTTGGCCCTCCCATTCCCGCCGGCTTCGTGTTGGAGCGTCCGCCCTCCTGAGTTCTGTACTACTTTTTGGCACTTCAAGAAAGGGTCTACTGACCCTCGTCCATTAAAGTGCCTGTTTCTTGAACATACGTGTTCTCATGCTCACCAGCGTCCCATCTATACTGGCGGCTCGAAGTTTGACCTGGGTGCTGGGGCAGCGGTGGTGTCCTCTACGGAATCTCTTCGGTCAGCCCTCCCTCCTGTAGCATCGTTTTTTACGGCAGAGTTGACAGCCATTCTTTTAGCTTTTAATTTGATTTTATCCCTCGATTCTTCAGATTTTATTGTTTTTAGCGATTCCCGAACCCGCGTTAAAGGCAGTTCTTTCTTTTACGTCCACATACCCTTTGGTTTTACGTATTCGCTCCTGGCTGGTCAGAAATGCCTCCCGTTACAGGGTGGCGTTCCTTTGGGCTCCGGCTCATGTTGTGGTTCCTGACCACGAGGCGGCTGATCGGCTGGCCCGCTCAGCCACCCTCGAGGTGCTGAATGCAGCCCCTGTGCCCTCTAGGGATTCCTACCCCGTAATTAGGACGTATGTCTTTTGTTTGTGGTAGAAAGAATGAGATTCGTTCCCCTCTTCTAAACTGTCCCTTATCAAACGCTCTGCCTTTCCTGGTCCTCTATCTCTCAGCAACTCCGCGACTCCAGTCTTGGGATGTTGCTCTTTGCAGGTTGCGAATTGGGCACACGCCAAGTTGCCCCTGGCTGTCCCTTTTGCGGCGGTGAGCTGTCTGTGGCTCACATTTTAGTAGTTTGTCCCCGCCTTGCTTCTCTTTGAAATTCGTGCTTCCCTACCCTTTCTGGCTTCGCCTTCCCTGCTCGACTTCGCTTCATTTTATAAGAGGACTCTCTTCGGTTGTCCTCCCTTTTTGCATTTCTATCACGAAGTGGAGTTTTATCCCTTTTATAAACTCTTTCCATTTTTGTGTTTAGGTTTATTGTTTTATCTTTTATACTGTGCCCTTCCCTGCCGCTGGTGCATGTCATTTGTGGATTGCCCCAGCCGCCCTTATTTTTAGAATGAGTGTTCTATGCCGTAATTTAAGTGTTTTGTACTTTTTTTTTAATCATTTGCTTTTCCCCATTTTTTATTGAGTGTCTCCCACGCCTCTTCTGACTTTGTTCGGGCGACCCCGTTTTAACAGTGCTGCCATTGAGAATCCATTAGGATTGGATAGCTGCCACCTGGTTTTTCCCTTAAACTAAACTAAACTGACAACAGGAGAACAGTGATAGGAGGAGGAGCGCTGGATGATCCCTTGCTGGAAGAGGGTCTCTACCTCCTTCTCAAAGGCAGGCCTAAGGTGAATGGGTACTGAATACCTTTTTGCCTGTATATAATTAGTGGTCGTCAAATTAATGTCATGGGAGAGAGTGTAGGTACAACCGGGTTCATTAGAGGGAACAACCCGGTACCCAGATCTCGGAAAACGGATAGTGGGCCACGGACTGAGCGACCATATAACAACTCAAAGGCCGAAAACCCAGCTTTGTCACTCGGAAGTGCCCAGAAGGTAAATAGGGTTGGAATTAGGTACCTGTACGACTCTCGATGCCTTCGAAGGGGTATGAAGTCCCTCTATCCTTCCGTTTCCACTAGGGTGGAAAGGTGTGGTGAAGATAGTTTTGACACCCAGGAGCTTGTGAAGTTCATTCATAAGGTTGTATGTAAATTGAGTCCCACGGTCGGATAGAATTTCCCGAAGGATTCCCACTGAGGAAAAGATGGTAAGTAAGGCTTCGGCGACGGATACAGAATCAATATCTTTTAAGGGCACAGCCTCTGGAAACCCTGAGGCAAAATCAATTAGGGTAAGGATGTTTAGTATTTGGTTATTAGTGGGATTGATTTTAGTTAATAAATCAGCCTAGATAGCTATTTGAAAACCATTACCATAGATTTGTTTAATTGGATGGAATAGTCTGCTAATATTTAGGCCTAACGACTGGAGTGAAATAAATTTAGAAAACTTCTAGGCTAGGTATGCAAGAAAACGGACAATAAACAAAATAAATATATTTACAAAATCAACGAATGCACAATGAGAGAATTGAATTAGGAAATAACTAGTAAGCGGTTATTGCAATTATACGGATGAATGATATAATTGAATTGAAAATTGCTAAGAAATACAACATAATACAATGTATGAAAGTAATGAAATTTAGAATGAATTTAAGGTGGAGTGAGGTAAGGTATGGTAAAGTAACTAAGATATGGTAACTATGATGTGGTAAAGTAACTATGATGGACTGTGAATTGAGATCTGCAATGAGAGAAGTAACCAGAATTTGGACCTACTCTCGTATGACAGTTTGCAGAGAATAATTGTCATAGAACGAGGAATTAAACTAAGTATGATTTGTTTGGAGTTAAATGATTAAATGGAGAAGGAATGACCACCGACCTTTATGCTGAGAATGGCGCGAGACGAGTGAGGAATATTTATGTTCAATGTGGTTGAGCTGAAAGCGTGTGTTTGTGTGTTTGACTAAAGTAAGTGTTGCTGAAAAGAATGTATCTTAGCCAATGACTTTTGGATGGCAATTATATATTACAAAATATTTGAGATTTTGGATAGATTATTTATACATACAGGGGGCGGTCAATAAGTTTTGCTAATCGGTAGGGCAAAACAGAGGAAGAGGGATGTCTGTTTGTGGGGGGGATAGGACAAGTTATGACAAGTCAGGACCTGCAGCCGCACGCTCCTGCCCCGTCTATTTAAGAAGCAGTAGCTGATCGCAGATCGTCAGTCACAAATTTTTCAACAATGGAGAAAGTTGAGCACCGCGCAGTGATCATATTTTTGACCAAGGAAGGCAAGAATGCAAAAGAGATTCATGAACGCATGGTTGCAGTGTACACTGACACTGCCCCTTCCTATGCAACCATTGCTCGCTGGAATAGGGAGTCCCGCCATGGTCGTGAATCCCTTGAAGATGACCCCCGTCCAAGACACCCGTCAGACGCGACCAACGAGGACAATGTGGCCCGATGGGTGAAGGTCGAAGAAATCAAGCGAGAACTTGGAATATCACATGGAAGCGTTATCAACATCATCTACGACAATTTGGCCATGACCAAGGTCTCTGCCCGTCGGGTCCCTAGAAATCTCATGCCCCATGATCGACTTCAATGTCATCAAAGTTCGGAGGAGCTGCTGGTCTTGTACAACCAAGACTCGGCGGGATTCGAGTCACGCATAGTGTCAGGTGATGAAACATGGGTCCATCACTGGGATGCCGGGACCAAGCTCGAAAGCATGGCCTGGAAGCACAGTTGCTCTCCGACCCCCATTAAGTTCCGGACCCAATCCTCAGCCGGGAAGATCATGGCCACCATCTTCTGGGATTCTGAGGGAGTGTTGATGTGGCCTATGCGCCTCGTGGAAGGACCATCACAGGCCAATATTACGCCGAGGAACTGGCTTGGTGGAAGAAGTGCATCCTTCAGAAACGGCGCCGCAAGTTGACAGGCGGTGTCCTGCTCCTCCACGACAATGCCCCTGTCCACAAGGCCAGAGTTGCACAAGCTGCCCTGCGCGAGTGCGGATTCGAGGAGCTCAACCATCCCCTCTACATTCCAGATCTGGCCCCTAGCGACTACCTTTTATTCCGCCAGCTCAAGGCTGCACTGCGTGGACGCCGGTTTGGGGATGATAAAAATGTTCAGCTTGCCGTCCAGGAGTGGATTGAATAGCAGTCGGGAAATTTCTGGTTGTTGGGAATTCGAAGCCCCAGGGACAAGTGGCGCAAGTGCATTGAAATCAAGGGTAGTTATATTGAAAAATTATAAAACCCTTTTCCTTATATCTCGTTTCCTTATATCCGAATTGCAAAAATAATTGACCGCTCCTCGTAACTAAGTTGAGATTTTACATAAGACTTAATGGAAATTGTAGAATTTAAATGGAAAAATAAATGGATAATTTTACATTCGATTTAAAAAGGAAAGTATGCTAATATTTATGCACAAGGTACATTACGTTAAAATGATATTAGGTAATGGTAATATTTAAATTGATACAATGGAATATTGATACATGTAATATTTTGCAGGAATGCCAGAGAGAATTCCTATAGATGAACATGTGACTGTCAGAAGATGGGGGGTAGAAAGAGGTCCCACCAAATCAATGGCGATTCGGGCGAAAGGCTCAGGCACGATGGCCATTGGCTGAAGAGGCACCGGTCGCACACATCCTTTGGTTGAGAAGCGTTGGCACTTATCACAGGAACGGCAGAAAAGCACGAATGTCAGACCCCATTCCAGGCCAATATAATTCATCTGTGACCTTCAATTCGGTCTTCTTGTGGGAAAAATGGCCAGCCAACAGGCCCTCATGAGCAACTGAAAAAGGATGACCGGGCGACACACACAGGAAGCAACCAAGGTCAACTTGCCTACCTTATGGGGATGGTCAGACATTAAGCATTTCTGATAAAGGAAGCCGTCAACCTTGATGAACTGGTAACTAGCCCCGTTTCTAACTCGCTCAATCTCCCCTGAGGCGGCTTTAGCTCGAACAACAGAGAGGGTTCTACAGGAAGTTTGTAGGCGACAGAAGTCATCAGGCGTCACATAAAGGAGCTGGAGAACAGGCAGAACTTAGGGGTGAATTCGTTTCATTTTTCCTGCCCTAGTCTGGACAGCACGAACATAGTTGAGTTTAGGTGCTGGGGGAATTCTAGTGATAGTGGAAGAAGTTCTCGGTAGAGTAATGGTTGCAGATGACAGAGGTGGAGCTGGGGAAGGTAAAGATTTACAAGCATCAAGGTCCCTAACTCCCGGAATGTTTTCAACCAGCACACTAGTGTATTTAATTGGTGCTTCGATGACATCCATCCATCCTTTGAAGTAAGGGCAGCGAAGGGTCGCAAGAGAGGAGGGGGAAATGAGTCAACTCGTCCCAAGTAGTCGGCCACGAAGACTTTTTTGCAGGCGGTGACGTCAGAGTCTGGTAAGACATCCTCAGAGACGCGCCAGCAGGATTGCTTCTGATATAATAGAGGGTCGTCGTTCCTTGATGAAGGCGCGCAGGTTAGAAGGAGGGAAGAAAAAAATTGATCCAAAATCATAAATTCCTTAAGCCCATATAGTGTACGAGAAGTGCAGGCGAACGGCTTAAAAGCTTCGTTTGAATGAGTCTTTTTTGAGACTTAGGATAGCCGAGTGGATTCGCCGGCTTGCTAATAGTGGTCAAGCGACGCGGGAAGCTGTTCGCAACTCGCTTACGCTATTATTTTTTCTTTACCCCTTTTCCTATTCTTCTCTATCTACAATGGTTCCCAGACCCGGAAGGTGGAGCGTTAGCCCTTGGATAATATTTCCGAACGGGCTCTCTTCATTTCTTCAAAATACGCTCCTCTTCTAGGAGGGGGGTTGTATAGTGTACGAGAAGTGCAGGCGAGCGGCTTAAAAGCTTCGTTTGAATGGGTCTTTTTTGAGACTCAGGATGGTCGAGTGGATTCGCTGCTGGCTAACAGTGATCCAGCGACGCGGGAAGCTGTTCGCAACTCGCTTACGCTATTATTTTTTCTTTACCAATTTTCCTACTAACTTCTATCTACACCATCAAATGTGTTACCCACACCACACACTTCGAGCCATGCATGAAATAATCAGGCTAGGTGAAATGAAAATTGCTGAAAGATTTCCCCCGGATAAACCTAAGCGCTATGAAACTCGATACGGTAGCCATCGGGAATTTTATTGAAGCCGGTAAGAGGGGCTCTCTTCAAAAGGCTGTTTTCCATGTTGGCATCCATAGGCAGGGAGGTAAAAAGCTCAGCATCCTTACCGGTGAGTAGGCTTTCTAAACTCAGGCGTAACTCTCGGGGTTAACTTCGAGTAATTCGGCAACCCTCTCTAAGCGGTTGAGATAAGAAGTAATGTCTTCGCCATCCTGTAACAGGAAAAGTTTCGTTTTTTTTTGTTTTTTGTTTGTTTTTTTTAGAGCCCATCTGGTGACTGCCAAATTGGGCATAAGTCGCCGGAAACACGACAGCCTAGAAC
Source organism: Ceratothoa steindachneri (assembly GCA_963969495.1). Lineage (NCBI taxonomy): Eukaryota > Metazoa > Arthropoda > Malacostraca > Isopoda > Cymothoidae > Ceratothoa > Ceratothoa steindachneri. Next base: position 122,012,678 of record OZ018317.1, read on the forward strand.
TACTTCAAAATAAGAATATGAAAACATAACAATGATAAAAATGAGAAAAACTTAACAATTAGGAAGCAATCTCAGGCGTCGGGGGAGAGTCCCCCTCAACCCGGTGCAGGAGCGTGCAACCTACAAAGAAAACAATAACTAACAAAAAAAATAGAACCTACTTAAATAAAGGGGAGGAGCCAGGCCTCCCCCCAAAAGTCAACAAGTACATAAGTCAATGTGCACGAACTCGTCCTGAGTAGAAGGGACAGGCGGTAGCGACCCCGCCCATCCCGGTACCGGGAAAGGTAACGTGCGCGAAGATCACACAGACTGGGACATTGGACAAGAATGTGCCGAACAGTCCGGGGGACGACTCAGTCGTTGCAATAGGGCGCAGGCGATCGTTCCATCAAATAGCGATGCGTCACACGAGTGTGTCCGATTCGGAGACGACAGAAAGCAACCTGAAGCCGCCGCGGCATTGGGGGATAGGTCCATTGGACCAGTCGCGGCGCAATGGCACGCAACTTTAAGTTTCCTTCGACCGTCTCCCATCTTCTTTGCCAAGCAGTGCAAAGAGCTGCTCGTATTCCTGCCATGTAATCTGTGTGAGGAAGAGCTAAACGCTGGTCCAGTCGCAGAGTCCTCGTGGAATCTTTGGCGCCCTCATCAGCACGCTCATTCCTTGCAATTCCTACATGTCCAGGAACCCAGCAGAAGATAATCTCGACATCCGCCTGGCTCGCCAAAACCGTGGCGTCACGGATATAGCGAACGAGGGGATGGAGAGATTCCAAAGCCCCGAGAGCACTCAGGGCGCTTTGTGAGTGGCGATAGATCACAATCCGGTCTCCCAACCGGGCACGTTGCGTAATCTACCGTACCGAGTGGTGTATTCGAACCAGTTCGGCAGTGAAGACAGACGCAGCGCCTGGTAGACCCCCACTGACTTCGAACAAAGGGGACACGGCGTGGAAGCCGACCCCATCTTGGGACTTGGAGCCATCCGTATACACTGGCACGGTTCCAGCGTGAAACGAGGTGTTCTCCAAAAAGGTCCAACGAAATACGGCCTGCGCTTTACAAGCTTTGGGAGCAGAGGCGTGGCGACAAATAGCTAAATGTGGTACCCTCCAGGGTGGCATCCTGGGCAGAACCAGGGGCACCACCGGCCTGAGAGCTATATCTACCTCTCGAAGGAATTTGACTGGCGTCTCTCGGTGGCATAGGCACCGTCGAGATCAGCTGCGGATGCAGTGAGAGCTGTTGGCGACTAGGGAAAGCGCAGGGGTCGCGCGTACAGGTGAGTGATGCACTGCACGCGGCGCAGAGCGAGTGGCATCTCCCCAGCATCGACCAACAGGCTCTCAATGGGGAAAGTGCTGGAGGCACCGGTCGCAAGGCGAAGGCCGGTGTGGTGGATCAAATTCACCTTCCGCAATAAAAGCTCGGCTGCGGATGCATAAAACTCGCATCCGTAGTCGAGCTTCGAACGAACAAAGGATCGATAAAAAAGTAGGGCAGTAGCCCTATCAGCGCCCCAAGCGCTGAACGTCACGGAACGGAGAATGTCCATGGCGCGGGTACAACAGACCCTAAGGCTGTGAATATGAGTCTCCTAGGTGAGGCGTCGGTCGAATACAAGACCAAGGAAACGGTGAGATTCAACCACATCCAGGCGCACCCCATTTAGAAACAAATCTGGGTCGGGGTGGAACCGTAGATGGCGGCAGAAGTGCACCACCTTAGTCTTGGCCAAAGAAAACCAAAACCTGTGCGCTTCGGCATAGCGAGAGACGCGGTTCAATGCCTGTTGGAGTCGACGCTCCAGAGTTGGCATTGGGCCGTGCCAAAAGAGATCGAAAGGTCGTCGAAAGAGCGTAGCGAGAACATCTTTCTGCAGCACCGAGGTGATGCGGTTGATGCTCAGGGCAAATACATAGTGTGACACTGAGGACATTTCCCTGCGGGACACCCTCTTCCTGCTCCTTTGTGCCGGTGAGGGCTCCCCCCACCCGTACGCGAAATCGACGATCTCGCAAAAGTTCAGATATAAACATTGGGTGGCGTCCCCTCGCCCCCATCGTGTAGAGAGTCTCCATGATACCGTATCGCCATGCTGTATCATAGGCCTTCTCCAGATCGAAAAACACCGTGGCGTAGTGCTGTCTACGAAGGAAAGCCTCGTAGACGGCTTTTTCCAGTCGGAGCAGAGCATTTGACGTGGAGTGGAACTTGCAGAAGCCGCACTGTGCAGAAGACAGATGGCCTCTGCTGTCCAGGAAAAAGGCTATCTAACATTTACCAATTTCTCCATCAACTTGCACACGCAAAAGGTTAGAAAGATTGGGCGGAAACCAGTTGGAGTAGAGTGATCTCTCCCCGGTTTGCGAAAGGCGAGCACAGTAGCGATTCGCCAAGAATCTGGGAGAAGACCCTCCACCCAGATCCTGTTGAACAAACCTAAGAGAAAGGCCATGCCTCGCTCACCCAGGTGTCGAAGCATGGCGTACGGGACATCGTCCGGACAATGGGCGGTGTCCGCGCACGAAGCAAGAGCGGAGCGCAACTCACTCACAGTAAACCTGTCGTTGAAGGGTTCTGCGCCTGTGGAGGTAAAGTCCAACCAGCGGCCTTCAGCGACATGACGACGTGCATTGAATGCTGGCGGAGCAGCATCCCGGCTAGAGAATGCGGAAAAAGCGGTGGCGGAGGATTGCGCCACGGACGCGGGGTCTGAGATTGCAGTCCCATTCTTGTGGAAAACGGGAGGGGGGTCCTGCGAGAACTTGCCCCGAATCCTTTTAACTCGTTTCCACACCTCAGCTAAAGGGGTCTTCCCGTTAAGTGAAGACACGTATGCTCACCAAGAAGAGCGGCGGGCGTGCTTCGAAATATACCGGAACCTAGCCCTAGCCCGACAAAATTCAGCGACAGTGAAATCGTTTGGGCGGCGCTTATAGCGCATGTAGGCATAACGCCTTTGTTTGAGGAGCGTCTCACACTCGGCCGACCACCATGGGAGTGGTCGGTGTGCAAAACGGCCAGAAGTTCTAGGAATAGTAGTCAGGCCCGTTGCGATGAGGTTGCCGGAGAAGAACTCAACGGCCTCATCTACCGACCTAAACTACTTGACTGTGATAGAGAATTCAGTCATTTCCTGAAATGCAGGCCACCGCGCCCGCGCCAAGCACCACCGAGGTGGGCTCTTAGGCGGCAGTTGCCTGAAAATGATATTTGAATGGGAAAGTGATCACTACCATGGAGGTCATCGACCACCTCCCAATCAAAATCAGGCTGTGCATCCGAAGAGCACAAAGATAGGTCGAGGCAAGAAAATGAAGCGGTTCTCGGACAGTGATGCGTAAACTCATCCACATTTAGGACACCTATCTCAAGCTCTTCGATCAGATTGGCAAGGACTTGTCCCCTGGGATTTAATGAGTAATCTCCCCAGAGAGGATGCCTGCCGTTCAGATCTCCAAGCAAGAGAAAGGGCCTCGGCAACCGTGCCACGACGTGGCGGAAGTCCCCCGCGTTGAAGTCAGCTGACGTTAATATGTACGCAGAAATTATAGTATACCTCCTATCCAGGTGCAGCTGCACAGCCACTGCCTGAAAGGAGGTATCTAAAGAGAAAGGAAAAACGGAGACATCATGCCGGGTGTAAACCACGCATCTCCAGCCTGGCCATCCCGTGGTGGTGGTGTCGAAAGACCCTGGTACCCCGGGAGGGCAGGTAGGGGGAATGCGCCTAGCATGGTCTCCTGCAGAAAAAAGCTAACGGGGAACGGGACGAGACGAAGCTCCGCAGCTCCTCCCAGTTGGCTCAGAGTCCACGGCAATTCCATTGAAGGAATATGCCCTCTAGGCCTAGCTCGGAGGAGACCCGGGGGCCCTCCTTGAAGAGAATACCCTCACGGGAATGGCCGTACGCTTCCCTGAGGCAGAATCCCGGGTGCTGTTGGTCGGACAAAGCGCTGAAGGCGCTGTCACCTTCGATGACTTATTGGGGGAGGTTGGGCTCGCCATGCGAGTCTTTTCTTCCCTCCGCCTCGAATCCTTAGGCGGGCGCTGAGGCTTCGGAGGCAAGGGGCCCTCTTTTCGAGGAACCACCGTCTCCGAGCCACTCGCTCCACCACTAGGAGTGAGCGAAGGAGCCGAAGCTCCTTTGTTGCAGTCCTCCTTTCGGGGGACAGCTTTAGGAATCCCAGAAGATGGCCTGGCGACACACAAAATGGGTGTTGCCTCCTGTGAGTCTAATGACTCGGTGGAGGTGCGTGGCCGTTTCGCTTTACGGGAAACGGTCACGCTGGGGGAAGGGGGAGGGGAGCCCTGGTTTTAGTCGGGGCTGGGTATGAACCCTTTTTGCCGCCAGCTTTACCAGGGGCAGCGCCCGGGTTGAGTAAAGCCCGCAGAAGGGCTCCGAATGGGCGCGGAAACAACCGTGGTCGTTGGCCTGGATGGGCCAGGAGCAGAGGGTGTCTTTCCAACTATTGAGGCATATGACGTCCCAGGCAGAGCCGGGCGCGCCAGGACTAAGTCCTTAGCCTCTCGGAATGAGAGTCGATCCTGGGCCTGAACGGCCAGGATTTCTTTCTCAACTAGATATGGACCACATTGCTTCGAAGAAGCGGGATGCGGCTCTCCGCAATTGACACACTTGGCCACACACGATTTTGACTTATCGTGTGCGACCTTGGAGCAATTTACACAGACTTCGGGTGACCCCACCTTTGCACGTCTACAAGAACGATTCGTATGGCCGAAGCGGTGAAAGTAATAGCACAGCCGTGGCAGTGGCACGAATGCCTTTACACGGTAGCGGTACCAACCAGCACGCACCGACTCAGAGAGCGTGTCACAGTCGAACGTGACGAAAAGTGTAGGGTGGTTTCGAGGCCCTTCCCTGTTTTCTCATCACACGTTCGACCTTGACCGCCCCATGGTCGGCCAGCTCTAGGGTGATGTCCTCAATGGAGTAGTCAACGAGTTCCCTCGCATAAACTACTCCTTGCACAAAGTTCATGGTAGAGTGCGGCGTCACACACACCGGGGTGCCATGAAGTGTCCGAAGAGCACTTATTTTGGCCGCCTCGGCGATATTCGCCGCATTCGCCAGAAGGCTCCCGTCCGAGAAACGGGTCACCTTCGGCTCTCTAACAATTGCACTAGCTAATCCTCTCCTCTGATGGATCATGTTGCCCATGGCTAACATGGTGCCATCAGTGGAGCGAATAACGAGCAAGCGTTTGAAGCCAGCGGGCTTGAAAACGCCAGGTAACCTCTGAATGAGGGGCCCCAATGTTATCGAGGCTCCATCCTGTGCACTTTTGTTCTTAGTCGGGGGCTCCGGACCCGGTCGGGCAGAGGGGCCAGATGTGCCGATCTTGGCTTGGTCACCAACCAAAGTGGCAGCAGACCCATCCATCCCCGCAGCCCCCGCGGATGGTGAGAAGCCGCGAGTCTTTTTAGTCTTTTTTTTCTTCTTTTTAGGAGAAGAGGGCGGGGAATGAACCCGCTTTTTACCTCCGCTGGCAGAAGCCCCTAGGTCAGATGGACCAGCCTCAGCCAGGTCCTTCCCTGAAATGGTGGTCGCAGAGGCACCGGTTGGAGGAGATCTCTCCCCTCCTTGTACTCTTTCGAAGACTCCCAGCCGTTTGAGAAGGACCTTACATAGGGGCAGATTCGGGTTCAGTGCTTGGTGCTGGGTTTCATCAAGGACCATGTCTATCACAAGAGGGACCTTCAGTTGGCCATCCCCTCCCAGGACATCGCAGGTCCCCTTGGCAGCGTCACCAGTCTTGTGTGTGGAGGCACAGGCCTTGACCCCGGCAAGGTTTAATATTCTTGCCAGCAGGTCTTTTAAGGGAAGCGACCGAAGGGGCCTGGCTTCCCTCTCCCCTCTAAAGGGGTTTGCCCTACCGAGCCGCTTCGATGGGGAGCGGTTGGCTATGGGCTGTCTGCTGGCTTTCTTGGCATTCCCCTAGGAAAGAAAAGGAGGGACTGCCGCTGGAAGCAGAGAGGTGCCCAAAGGCACGCCCAGAGAAGGGGGTGAGGGGGAGTCCCCTACACCCGTAGGCGCAGGAGAGGAGTAAGCCTCCTCTCCGGTTAAAGAAATATGGAGGGTCCTCTGTGCAAGCACAGTGGGGGGACCTCTATTTTTTCGGTGGAGCTGCCCGAGGGCGGCTCCGTCGATGTTTAATGGGGATTGGGGAGAGATTTGTTTTTTTTTGTGTTCATTCATGGGCATGGTGACCCTGTATTTTCTACGGGATGCAATCGATCATCACGTCTCGCAGTAACCCGGACTGCAAGAGGTGCTTACAGGCCTGGCAGAGCCAGGTGCCGCCATTTGGGACCACCCCTCCCGCCTGGTGCCCTGGCAGTCCATCGGCATGACGGCACCACCTTAGACTAGGCGTAAAACTGAGTGTGAAGAGGAAAAGAAAAGGGATGTGAGGAAGGTATGGGTGGGGATGAAGCAGGTTGTTAAAAAAAACATCCCGAACCGTAGCTCAGGGGTTAGGGAACGTTGTCCCCTTCCCCTTCAGCCCCGATCCGGGACAGTTGGCTGAGAAGAAGGTCAGCATCTACCCTGTGAAATTAGAGGCTGACCAGAGAAAGTTGTGGGAGAGATTGTATGAAAAGCGAGGCAACAAGTGTTTTGAAGGAAGGAGAAGAGGCTAAGCTAGGGTCGGATGGGTTGCTGAGTCCTGTCAGCACGGCGGCCAGGATGGCAAATCGCCGCGCCCCTTACGGGTTGGGGAAGATTCTGACGACTCATCAGGTCAGTGAATTGAAGAGAAGTAGGTTGCTGAGGTGCGGAAATGCGAGCCAATTCAACCTCCTTCTCGTCTTGGATCTTTGCCTTCTCTGCTTCTACTTGGATTTTGGCTAGCTGAAGCTAGCCCTCCCTATCGCGCTCCTCCCGTTCTTCCTTCCCTTTTTTAGCCTTGCACTTCCTCTCGCGCTCCTCACGTTCGAATGCCTGTTGCTGCAATACATATTGAGCAATTTCAATGCTGGTAAGACCCATTTCGATGGCCTAATCCTTAAGTTCCTTAATGGAAGACATTGTAACAAATCGGGACAAAGGTCACAAACACCCCAAAAATAGATAAACAAAGCTAAATCAATAAATAAATAATGGAGGCAAAGTCGATTAATGGAAGTTAGACAATAAATATTAAGACCTCAAACAATTAAAACAATTACGCAAAACGTAAAAAAAACGCAGGAAGAGTTAACTTCTTTTTTTTTATTTAATAGTTTTTTTACGCACAGTCCTTATTTAGGGTCAGTGTGCTCCTTTGCTGTTGTTCAATCATAATCTTTTCCGGATCCTTCTATATTTCATTCAGTATGTCAGCTTCTTCTACAAATTTTCGTATCTTTCCTGTTACGTGGAGACTTCACAGATTGCTAATGGAAATAAAGTACAGTTTAGGACGCTTTCCTGTGGGACACCATGATGTTGAATATGCTGTTCTGAGTAGTTTTTATTGATCTTTACTTTAAATGTCCTGTTGGATAGGAAGTTATTGAAAAATTTAGGCATGTTGCCTCTCAGTCCTGCTTTATGCAGATTTTGTAGTATTCCTTCTCGCCGAGTAGTGTCATGTGCCTTTTGCAAGTCAAAGAACACAGCGATTGTATGTTGTTTATTTGCAAAAGCCCTTTTGTTAGCACTGTCTAATCTAACTAAGACATCTGTTGTGTTTCTACCTTGGCGGAATCCATATTGCTTCTCTGATATTACTCTCTTTTTCTACAGAGTCCATACAAGTCTTTTATTGACCATCTTTTCCATCAACTTGGTGTTACAGCTCGTTAGTGAACTTGGTCTATAGTTTCCAGCAATGAAGGGGTCTTTTCCTGGCTTCTCATATGGTAATACGATGGCTGAGAGCCATAATGCTGGAAGTCTGTGGGTTATTAGTTATCATATAACTAATTCCATCTTCACCAGGAGCAGATGGGTTCTTCCGATGTAAATTCTTTATTATATTTCTCGTCCTCGCCTCCATCAAAATTGAGTGGCGTAAGAGTTAACTAAAATACACAAAAAAATATTTAAAGTGGTAGTCAAAAATAATTAAAAAAAGGTTAAACACACAATGGGGACCACACAAATCCCACACAAAAGGCAATAAGCAAACTTCTTTAAAAAAAATATGCTCAAAGTAGCCAAATGTAAGTAGTACAAAGATAATCACGGCAAGAAAAAATAAACAACCGAGAATAGGAAGCGTATAGCAAACCTCAGAAGACACCCCTGCAAGTGTCAAAAGATTAATAAATTAATACAAACAACTGCTAAGCAGAGCTGTGAAAATTGAGGCTAATGCAAACCTCAGCAGCGCAAAGGCTAACAAAATCCTATGCACAGTAGGAATTCACTTCCGGGCCACAGACAGTGAATGCGCGTTCGAGGCGACATAAACACTCAAACGGATAAGCACGACAACCTAACCTGATAACTTAAACTGGAAAAACCAAATCCTGGCAAAACCTAATCCTGGAAAGGTCGCCACGTATGTGAAAGCTGTCGCGGAACCCGGTTCACACGGCCCAATTTCAAACACGCACAAAAAATTTATAGAAGACCAAGGATCTAAAGGCCTACCAGAAATTCACAAAAATTTATCAGGACAGTGCTAAATTACGAGTTATCCGCAAGGGTTAAATGAATACACACATAAAAGTATTAACAGTATTATTTACATCAAAATCAAATAAATTGACTGCTAACAAGTTATACGGGGGTACATCAAATAATAATAAAAGTCACAAATGTTTATCACCATCTAACGACCACAAGTCTTTCTAACCAAAATAGATATTCGCGCATACAAAATTGAGTTCTATGAATAATTTGTTTAAAGTTGCAACGACACGCTCTGTTGAAAATATAATAGGCTACTCTAGTGACATGTGTTCCCGAAATAACCTCCCTGGCTTACGTCCCTTACCCGAAGGCCCAAAGTTACATGAATAAAACTTAATTAATTTAAGAGGGACGTAAGAAGAAAGAAATACTCCAAAATACCTGATACCAGAGCAGTGAGGCAATAACCCACGTCAGAAACCCAGGCGAAAGAGGCTCGGCAACGATGAGTGAATTCGACCCAAGTCCACAGGGGTGAATGCGATTATGGTCTTCGGCGAAGACAAACCCACAGACGGCGATATCGGGGCAAAAGACGTCAAGACCACGATACGAACGAAGGAATTCGAGATGACAGAATTCCCCAAGAAGGAGATGGCGAGGTGACTGGGGGGAGAGCTTTCATGTGCTTAGTCTGAACGGCTTCCCAAAGGCGAACACTTGCAAACGTAACTGGAAGAGCAAATTCGATGCAGCCGACAGATGGGCAGCGACAACGCTGCCAAGATTCAATGGCAAAAATCCTCGCTGCTCGAAGGAATCCAGTACGGGTCTCCAAAAATGAACGTCAAAGGTAAGTGACGGAAAACGATTAAGCGGAGCAATCAAGGCAGAATCCCCCCCCCCCCCTTCGGACTGAAGGATATAAATGGGCTCACGGCCCCATTTATATCCTTCAGTCCGAGGGGAAAAGGGAAATGGTATAATAATTTATGCTTGATTTCATTGTCATTTTCATTAATTTATATATTTCAATGATCATTAAGTTAAAGATAAAATATTCAGTAATTTTCTAGAGAATGATAATTTTGCTTGGCTAAACTTTGAGGTTAACCAGGTGATACATTTTTCACTAAAATTTAATATTGCGTGACTCATTGAGATGGTGGAGAACGTGCAACGAAGGGCTACAAGGATGGTGCCGGAACTTAAAGGGCTTAATTATGAAAACAAACTAAGGAAGCTGAACATACCAACACTGGCATACAGAAGAGCACGGGGAGAGTCAATAGAGACCTACAAGATACTCACTGGGAAATATGATGGGGAATGTAGTCAAGGTATATTGAAACTTCGAGAAGAAAACATCAGCAGGGGAAATTCACTGAAGCTTTTTAAGACAAGGTCACGGCTGGATATAAGGAAGTATGCTTTCCTGTGTAGGGTGATAAATAACTAGAATCAGTTGCCTGAGTGGGTGAGTGCAGCAGCATCAGTCAACCAGTTTGAGGTCAGACTTGATAAATTTTGGTTTAATCAAGAATTGAAATACAATTACAAGGCAAAGATAATCTACCACACGCTGTCACAAGTTGATAATATAGATCTGGAGTCACAGGCGTAAGCCTCTTCCATGAAGTCTTCTTCTGTAAGTATAAATCCCTGGATACAGTATTATTCCTTTTCCCAAGGTAAGCCAATCTTTTATCATTCTCTTTGCTCATGTTATGTTTAACTCATTAAAAGTTCTTATATTAAAACTTCCAGAGAATATCGAATTATTTATTTATTTCCATGGTAATACTTCAGATTCTAGGCGCACGGTAGATGGCGCTGTTAGTCGGCTACAATTTGGGGCTACAGCATATCTCTTATGACGTCAGACGGTAGCGTCAGATGTGACAACCACTGCGTTATATTTTTTTGTTCTTTTGGGGATTTGTAACTTTTAGTCTATTATTTACTAAATATCTGCGCTCTGCTCGTTTATAGTTTTTTCTAAGTTAGGTAAGGTTTCTTGATGTCTTTTATTGTTTTTTATTTTGTTTTCGTATTTTGTGTTTACTGCGAACGATAACAGCTTCTTACTTGCAACATCGTAGCTTATAAATAGGACTCGTTTTGCAAATGTTTTTCTTTCGTTATTGTGTTTTCGTGGTCTCCATGTGCTTCTTTGTTATTCGAATTCGGCTTTACTTTGTATGATCGCGAAAAACTTTTAGATTATCTAGAGGCGAATAAACTAATCAAGAAACCTATAAAAGTAAGAATTTTTGTTATTAGGTTAGGTTTTTCTGCCAGTAAAAAGCTGTTGGGGAGAAAAACCCCACAGTAAATTCAAGGGGACTGCTCGTGGGGGAGATATCATTGCAGGTTGACCACCCTGCGATGATCCTGAGTTTCAATCAATTGGGAGAGGTCTGGGGGGCGCAGCCCACCAGTATATACTCATATACAAAAAAAATATTACGCCGATATTGTTTACATCTCACGCTACCGTCTGACGTCATAAGAGATATGCTGTAGCCCAAAATTGTAACCGACTAACAGTGCTATCTACCGTGCGCCCCGAATCTGAAGTGTTACCATTTCCATTTGGTTATCAAACATATTTTATAATATTTTCTCCCTCGCCCTCTCACTTTTTAACGTAAACCAGTGTTTGTTGATTGTTAAGATGGCAACACTTCAGATTCAGGGCGCATCCGTGGCGCAATCCTCCGCCACCGCTTTTTCCGCATTCTCTAGCCATGATGCTGCTCCGCCAGCATTCAATGCACGTCGTGATGTCGCGGAAGGCCGCCGGCTGTACTTTACCTCCAGAGGCGGAGAACCCTTCAACGACAAGTTTACTGTGAGTGAGTTGCATTCCGCTCTCGCTTCGTGCGCGGACACCGCCCATGGTCCGGACGATGTCCCGTACGCCATGCTTCGACACCTGGGTGAGCGAGGCATGGCCTTTCTATTAGATTTATTCAACAGGATCTGGGTGGAAGGTCTTCTCTCAGACTCCTGGTGAATCGCTACTGTGCTCGCCTTTCACAAACCGGGGAGAGATCACTCTACCCCAACCGGTTTCCGCCCAATCTTTCTAACCTCTTGCGTGTGCATGTTGATGAAGAAATTGGTAAATGTTAGATAGCCTTTTTCCTGTACAGTGGAGGCCATCTGTCTTCCGCACAGTGCGGCTTCCGCAAGTTCCACTCCACGTCGGATGCTCTGCTGCGAATGGAAAATGCCGTCTGCAAGGCTTTCCTTCGTAGACAGCACTACGCCACGGTGTTTTTCGATCTGGAGAAGGTCTATGATACAGCATGGCGATACGGTATCATGGAGACTCTCTACACGATGGGGGCGAGGGGACGCCTCCCAATGTTTATATCTGAATTTTTGCGAGATCGTCGATTCCGCGTACGGGTGGGGGGAGCCCTCTCCGGTCCAAAGGCGCAGGAAGAGGGTGTCCCTGAGCATCAACGGCATCACCTCGGTGCTGCAGGAAGATGTTCTGGCTACGCTCTAAGTGGACGACCTTTCTATCTCTTTTGGCGCGGCCCAGATGCCAACTCTGGAGCGTCGACTCCAACAGGCATTGAACCGCGTCTCTCGCTATGCAAAAGCGCACAGGTTTCGGTTTTCTTTGGCCAAGACTAAGGTGGTGCACTTCTGCCGCCATCCACGGCTTCACCCCGACCCAGATTTGTTTCTTAATGGGGTGCGCCTGGATGTGGTTGAGTCGCACCGTTTCCTTGGTCTTGTATTCGACCGACGCCTCACCTGGGAGGCTCATATTCGCAGCCTTAGGGTCTCTTGTACCCGCGCCATGGACATTCTCCGTTCCGTGACGTTCAGCGCTTGGGGCGCTGATAGGGCTACTGCCCTACATTTTTATCGATCCTTTGTTCGTTCGACACTCGACTACGGATGCGAGTTATATGCATTCACAGCTGAGGGTTTATTGCGGAAGGTGGATTTGATCCACTACACCGGCCTTCGCCTTGCGACCGGTGCCTTCCGCACTTTCCCCATTGAGAGCCTGTTGGTCGATGCTGGGGAGATGCCACTCGCTCAGCGCCGCGTGCAGTGCATCATTCGCCTGTACGCGCGAGCCCGGCGCCTCCCTCAGTCGCTAATAGCTCTCACTGCATCTTCAGCTGATCTCGATGGAGCCTATGCCACCGAGAGACGCCAGTCATACCCTAAGCCCTTTGGGTTTAGAACCAGGAAACTCCTTCGAGAGGTAGATATAGCTCTCAGGCCGGTGGCGCCCCTGGTTCTGCCCAGGACGCCACCTTGGAGGGTACCACATTTGGCTATTTGTCGCCACGCCTCTGCTCCCAAAGCTTGTACTGCCCCGGGAGTCTTGCGTTCTATCTTTTTGGAGCACACATCGTGTCACGCTGGAACCATGCAAGTGTATACGGATGGCTCCAAGTCCCAAGAGGAGGTCGGCTTCCACGCTTTATCCCCTCTGTTTGAAGTCAGCGGGGCTCTACCAGGCACTGCGTCTGTCTTCACGGCTGAGCTGGTTGCAATACACCACTCGGTACGGGAGATTACCGGACGTGGTCTGTTCAGGGAGCGGATTGTGATCTATAGCGACTCACAAAGCGCCCTGAGTGCTCTCGGGGCATTGGAATCTCCGCATCCCCTGGTTCACGATATCCGTGACGCCACGGTTTTGGCTAGCCGGGCAGATGTCGAGATTATCTTCTGCTGGGTTCCTGGACATGAAGGAATTACGGGGAATGAGCGCGCCGATGAGTTCTCTAGGACTCTGCGACCGGACCAGCGTTTCGCTCTTCCTCACACCGACTACATGGCAGGAATACGTGCAGCTCTTCGGACTGCTTGGCAAAAAAAGATGGGAGACGATCGAAGGGAACTTAAAGTTGCGTGCCATTGCGCCATGACTGTTCCAATGGACCTATCCCCCAATGCCGCGGCGGCTTCAGGTTGCTTTCTGTCGTCTCCGAATCGGACACACTCGTGTGACGCATCGCTATTTGATGGAACGATCACCTGCGTCCTATTGCAACGACTGCGTCGACATCCAGACTGTTCTGCACATTTTTGTTGAATGCCCCAGTCTGGGTGATCTTCGCGCACGATACCTGTTCCGGTACTGGGATGGGCGGGGTCGCTACCGCCTGTCCCTTGTACTCGTGACGAGTGCGTGCCCATTGACATGTGGACTTGTTGACTTTTGGGGGAAGGCTGGCCTTCTCCCTTTCATTTAACTAGGTTTAGTTGTTTTTTTTTGTTATTGTTATTATTTCTTTTTATTGTTGTTTCCTGTTCAATTTTTTTTACGGCGACTTATGCCTAAGTGCGGAGTCGCCAGATTTCCTCTTAAAAAAAAAAAATCAACTTGGTATTAAACCTAAAAGCACTAAATATAACAAACCATGGTGGACAGAAGAATGCAGCAAACAGGTGGCTCTGAGGTGGAAGGCTTAACGTACTAATGAAAGAAACTTCACTCTACAGAACACCATAACCTTTAATAAACAAAAAGCTATAGCACAAAGCACAATTAGAAGAGACAAAAAATATCTTTACAAAAATTTATATCTAATATAAACTTTAGAACCCCAATTCAAGATATCTGGTTCTTTTTTAATAAGTTCAGAGGCATTTATAGAGAACAAACATTTCCTCTTATTCAAAATGGTAATCCAGTGCTAGGTGAAAAAGAAAAGGCAAATATTTTTGGACAGAATTTTGAAGATATCCTTAAAGATGGAGATCCAGTTATTTTAAATGAACAACAAAATAAACTGATCAGTGATGCTACAAAAGACTTATCAAAGATTTTAACAAGGAATTCACTTGGGAAGAATATATTGATAGCTTAATCAACATCTCAGAAAAAGGAGGAAAAGCCATGGGATCTGACTTAATACATCAAGCATTCCTAACAAATCTTCCACCAGAATATAAAAAGAAAATCTTAAAAAATATTTAATAACTGCTGGTCACTAGGTAAATTCCCATCCACATGGAAAGAAACATTAGTGATACCCATAAAAAAACCTGATCAAGATCCTGCAAATCAAGGATCATATAGACTAATTTCCTTACTCTCTATTTTGGGAAAATGCTTTGAGAAAATGATATACAATAGACTTTATTAGTTTCTTGAAAAAAATAACAATAAAATCCTTCCAATGTGGTTTCCGTAAGAAACACAGTTCAATTGCTCAACTAGTGAAATTAGAAAATTTTATTAGGATAAATGTAAAACAAAAAAAAAGCCTGTTATAGCGCTATTCCTTGATATCAAAAAGCATTTGATTTGGTCCCACATCTGGCCCTAACGTACAAACTCCCAAAATCTGGTGTAACAGGAAGACTATTAACTATTATAGTCAATTATCTTAAAAATTGCTCATTTAAAATCTCCATTGGAGAATTCTTATCAGACAGCTTTAAATTTGATAGAGGAATACCACAAGGTTCAATACTGTTACCTATTCTATACACTATTTTCAACCTTGACATGCCTCAATTAATAAACTGCAATATATCCTGTTTTGCAGATGATCAGGCAATATACACCAGTGGTAACACACTACAGGAAGCTGAAGAAAATCTTCAAAGAGCCGTTAATAAAATAAAAGATTTCTGTGACACATGGGGAACTACAATTAACATTAATAAAACTAAACTAATGTATTTTACAAATCAAAGAATACTTAGAACACCATTTATATCAATAAATAACCAAAGAATAAAAGATGTTAAAGAAAATAAATTTCTAGGTCTCTTTTTTGATGCAGCTTACTTGACCTGGAAATGCCATATAAATTACCTTGTATTAAATTGCCCAAAACGCCTGAATTTACTGAAATCTTTCAGTAAATTATCATACGAAGCTAACCGAAAGTCATTACTTATATTTCTCAAGACATATATTATCAGCAAGATACAATATGGATGTGAAGTTTATGATTCCGCCTGTCAATCTGTAAAAAAGAAACTAGATGTTATTGTTAATGCAGGAATTAGAATTAGCATTGGAGCAATGAGGTCTTCTCCCATTGCCTCTCTTTATGGTGAAACTTGTATGCTACCATTTCAGTATCAGAGAGATTTTGTAAGCATGAAGTACTTTTTAAAAATACTCTCATCACCAGATAACCATATTTTGAAAGAAAACTTGAATATTCACAAAAAAGCTGTCACAGAAGTTATGTGGACTACCTGAAACAAACCGCCTTATTACTATAGAGCTATCAATCTATGTAATAAACTTGGCATAGACCACTTCATATATAGGGAATCCTATATCCGTAATATACCACCTTGGAAAAACATGAAATTACCGATATAATCAAATTTACCAATAACTTACCCGAAACCAATGTCAAATATTAGCAAAACACTAATAGAAGATTAGATCAACAACAATTTTACCAGAATCCAAAAAATATTTACCGATGGATCGAAAGTACTCCTAAACGATAAATACTCATGTTCAGCTGCTATCTTTATTCAAGACTCTGGCCAGTGTTACTCTTGGAAATTGGATGGAGATCATACCGTACTTTTCACTGAACTATTTGCCATTAAAAAGGTACTTAGTCATTGCAAAAACTACTCTGCCACATCTGCTTTTATACTTACTGATTCACAATCTAGCCTCTATATATTAGAAGACCACAGGACAAACCAAACATAGTCAAACTTAGTTAATGAAATAATATCATTGTGGTTTTTCCTTCAGAGCAACAATCATAAAATATATTTCCAATGGATACCCTCTCACATAGGGATAGTGGGAAATGAAAAAGCAGACCTATTAGCTAAAGCCTCCCCGCAATTTTAATAACATTGAAACCACTCTATTCTTTAAAAGCGAAATTGTAAACTTATTAAGAGAAAAGATACAAAAAGAATATTCCTCTATTTGGGAAAGATCTGTAATTTCTACTCAATTTGGTGAAATAAAAAACAAATTCAATCATTGGTCATGGTCATTTGATAAACATAGGAGACTCGAAACTGCACTTGTCAGACTGAGATCAGGACATGTAGGCTTTAATTGCTACCTAAACAAAATTAAGTTAAAAAACTCACCAAATTGTGATTACTGCAATTTACCTGAGGCAGTAAACATTTTCTATTAGAATGTCCCGCTTATAATATAAAAAGACAAAAAATGATAAGCAATCTAAGCTTACTGAATATAAAAAATATAACTCAAAACCCTTTTGGGAGGAGGTGGTTTCAGCCCACATACCCAAGAAAAGATAAAAAAAATACTTCTTAAATTTCTTGCTTCTACTAGAAAATTATAAAACTAAAACTGCTTAAAAATAATGAATATATTACTATTATAGGTACCTAGTATACTCCAACTTGATTATCACAATAACTATAAATAACTCAATATCTATAAACTAAGTCTGCTTGATCAGTCACTATCTTACCTTAATTACCCGATTAACAAATTTAACAACTTGTCTATAAATACCTACGTAAATGTTACCTTTGACCAAATCCAGTCAAGAACATATTCTGGTTCAAATATTAAGGATACTAACAAGGTTCCACTTCTTTTCTGAAGCCCTATGGAGAGGAGCCCCATAGGTGAAGATTGTTGTGGGTTTCTATTCTATTAACTATATCTCACTTTCAATTATCTCAGGAACCAGATGTAACTCAAAATTAATAAATATCTTTAAACGTATTTATACAGGTATTCACCTTCAAAAGAGAAATCAATAAGATTTTACATATTAAAATAAATTAGTAAGATAAAAAAAAGGAAAGAAAAGAGAGAATCATTAGCTCACCTAATTATAATATAAACTCATAATTATACCAATTATACTGTGCAGCAAACTGTAGTGTCTAACTCTCTTAAGAACATAATAACATAAGAACATAAGAAAAGAAGGAGACTGCAAAAGACCATTCATGGCCTACACTTGGCAGCTCCTGTTCCAGTCAATACACAAAAGATTTCTTACCAGAGAAAAGTCATCAACATTGTCACCCTTTACAGGAGTTCGTCAGATCTAATCTACAATATACATAAATGCATCCAGAGGATTATGTCCATTCATGCAAACTGCAAAATATAATCTCCCCACTCCTTAGAAAAATATATACATATGTACATAAAAAAAAGTCAGTCCCATCTAGCAGCTTCATCCATATATTTATCTAATCTAGTCTTAAAACTACCCAGAGAGGAGGCTTCTATCACATGTCTAGTGAGCCTATTCCATTCATCTACCACACGATTTGTAAACCAATTCCTCCCAATCTCCTTCCTAAACCTATACTTATCAAGCTTAAATCCATTGCTACGTGTCCTGTCATGTTCACTAAGTATAAGAACCTTACCCAGATCCCCTTTATTATATCCTTTTACCCATTTGAAGACTTCAATCAATTCCCCTCTGACTCTTCTCTTTTCCAATGTATGTAGATTTAGTTTTCTGAGCCTTTCACCATAAGGTAAGTTCCTTAGCCCACCAATCATCTTTGTCATCCTTCTCTGCACAGACTCAAGCAAATCAATATTCTTCCTATAATATGGTGACCAAAATTGTACTGCATAGTCTAGATGAGACCTAACTAGCGCCAGATACAGTTTTAGAATGACTTCAGCACTCTTATTGCTTACACTCCTCCTAATGAATCCCAATATCCTATTAGCTTTATTCTTAGCATTTAGGCATTGCTTTCTAGGACGAAGGTCTGAACTTACCAAAATACCCAAGTCCCTCTCACAATCGGTCCTCTCTAAAATTCTCCCATTTAATTTATAACTATTCAATGGATTATTTCTACCTATACTAAGTACACTACATTTGTCTATGTTAAACTTCATTTGCCATTTCTCGGCCCAATTGGACAGAATGGTAAATTCCTCCTGCATTACAACAGCATCAGAATCAGCCCTAATGGCCCTACCTAGCTTAGTATCATCAGCAAATTTACTCAGGTCACTACTTATACCTATGTCAAGATCATTAATATAAATTAAGAATAGCAAGGGGCCCAAAACAGATCCTTGCGGAACTCCACTGCTAACACCCCCCCACTCAGATTTAACTCCATCTATACTAACTCTTTGCTGTCTGTCACCAAGCCATGACTGAATCCACCTAAATATACTGCCATCGATCCCGTGTGCTTTAACTTTGCTCAGAAGCCGTAAGTGTGGCACTCGATCAAAAGCCTTACTAAAGTCCAAGTATAAAATATCATAGTTTTCATCATTATCTGCTGCTTCATACACCTTAATATAAAAAGACAGCAAATTAGTCAGACAGGATTTACCCTTACTAAAGCCATGCTGTGATTCTTTTATCAACTTATGCTTATCCAAGTGGTCTCTAATATTCCTTGCTATAATAGATTCCATCATTTTCCCTACCACTGATGTCAAACTTACTGGTCTGTAATTAGACATATTTGTTTTATCCCCTTTCTTAAATATAGGTATCACATTGGCTTTCTTCCATGCCACTGGCACAATGCCACTCTCCAATGATTTTCTAAAGATGCATGCTAGGTGCTCACTTAACACATCCTTACATTCTTTCAAAATTCTAGGAAAGAGCTCATCAGGACCGGGTGCTTTACTACTTTTGATTTTATCAATTTCCTTTGTCACTATCTCCTTTGTGATCAAGATATCCTTTAATTTCTCTTCATCATTACCCCGAAAGATCATTGACGCCTCAGGTATATTTAGAGTATCCTCCTGTGTAAATACTGAGAGAAAAAAGTCATTTAGCATTCAAGCCATTGAGTCCCTATCACTCACTAATTCTCCATTGGAATCTATAAGTGGGCCTATTTTATCTCTAACCTTAGTTTTGTATAATTGATAAAAACTTTTAGGATCTTCCTTTGCCCTATTTGCCACTTTAATTTCATAATTTCTCCTTGCTACTCTAACTAACTTTTTAACATCTCTTGCTAGTTCATTATATCTCTGCCTTAAGGGATCCTCTCCATTTTTTATTTTTCTATAAATGCCCTTTTTAATGCCAATATAATGCTTAATTTTATCTGTCATCCATTTTTGGTCATTATTTTTAGTCCTAATCTCCTTATATGGAATGTTAATCATCTGACCTGTAATTAATTGCTCAATTATTCTTTCATACTCCTCTTCAATTGTAATCTCTTCCTCCTGGTGATTATTGTCTCCACTAACTGATATCATTGAATCTATTCCTGAATTGATTTCATTGCCTGGTTTCTGTACAACTGCCTCCAGGTAAGTCCTTAGCCCATTATAATTTGCTCTTCTAAAGTCAGGAATTTTAACATTGTTCATGCTACTATCAATACCATTCCATTTCATCTTGAATCTAATTTCACAATGATCACTATTACCCAAATTTCCTCCAATCTCAGTATCCTTAATAACTTCTTCCCTATTTGTCAGAACTAAATCCAGTATATTATTACCTCTAATGGGTTCGTTAATAATCTGCCTCAGAAAATTATCTTGGACAACATTAAAAAATTCCTCAGCCTCCTGATCACCCACAAGAGCTTCCCAGTCTATATTTCTGTGATTAAAATCGCCCATTATACACAAATGCTTACTTCTACATGCCCGTTCAATCTCCTGCCACAGAAGATTTGAAGCTTCCTTACTAAGATTTGGTGGTCTGTATAATAATCCTATGACAAGCTTGTTTTTACCTTCCTTTACATTTAGCCATAATGACTCTGTGTTATCATCTAATTTAATTGTACTGTTTACACATCTAATTTAATTGTACTGTTTAGACATTTTTTTTTTTTTTAATATATATCATTACACACCTCCAAAAAACCCGCAAATTAATGAAGAACAAATAAAAAAATACTGGTCTGGTGGGAAGACATACTCCATCCAAGAGGAGTGAACTCCTCCACAAAAGGAAAAAAAAAGAGTTAGTTTCTATTCTATTAACTATAACTATCACTTTCAATTATCTCAGGAACCAGATGTAACTTAAAATTAATAAATATCTTTAAACGTATTAATACAGGTATTCACCTTTAACAGAGAAATCAATAAGATTTTACATATTAAAATAAATTAATAAGATAAAAAAAAGGAAAGAAAAGAGAGAATCATTAGCTTACCTAATTATAATATAAACTCATAATTATACCAATTATACAGTGCAGCAAACTGTGTAGTGTCTAACTCTCTTAGACCCACTATCCAAAAAAAGGTAATTGTGTAGACGATTACCGGATCCTAGGCTTAGCTTCTTTTTTTTTTGCTATTTTGGGCTACTTTTCGTTGTTACTTTTTTAGAGATGAAATCAAAGAATTTTAGGGCAATTTTCGTTTTTATACTGGGGGACTGTTGCCCCCAGACCCCCCCCAAAGGATTGAAACTCAGGGTCATCGCAGTGTTATCCCCGTGGCGAGCCTTACCCAACAATGAGCCGACGCTCAAAATAATCGTTAATACTTACCTCAGACAGGTGGGTAGAGTTTACTGGCAGCCTATTGACAATGAACCAAAAGACAACCATAACAATGTTCTCGATTGAAAGGCACGACCCAGCGGAAAAAAGTTCAACTCTGAGGTGTGGCTTTATATTTACAGGGTTGGATTTTACCGTCAGCGTTGATACACAATTTATCGCACCGAAACACCCAGGTTTTGTTCATTCTGAGCTATGCAGAACAATTCGGACACTCGCGTGTTGATTTGAGAAGCCCATGGGCTTCGAGAAACGCAACACATTTCTCATTGTTGGTTAAAATAGCACCAAAACGTTGAATAGGTAATGAACAAACTTTGCACGAAAATGACATTTAGACAAATGAGCGGGAAACGGCGTGGGTGGTTGTTTAAATATGAGAGGCTGGACGGAAAAGTAGTTCATTGTTCCCGGAAAATTTGACTTTTTTTTTTGCTGAAATTGACCATTTGTGTTTCTTGAATTACATATATATATATAGTAATAAAAACACTAATACTGAACGCATCCATTTGGAACAATAATCAAAATGAATGTCGTAAAAAAAACTTTTTAAAAAAATCAAAGAAGAGAAATAAATACGGAACAGAGAAAATGAAAAAGTCGTGTTTTCGTCAGAATTAAGAGTTGAGACTTCATTAAAAACACCAAAATATGGTTTAATTGAGCATTAAACAATGGGAAATTAAGTAACAAGTAAATAAAAAGACTAAATATTTTCAGGTATAGGGTAGGTAGGATATATAGAAAAGAAATAAGGGGGAAAAAAACATCTAAAATATAAGAAAAACCAAGTTTTGATCAATATAAAAAGCACAAAAAGCCTTGAAACAAATACAGCTTTCTGATTGGTCATTTATGAAACTGAATCCAGATCTGTGATTGGCCAGTGCGATAGCAGAAAAACACTGAAAAGTAGCCCAAAAAATAAACTAGAGTCGCATCCGGCCATCGCCGCAACAATTACCCCCCAAAACGCGAATTAATGAAGAACAAATAAAAAATACTGGTCTGGTGGGAAGACATACTCCATCCAAGTGGATTGAACCCCTCCACAAAAAAAATATAAAAAAAAGTTAGTTAGGACCTTTGTTTTCTCTATTGCATCGGCTCGTTATAATTAATAAGATTACTCTGTGCAGAATAGTGTGCCTAATTTATTTGTGGTATTTTTTAGTTACTTTATAGTAAATTGCCTTGATTTTTTTTCACCATGTCATCTAAACCAGAGTTAGAACCTCGACTTGATGCATTAGTTAAGAAAAGAGCTGGATTAAAAAATAGGATAACAGCTGCCTTAAAGAATTTAGAGACTATAGATATAGATGAACTTTCTCAAGATATCTTTGTTAGTAGAAAGGAAGATATGTTGAATTTTTTGGTTAAAGTTGATGAGGTGAATGATTTAATTATTGACTTGTTTGACGAAGGTGAATTGCCAGAAGATGATGAAAATAGAGTTAAGGAAATGGAGAGTCAAGTTGCCTATAGGGTAGGTATAACAGATAAGTTAGCTAAAATTTCCACAGCTGTAAAAAGGGGTGAAAACCCTACTAAATCAGTTAATGTGCACAAATCTTCACAAGTTAAAATGCCTGAACTTAAATGTAAAACATTTAAGTGGTAAATCATGGGATAAATTTGAATTCAATGAGTTTTAACAACAGTTTCAAGATTGTATAGATGCTTGTGAATCTTTATCAGATGCTGGGAAACTCACTTATCTAAGAAGCTTTCTTTCTGTTTATGCCTTCAACACTTTCTCTTTTATCAATAACAGATGATAACTATGAAATAGCACTTAAAATGCTTAAAGAGGAGTTTTTGGATATTGAGTACATTGTAGATGAAATCTTCAAACAATTAATTTGTAGATATTCTAAGTTTGATAATACATTTGCTAATGTTAAAATGTATATAAGTGAAAGTAGAGCTCTATTATATGATCTTAAAATTTATAATATCAATCTTTTGGAGGAAGATTCTTCAGGTTGCAAACTTATCAGTCGATATATTATTCTCCAAGTTACCTGCCTCCATAAATAGAGAATTAATGCACAAAGTAAATTCTAATTACCCTACAGTGGTGAATCTTTTTGATCATTATAAGGACTGACCTTCGAACAGGTAGCACGTGTTTCATACAGCTCTCAGTCTGTTGAACTATTTTTCAGATTTTTCTACTGTTTGTTTTGTTGTTTTTTTTTTTCTCACACCACAATCAGCGAAAGCTAAGTTGCTCTTCTTTTTTTCTTATTGCTACTTAAGTTCTTTCTTTGTTTGAATAAGTGATGGAGTTTGGGGATGAAAGTGAGCATGAGTGTCGGAATGTATGCATTGGTTGTGGTGTATTAGGTGAGGGGTATACATGTGTTGTATGTGGGCTGCGTGAATGCATTGTAGATTTACAGGGGATGAGAAGGCAGGATTTAGACAGGATATGTAGGCTGGAGGGGCTAGTTGCTGAGCTCAGGAGGAAACTTAGTGTTAGGCCTAGAGCTGGGAATAGGTTAGGTGGTGAGGTAGGCCAGTTAGATGTTTCAGGTGAAAGTAGAGGGCCGGTGGAGGAGGTAGGATGTGATAGTTCTAGGGATAGTGAAGTTAGCCCCCTTAGATTAGTTAGAAATAGGCCTAGTGAGGATGGGGGACAGTGGAGAGTGGTTAGGAAACGTGAAGCTAGGGAGGCTTCTCCTGTTCTTTGTGAGAATAGGGTTGGCTCTGTTGAGGTTGTTAGCCAGGGGGAGAATAGATGTGTGAGTCAGAGGGACACATAACCTATTAGCTTGACTAATAGATTCAGTGCCCTAAGAGAGGAAGTAACTGGGAGTGGGGGTGGAGGTAGAGTGACTGGTAGTTTGAATGAGAATTGGAGTTAGGTCTGTGGGGGTTTAGGAATAGGAATCTGACTGAAGTGCTTGTGATGGGTGATTCACGAGTTAGATATTTAGATAGGAAGTTGATTGCAAGTAGATTGAATGGTTTGAGGGTGTGTTTGACGGGTGCTGGAGTGAGAGATCTGTCTGATAGGTATGAGGAGCTGGTGTCTGGCTGTGCAAGGGATGCGGTTGTGATTACACATGTAGGAGTGAATGATGTGAAGAAAGTGGGTGCATGTGAGTTACGTGAGAGGTACAAGAGGTTGATTGAAAAGGTGAAAGAAAGTAGAGTGAAAGGTGTTGTGACAGGTGTGCTTCCAAGAATGGATGTTGGGGTAGAATGGATTTCTCGAGGAGGATGTGTGAGATGGAAGGTGTCATGTTTGTGGATGTGTGGGATAGGTTTGTTGGAATGAATGAAATGTATGCGATGGATGGACTGCATTTGAGTAGGAGGGGGGTAGATGTGTTGTGGAAGGAGTATGATCGTGTTATTAGGTCTTTGCGGGCGGGAAACTAGATACTAATAGTGGTCAGGGAATTATGAGAGGACATTATAGTACTGAAAGTAGAATGGACTTGGCAGATAACAGAAATAGGTTCCAAGGCGATAGAGGTGAGGTCATTCAGGTTGGAAGAGGTGCTTCAGGGATAGGGGGGTTAAATTGTTTCTATACAAATGCTCGTAGTCTTAGAAACAAGAAGGATGAGCTATTTAGTTATATTAGCAATGAGGATATAGATATATTATGTGTTACTGAATCATGGGTTAATGAAATAGAATTTAGTGACACTATAAGTGAATTTGATTTACAGGGCTATAATATGTACATTAGTCAAAGGACAGGTAGGATTGGTGGAGGAATAATTATCTATATAAAAAATAACATTGTTTCAAGTTTAAATACTTCAATAAAGCAGGATGGAGTTGAGTCACTTTGGATAGATATTAGGTTCAGTAAAAATAAAATGGTGCATTTGGGAGCTTTTTACAGACCACCTGGGCAGACTGATGATATGGATGAACTAATGATAAGGGAAATAAGTAAGGGATGTGAAACAGATGCAGTTATTATTGGGGACTTCAACTTAAACTCAGTGGACTGGGAAAATATGATAGGTAGGGATAGAACAAGTGGCAGGTTCATAGAATGCTTTGAGGATAATTTTTTTAATCAATTTGTTAATGAGCCAACGAGGGAGGACAATATATTAGATTTAGTACTTTCTAACAGTGATCATTTAGTTCAAGAATTGACTGTTGGGGAAGCATTGGGAAATAGTGATCATCAGATAGTTCGTTTTAACTTGGGAATTGAGAAAGGTAAAATAACCGAGAATGCTGTAAAAGTTGAGGGATGTTATCAGTGGAGTTCCTCAGGGATCAGTTCTTGGTCCATTATTATTTGTCATCTATATATACGATCTTGGGGAGGCAGTTAATAATAAAGTGTCAATTTTTGCGGATGATACCAAATTAGCAGCTGTAGTTAAAGATATTGATGATAATTTTAAAGTGCAGGGGGATTTAAATAAATTGTTATCCTGGGCACATAAGTGGCAAATGACTTTCAACCTTGATAAGTGCAAAGTTATTAACATGGGAAAAGATAATAGAGAATTTAACTATGAAATGGATGGGCATTGGCTGAGCTCAGTAGAGGATGAGAAAGATCTAGGAGTAGTAATAGATAAGTCATTAAGGTTTTCTAAGGGTCATTCCATCCGAATTCAACAAGGGACATTTAGTCACCATCACCGATTTTGATGAAAATTGGTATACAGGTTGATTTTGACTAGAGAAAAACAATGAGATACTTCCCAGCCCTCAATTTTGAATAGCTCAAAAGTTATAACCTGTCAAAGTTGAGAAAAATTGTCAAATTTCTTGATACCAGCATTGATAAAAAAAATTATTTCTCCCTTATTATAGCACATAAAACAATGAATTATGTATTTTTTTTTAAGCTTAAGGGTTGCTCTAAACATTTTTAACAACAAAATTAATTTTTGGTAAAAAAAATTTGTTTGACCTTAAAGGTCAACTTTTGACCTTTAAAATAAATATATTGGTATCAATAAATTTTTGTGTAATTTTTTTTAAAAATATATATGCCTTTAGACTATAATATAAGATAAATTTCATTCTGGGTTTTTCATTATATCAGGAGTTATGATCAACTTTGTAACCACTGGTATGGCCATTTTTTGCTATCTTCACAAATAAATTTTTTTTATATGCATCTTTGTCATATTAACAGAGTTACGTCATATTCACAGAGTTAGTTATCAATTATTAGATGCCTAAGTATTATATTTGAATGCTTTTAATATATACTCGTGTATTAGAATCATTAATTCTATAGATATGTGTTAAATCCTACCTACAAGAAAAAATGAACTTTCAGTAATTTTTTATTTAAAATTATAAATATTTTTAAAGCTACCTACCTATGTATTTAATTTATAATTTGCTATGGTCAATGGGGGCAGAGCCACTACCAACAGTTATGATACCTGCATAACTGCTGGTATCCCCATTGCCTAAGGGGCCACTCCTGATAGCTCAGCCAAAAAGCCACAGGTCCCACCCAACCTCCCAAAATGAATTTATTCTTTTTATAATAATTTAGGAATCAATTTTTTTCTGCATTGTTTCTGTTGATTTTAATTGTTCATTTTTAGATAGTTTGTAAGTTCTTCCTGTTGCTGTTACAGGCTCAACAATGCTCAATATGTCATCTAAGGGCAATACTAATACATCTGGTTTTCTTGGATATTTAAATGAATTTGATGGTCCTTCTGTTTCTAGGAATGTTATTTTAACAGTCATTTTCTCAACATTGGTATCCAATACACACCCTAAGTACCATTTGTCATCATACTTAGCAGTCCTTCGTTTCGAAAGGACATCGCAAGGTTGGAACGCGTACAAGCTAGGGCAACCAAACTGATTCCCTCTATCCGACATAAAAGTTATGAGGATAGACTAAGGGAATTAGATCTGTTCTCACTGGAAACCTGTAGACTGCGTGGTCAGCTCATCAAAGTTTTCAAATACTTCGAGGGTTCGACAATGTTGACTACTGGGATATTTTCACACTGAGTGAGAACAGAATGTGCAATCACGGCTTCAAACTTGAACTGAAGCGTTACAACCGCAATCTGTGTGGAAATTTTTTCACCTACAGTATCTGCGGTAAGTGGAACGTACTTCCAGTGGAAGTTGTCAACAGTGAATCTGTTGACCAATTCAAGTCAAGACTAGACAAAGTCTTGAAAAATGGCTGTTTAGGGACACAAAACAATTGAGCAGCCATGTGCCCACTCGATTGCTAGTCAAAAGGTACCCTCTTTGAATGGACCGTAAGGTCTCCTAGGGTACTTTCTTTCCTTGTAACTCCTTGTAACTAATTAGTTCCTCACAAAATCTTCCAAAAGTGCTCTTTTCAGGATTCGCATGTTATACAAATAAACTAATTAGATCGTCGTAAATTATTCCAGCCTGTTCTTTTCAAGACTCAAAAGATATAGGCATAAACTAATTAGATCGTCACATATTATTCAAAAAGTGCCCTTTTCAAGAGTCGCACGATATACGCATAAACTAATTAGTTCATCATTAAATCTTCAATTGTTCTCCTTTCAGGATTCGCTCGATATAAGTTTAAACTAATTTGTTAATCACCAATTCTTCAAACAGTGCTCTCTTCAAGATTCACAAGATATAAGCATAAACGAATTAGTTCATCACAAAATCATCAAAAGTTCCTCTTTACAAAATTCACACGATATACTCATATTTAATTAGTTCACGATATACGCATATACTAATTAGTTCATCACAAATTATTCAAAATCTTCAAAAGTGCCCTTTTCAAGATTCAGACGTCAAACGCATAAACAAATTAGTTCATCACCACTTCTTCAAAAGTGCCCTTTTTTAGATTCGCATAAACTTCTTAGTTTGTCACAATATCTTCCAAGATACACACATTAACCAATTATTTCATTACAATTATTCAAAACGTGCATAAACCAATTAGTTCATCACAAAATCTTCAAAGTGCTCTTTTCAAGATGGGCACGATATACGCCTAAACTTATTAGTGCATCACACGTTATTTTAAAAGTGCCCTTTTCAAGATTCACACCATATACGCATGAACTAATTAATTAGTTCATCACAAATTATTCAAAATCTTCAAAAGTGCCCTTTACAAGATTCACACATTAAACACATAAACTAATTAGTTCATCACAAAATCTTCAAAAGAGCTCTTTTCAGGATTTGCATGTTGTTGTCATTAATGAATTAGTTCATTATAAATTATTCAAAAAGTGCCCCATTCAAGATTTGCACTATATATGGATAAACTAATTAGTTTGTCACTAATTATTTTGAAAGTGCCCTTTTCTAGAATCGCACGATAAACGCATAAACTAATTAGTTCTGCACAAAATCTTCAAAAGTTCTCTTTTTAGGATTCGCACGATTACGCATAAACTTCTTATTTCACACAAAATATTCAAAAGTTCTTTTTTCAGGATTCTCACGATATATGATTAAACTAATTAGTTCACAAATTATTAAAAAGTGCCCATTTCAAGATTCCTACAATATACACAAAAGATAATTATTTAGTCACAAATTCTTAAAAGGGGAGCTTTTCAAGATTTGCACGATATACGCCTAAAATAATTAGTTCATCCCAAATTATTCCAAAAGTGCCATTTTCAAGATTCGCACGATATACGCATAAACTAATTAAATCATCACAAAATCTTCAAAAGTGCTGTTTATAAGATTTGCACTATATATGCATAAACAAAGTAGTTCATCACAAATTATTCAAAAAGTGCCATTTACAAGATAAGCATGATATAAGCATAAAATAATTAGGTCATCACCAATTCTTAAAGTAATTTTTTCCAATTCGCACTATATGCACATATTTAAAATCTTCAAAAGTGCCCTTTTCAAGATTTGCACTATATTTGCATAAATTAAATAGTTTGTAACTAATTATTAAAAAAAAAAGGTACTTTTCAAGGATCGTACGATATATGCATAAACTAATTAGTTCATCACAAATTCCTCAAAATTGCACTTTTCAGCATTTGCAAGATATACAGATAAACTAATTAGTTCATCACAAATTCTTCAAAAGTACCCCTTTCAGGATTCGTAAGATATATGCATAAACTAATATCTTCTCACTGATTATTGAAAAAGTTCCCCCTTTCAAGATTTGCACGATATACGCATAAACTAATTAGTTCGTCACAAATTATTCAAAAATTGCACCTTCAGGATTCGCACAATATACGCATATACTAAATAGTTCACCACCATTATTCAAAAACTGCCCTTTTCAAGATTTGCACGATATACGCATAAAATAAGTAGTTCATCACCAATTCTTCAAAAGTGCCCTTTTTAAGATTCCCACGATATATGCATCCCAAATGGACAAAAGCGCTCTTTTTAGGAATCGCATATATATGCATAAACTAATTAGATCATCACTAATTCTTAAAAAAGTGCACTTTTCAAGATTTGCACAATATACGCATAAACTAATTAGTTCATCAACAATTGTTCAAAAACTATCATTTTCACGATTCTCACGATATAGGCATAAACTAATTAGTTCCTAATAAATTATTACAAAATTGTCCTTTTAACATTTGCACGATATACGCATATACTAATTTGTTCATTACAAATTATTCAAAAAGTGCCCTTTCAAGATCTGCACCATATACGCATAAAGTAAGTAGTTCATCACCAATTCTTCAAAAACTGCCCTTTTCACGATATACGAGTAAACTAATTGGTTTTGCTTAAATTATTCAAAAAATTACCTTTTCAAGAGTTGAATGATATACGCCTAAACTAATTAGTTCATCACTAATTATTCAAAAAGTGCCCCTTTTCAAGTTGCATGATATATGCACAAAATAATTAGCTCAACAAAAAATCTTCAAAAGTTATCTTTTTAGGATTTGCACGATTAGGCTTAAACTCATTATTTCACACCAAATCTTCTAAAGTACTCTTTTCAGTATTTGCATGATATATGCATAAACTAATTAGTTCATCACAAATTATTCAAAAAGTGTCATTACAAGATTTGTACGATATGCGCATAAACTAATTAGTTCTTCACCAATTCTTCAAAAAGTACTTTTATCAAATTCCTACGATATACGCATATACTAATTATAATTAGTTCATCACAAATTATTCAAAATCTTCAAGTGCCTTTTTCAAGATTTGCACTATATACAGAAAAACTAATTTGTTTACTACAATTATTCAAAAAGTGTCCTTTTCAAGATTCGCACAATATACGCATAAACTAATTAGTTCATCAGAAATTCTTCAAAAAGTGCTGTTATCAGGATTTGCAAGATATACTCATATACTAATATATTCCTCACCTATTATTCAAAAAGTGCCCTTTTCAGGATTCGCAAGGTACATGCATATACTAATATGTTCATCACTAATTATTCAAAAAGTGCTCTTTTCAGGTTTCCCATGAGATACACATAAACTTATTAGTTTGTCACAACTTCTTCAAAAGTTCCCCTTTCGAGATTCGCACAATATACGGATAAAGTAATGAGTTTGTCAAAAATTATTTAAAAATTGTCCTTTCAAGCTTCGCACGATATACGCATATACTAATTAGTTTATCACCAATTATTCAAAATCTTCAAAAGTGCCCCTTTCAAGATTTGCATATTATACGCATAAACTAATTAGTTCATCACCAATTCTTCAAAAACTACCCTTCTTTACATTCGCACGATATACACAAACTAATTAGTCAAGCGCAATCTTCAAAAGTGCTATTTTCAAGATTTGCTCAATATACGCATAAACTAATTAGTTCATCACAAATTATTCAAAAAGTGCTCTTTTTAGGATTTGCACGATATACGCATAAAGTAATTAGTTCATCATCAATTCTTCAAAAAGTGCAATTTTCAAGGTTCGCACGATATACGCATCACAAAATCTCCCAAAAGTTGTCTTTTTAAGATTTGCATGATATATGCATGAACTTAATTATAATTAGTTCATCAGCAATTCTTCAAAAAGTGCCATTTTCACGATTCACTCGATATATGCATAAACCTATTAGTTTGTCACAAATTAATCAAAAGTGCCCTTTTCAAGATTCGCACCATATACGCATAAGCTGATTAGTTCATCACATATTCTTCAAAAAGTGCCCTTTTCAAGATTTGCTCAATATACGCATAAACTAATTAGTTCATCACAAATTATTCAAAAAGTGCCCTTTTTAGGATTTGCACGATATTCACATAAAGTAATTAGTTCATCATCAATTCTTCAAAAAGTGCAATTTTCAAGGTTCGCACGATATACGCATCACAAAATCTCCCAAAAGTTGTCTTTTTAAGATTTGCATGATATATGCATGAACTTAATTATAATTAGTTCATCAGCAATTCTTCAAAAAGTGCCATTTTCACGATTCACTCGATATATGCATAAACCTATTAGTTTGTCACAAATTAATCAAAAGTACCCTTTTCAAGATTCGCACCATATATGCATAAACTGATTAGTTCATCACATATTCTTCAAAAAGTGCCCTTTTCAAGATTTGCAAGATATATGCACTAATTTGAGCAAGCAAGCGATACATAATGTGATATCCTTATCATAAGGTTATTATCAGAGCAAAATTTTGATAAATGTGATATCTTCTTTACCAGTTATCATTAGCAGAAAAGTTATCACAAATAAGTATCTAGAATTACCTGCTTTCTACTCTGTTACAAAAATCGTGCTACACGGTGTTATTTAAAAGGTGCTGCCTTATCAAGCTTTTGATGGCATTAATGGTATCATCTTGGTGCGGCCAGAAGATGTCCTCATTATGTGGATGACATAACATAACATCATTTCATGGATGACAAAAGCTACAAGAGTCTATCAAAGGTCATCTGCATCTGTCAAAACCTATCCACAAAATGCATCCATAGGATTGAGTCAGATAATGCATCTACAATTTAAACAATCCATAGGATTGTTTCCAATCATCTAACTACAATTCAAACCATACTCAGGAATGTGTCAAAAACAAAAAGCATCATCATAACATAACATAACATAACATAATTACACGGATGACAAAAGCCACAAGGGCCTATCAAAGGTCATCCGCCTCCGTCAAAACCCACCCACAAAAAGCACCATCACCAGGGAAAGACAAAATCAAAGTCCCCCACAATATAATATAACAGATGACAAAAGCCACAAGGGCTCATCATAGGTCATCCGAGTCAAATGGCATCTTTTTTAAGGCACCCAAACTCCCAGGAAAACTACATCCAGAGGATTGCATCCAGAAACAAGGGTATCACCAATCAAGGCTTGTCAAGAACTAAATCATGCAGCTATAGATATATACAAACAATATTAATATATACAAAACTTAGGAACCATCACAACCTTCCCTTCCCATAAACTCATCCAACCTACTCTTAAATACATTTAGATTTGGACTACCTACTACCCTCTGCGGCAATTTGTTCCAGAAGTCTACCACTCTATTGGTGAAAAAATATTTTCTTAAATCCAACCTACACCCTTGCTTTTTAATTTTCAAGTGGTGACCTCTAGTCCAATTTCCATCATCTAACTCAAAAAACTTGATAACATCCAATTTATCTATCCCGGAAAATTTTTTAAAGAGCTCAATCATATCCCCTCTCACACACCTCCTTTCGAACGAGAACATATTTAATACCCTCAGTCTATCTATATATTCAAGGTGCCTCAGGGAAGGAATAATCTTTGTTGCCCTCCGTTGCACTGACTCAAAAGGTTAATATCGTGTCTAAAATGTGGGGACCATGCCTGTATACAGTACTCTAGATGTGGCCTAACATAAGAGTTATAGAGTTTAAGAATAACCTCCTTACTTTTGTAACTGACATTTCTCTTAATAAAACCCAGCACTCTATTTGCCCTATTTCTTGCTTCAATACACTGCTTAGAAAACCTTAATGACTTATCTATTACTACTCCTAGATCTTTCTCATCCTCTACTGAGCTCAGCCAATGCCCATCCATTTCATAGTTAAATTCTCTATTATCTTTTCCCATGTTAATAACTTTGCACTTATCAAGGTTGAAAGTCATTTGCCACTTATGTGCCCATGATAACAATTTATTTAAATCCCCCTGCACTTTAAAATTATCATCAATATCTTTAACTACAGCTGCTAATTTGGTATCATCCGCAAAAATTGACACTTTATTATTAACTGCCTCCCCAAGATCGTTTATATAGATGACAAATAATAATGGACCAAGAACTGATCCCTGAGGAACCCCACTGATAACATCCCTCCACTCTGACTTTACACCATTTAGCACTATCCTTTGCTTCCTGTCTTTCAGCCACTCAGCTATCCAATTTGAAACACCCCCACATATCCCAATCATTTTTAATTTATGAACTAGTCTCCTATGTGGTACCTTATCAAATGCTTTACTAAAATCTAAGTAATTTATATCTACATTCTCTCCCTTATCTACTTGATCTGTTACAAACTCCAGAAAGTCTAGTAAGTTAGTCAAACATGATCTACCTGATCTAAACCCATGCTGAGCATCGCTGATTAACCCCTCCCTCATCAAAATCCAAAGCAATCGTAATATATAATAATAAAAACTGAATCCACATGAATGAGTCCTGAATACCCCCCAAAGTTAACCCTCCCTCCCCATAAAATCATCCAATCTACATTTAAAATACATTCAAGTTTGGACTGTCTACCGTCTCAGATGGCAAACTATTCCAGTAATTACCACTCTATTGGTGAAAAAATATTTTCTAACATCCAACCTGCACCTCTGTTTTTTAATTTTTAATGGTTGTCCCATTACTACCTTCCAACTCAAATAACTTGCCAAAATCCAACTTATCCATCCCAGAACAGATTTTAAAAAGCTCATATCTCCCCTCACACATCTTCTCTCAAATGAAAAGATATTTAGTACCCTCAGTCTATCTTCATATTCAAGGTGCTTCAGGGAAGGTATTAATTTTTTTGCCCTCCTTTGTACTGACTCTAACAGGTTGATGTCATGTCTAAAATGTGGTGACCATGCTTGTATACAGTATTCTAAATGTGGCCTAACATACGAGTTATAGAGTTTAAGGATAACCTCTTTACTCTTGTAGCTAACATTCCTGTTAATGCATCCTATTTGCTCTATTTTTTGCCTCAATACACTGCTTTGAAAACTTCAGTGACCTATCTACTACTACGCCTAAGTCCTTCTCATCCTCAACTGAATTCAGCCAATGCCGATCCATTTCATAGCTAAATTCCCTATTATCCCTTCCCATGTTAAGAACTTTGCATTTTTTAAGGTTAAAAGTCATTTGCCACTTCTGAGCCCAAGCTAATAACTTATTTAAGTCATTCTGCACTTTAAAGCTACCCTCAACTTCTTTGACTACAGCTGCCAATTTTTTACCTACAGAAAAATACCGCGGAAGAAGGGCATGTTTTCCATGCTTCCTATTATTATTGGAATTGTCTACTGTAAATTTTGCCTAATTTGTTTTAGTTGGGAGTATAAATGAAGATAATAACATGCCGCCGATATCTGGAAAGAAAGACAAGGATAATAATAGAGGTGAACAAAATAAACCGACACTGGATCTTGTTGATAAAAATAAAAATGGAGCCTTAGGTAGTTCTAGAGCTTGGGATGTTTGTGGACATTGTGAGAAGTTTGTGATGAGCTGAGGTAAAAATAGTGATGGTTTGTATTCTGATTACTGCAATTACTGGTACCATGCAAGATGTGAAGGTATCTCCGTTGATTCTTATCAAATATTGAGCAAATTAGCTAGCCAAATCCAGAATATGTCATACTATTGTGACTTTAACCACTGTAAGATAGTCTCTAAGGAGATCCTGAAACAGATAGGCCCAATTAGACAGAAGGTTGATGAAAATTCCAGGAGTATAGAAAAGTTAAAGGAAAGAGTCACCCAGCAGGATGCTGTAATTGAGAATTTGGTATCTAATGAAATTACTAGATGCTTAGATGATAACATTGAAACAAAAATACAGAGAGAATGGGCTAATATTAAAGATAGAGAAGTAAGAGCAAAGAATATGATGTTCACTGGCATTGTAGAGTTACAGTAATGATAAGGCTGTTAGGAAGCATGAGGATATTGAGAAAATTAAAAATATGCTAGTAAGTGATTTGAATATTGACTTGGAACAGATCAAGATAACAAATGCTATACGATTAGGTAGCCAGACACAAAATATGGGAAATGACGATAAGCCTAGGCTTATGCCTAACTCGAGATTGATGAAGGTAATGTTTGAAAATGAAAGAATGGCCTCACTAGTAGTGAAATCAGCAAGTAAACTTGCTGAATCACCATATGAAGAAGTAAAGAACATTAAAATTTTCAAAGACATGAGTAGGAGTGACCATGAAAAGAGAAAAGTGCTAGTGGATGAAATGAAAAAGAGAAATTGTGAATTACAAGACAGGAATATTGGAGATATAAAGTGGATAATCAGAGGTATGGATATAGTTAAGGTGAAAAATTATAGGACAAATTTTCAGTAAGTACTAGGATTGCAAAGCCCTCTCAGGAAAATATTGAAAAATCTGTTTTGAATTGCTTATATGCTAATGTGGATGGCATTTGTAACAAACTAAGTGAATTCGAAGATGTTCTGGATGAGTATAAACAATCTATAATATGTTTAACTGAAACAAAATTGAATAATGATATTAAAGATAGTGAGATTTTTGATATTGGAAATTATGAAGTTTTTTGCAAGGATAGAAACTTGCAAAATGCTCCAGGTGGGGGTGTGGTAATTTTAGTTCAGAGGTCTTTGCTCTCCTCAGCAAATAAAGTTATATGAGGAAGCTACATGGTGTGAGTTTAAACTCAGGAATAAATATGTTTTAGTGGCTACAATTTATAGACCACCCAATTCATGTAGAGAGAGTAACTTACTCTTAAATGATCTCATTAGGTTGAGTGAGAGATATGATAATAGTTCCCAGGTGCTAATTTGTGGAGACTTTAATTTTGGCGAAGTATTATGGGAAAATAACTCTGTAGGTGGTGGACAACATATTGTTAATGCCAAAAATCTTCTGGATGCAATAAATGATTCTTTTTTGTATCAACATATTCTGGAACCTACACACAATGTTGGTTGTGATAATGAATCTCATTTACACCTGGTATTTACAAGAACCATATTTGATGTTGAGAACGTACAGTTGGTGTGTCCTCTAGGCAATAGCCATCACTCTACAATAGTTTTTGATTTTTTTTATTGATGATGGTGAAGACTGTAATGATAGAAATGTAAGGTACAAGTACTACTTTCATAGAGGCAATTATGGTGAGATTAAGAGAGAGTTATTGATTGACTGGAACCAAATATTTGAAGGCAAGACTATGTTGGAGAAGTATAATGTATTTGTTAATATATGCACTGAACTAATTAGAAAAATATGTGCCTTAAACAGTACAGTAACAAATCTCCTCAAGTATTTGGAAGCACTGACAAAAGCAGTTGATTTGCAAATACCAATTGAAAAGCTTTCGACACTGTGCCCCACAAAAGGCTATTGACTAAATTGTATGGTTACGGTATTAGAGGTAGTGTGTTGGAATGGATCACAGATTTTCTTGCTGATAGAAAACAATTTGTGGAAGTTCAAGGTCAGCATTCCACTCAGCTAGCAGTAACATCTGGAGTTCCTCAAGGGTCGGTCCTTGGGCCATTCTTATTTTTGGTTTTTGTTAATGACTTGGTAGAAGAACTTGAATGTCCAGCCTTAATGTTTGCTGATGATGCAAAAATCTTTGTTAAAATTAATTCTAATGAAGATATCGAAGCTATGAAGAGGGACTTCTAAAAACTTCAGAAATGGAGTGAGAAGTGGATGTTAGAGTTTAATCCAGATAAGTGCACAACAATGCATATTGTACATAGGAACCCTGGAATATCTTATACATTAAATGGAAGAGAAATTAAATCAACAGAGAGTGAAAAAGACCTAGGAGTTCTCATTGCAAAGGACTTAAAGCCAACCCAACATATTGGAAATATAGTGGCCAAAGCAAATAGAGTATTGGGATTGATTAAGAGAAATTTTCTATATATGGACATTGAAATGTGTCGCACACTATATTGTTCTTTGGTCTGGCTACACCTTGAATATGCTGTCCAGGCCTGGTCCTCTTATTATAAGAAGGATATTGAGGAACTTGAAAAAGTTCAAAGAAGGATGACCAAGTTGGTACCAGAGTTGAAAGAGTTACCTTATGAGACTAGATGTAAAAGACTGGAAATAACTTCACTACAGCAATGAAGACTGTGGAGACCTGATTGAGGCATACAGGATCATTCATGGTTTGAGAATGTTGATATGAATTACTATTTTGAATTCAATACTGGTAACACAAGAACAAATACTTATAAATTAAGGAAGACTGAACATAGCAGAACTGTTACAAGAGCAAATGCATTTAGTATTCATGTTGTCAATCCCTAGAATGATCTCCCAGAGTATGTTGTCAGTGCTCCATCAATAAGTGCCTTCAAGAAGAGACTTGACAATCACTGGAACCACAGTAACTAGTCATATGAATGATACTGGGAATGTCTTGATTTAGTGATATTTGAGCAGAGCGAGAAATTTTTTTCTATTTGTTTCTATACAGAAACAAATCATTATATAATGATAATAACTAGGATCACTGTGACCGATGAAAAGGAAATTTGACATTTAATTTAAGTATCTGAAGGAAATGGACTTGTAATGGTTCAAACTGCGATAATTTAAACTACTAATGTCCAATACTTTGTAAAATAAGTTGAGGTAGGACCCAAACAAGACAACGTCTTATTCTCCCACTAATATCAAATAGGTAGCAAAAATTGATACTTTGCTATTTACAGCCTCTCCAAGATCATTTATATAAACTATGAATAATAAAGGGCCTAGAACGGATCCCTGAGGTATGCCACTGATAATATCCCTACACTGTGACCTCACCCCATTCAGCACACCTCGTTGTTTCCTGTCTTTCAGCCATTCAGTTATCCGATTGGGGGTTTTGGGGCTGCATGCGCAATATATAGCCTTTAGGGCTACTTAGCCTCTGCACCCCAATTGTTGGTGCATTACCTGCTCGTGGTGTTCCTGCTTATACAGAAATTGTGTCCAACAACCGAGTGCCAGGCGGTATAACCTGGTTGGGGAGGTGGAGCTCATAGTCTTGGTTGACATTCCACCTAGGAGAGGGACAACTCTGACTTCAAACCCGGGCAGATGTCACTTGTTAGCCATGGTAGGCAATTCATCTAGGTCCCAGCCAATAACTGGGAACCATGGCACTGAACATTCCTGCAACCTGATGTTAGGCGTGGTGACCCTAACCGCTCAGAAGCCTGTCACCAAGCTTGATCCGCTACTCTGATCAACCTACCATGCTATGTGTGGGTTTGGTCCGGGGTTCCCAAGGGGTAGCAGTGAAGGCGTATAGCGCCCCGCCTAGTTGTACCGGCCGGGGCCATGTAAAAGGTGCCCAGTAGTGCCGGTCCCTTGTTGGGGTCAATGTGGGCCACCATGGGAAGGGGTGTTGAATTTTACTTATTGGCCATGGATAATAGAATTTTACTTATTGGCCATGAATAATATTCTTAAATCACCAACTCTACAAAATTAACAAACAAATACCCAACAAAAAAACAACAGCACAATGCAAAAAATAAACGACCTCCTAATAATATTCGAACCGGCTTGCTGGTCTAGATATATAACGCTAAAAACCACAGGAAATGAACCATTCTGTGCATTTGAACTGCAAGAACAATTAAAAGTCATTACAGAAGAGAGACAACCAGAATTCTCAATCAATCCTGACCGAACAGAGGCTACAGTTAAAGCCAAGTCCGAAAAAATATAAAAAAAACTTCTGGCCCTCACTGCCTTAGGTGATAATGAAATAAAACCAATAGACAAAAATAATCACAACCTGAGAGTAGGCACGGTTCTACTCAACAGATTTATGCCTGGACCCAAAAGTACGGAGGCCTTCATATGCCAAGGGATACAAAGGCTGTTTGAAGATGATGGCCATCGAATAGACTCTGTGTCCATCTTCGAAAGAAAATCCCCCACACGCTCAACTCCGCTGAAAATCGCTAAAATAACATTCAAACAGCAAACCATCCCAGAAACAAATAGATTCGCAGGAACGACAATCTGAGTACAGGAAGAACTGACAACTCCAATTCAATGTCGATCATGTCTGATGTTTGGTAACCTGGCCAAATATTGTAAAACTGATCCACAATTATGCTTCAAATGAAGCGAAAAAGGACAACAGCGAACAATGCAAAACAAAAGAAAAATGCATTAACTGTGGAGATAACCACCACGCATTCAAGCGTACGTGTCCACACTTCAACTTCCATCAGGATGTTGGATTAGAACTGTCCATTTTGGCATCCGAAGACACCAAGCCTTAAAAGACATGGCCAAGGAAGGAAGAACTTTGAATACTCAAAGTTATGCTACCGTTGCTTCCACCACCAAAGCTCCAACCACCCAATTAACTTCCAAACCAACATTGGACCTAACAACCCTCAACAAAACCGCAATATCCAAGGAAAAAAGCCAAGGACCACTAGAAAGACCAAAGTTAAAACAACACCACATACAAACTGAACCACCAACCACTAAGCACCCCAAAATGGACCTACCTAAAGCGCAATCACAAAAAAGAAGCCACCGAGAATCACCTAAATCTGCTGCCTCCTCCTCCCCACCAATTAAAAGCCCAGAAGTTAAATCAACCCAAAGAAACAGCTCATAGAGTATAGAAACTATATGCTATGATAGTGAGCTACCCTCACCCCTCCACAAGCAACTCACAAACCCACAACCCTTGACACCAGACTCCCACTGCCCGGCATCTCAAGCCGAGAAAACAGTACCGTCTTGCTCAAGCACACCAACACAAAATAGAAGTACAAAGCCCCCCAAATATCACCACATAGATTACCAACCTCTACACCAAGGTCCACATATTCAACTACAGAAGAATTGGCAATAAACAAGGAACTTGATACCAATGAAAATACCTCCAGACATACAGCCCCACTATCAATACAGTATTCACAAAGAACACCTCTCGCCCACTAGCCAGGAAGAAATGCCTCTATTAAGCACCCAGCGCAACACAAAGCCAAAGCTTCCAGCGCCCTCAGGTAAAATATAAGGAAGCTCTCAATAAGAAAACTAACAATATGGACAAAAACATACAGAACCCGATAACACCAGCCCCCCCGAAACAATCTTCACACAAATTCTATACAAAGTCCAGTAGCTCCACCCTATACAGAGCCTCCAAGCCTCATAAATAGATCTACAGACCAAAGAATATGAAAAACAAACTCAAATCCTGCAATGGAATATTTGTGGCCTCCAGGCCAACTTTGAATCTTTACAAAAAATAATCACAGAAAAAGACCCAGTGTGCATTTGTCTCAACGAGACTATGCACTCAAAACCACAGCAGCATCTGAGCTGATTGCATACTTAAAAAGAAAGTACATTATATACTAAAATCTAAAAAAAGAAAAGAAGCAAAATCCGATAAATTATGAAAAATTCTTTTCTTGCAATCTTAAAAACCCTTTAATTCATGTACAATTTAATTATCACCACTCAATCATTTCAATTCACTTCATCCATCAGATCATTCCAACTCATGACTATTATTCACGCTTTTAAATTTTAATCACTATAAAATACTGTGCCTGTTTAGACCCATACATGAGTGAAAGAGGGCATAAAACGCTTAATAAAAAAAAAGAAGTTATCCAATTCAAAACTTTACCACATATCCCATAAATTTTTAATTTGTGAACTAGTCTCATGTGGAACCTTATTAAAAGCTTTGCTAAAATCTAAGTAAAATACATCAACATTCTCTCCCTTATCTAATTGACTTACCACTGATTTACCATCCCTGCCTGGGGATGCAATCACACCACAGGTGGACGGTTGAGGACTGGGGAAGAAAGCCTTCTAGGGCTCTTGAGTTGCCTCCCCATATGCCTAAATAGTTGCCAATACTGCCTCCTCCGGCAGGTTGTTCCACTCATCGACTATATGCTGGGTAAAGAAGTATTTTCTGATGTTTAGCCTGCACCTCTGCTTATATATCTTAATGTTATGTTCCATAGTCGGTCCTTTATATAATTTTGTGGACTTCAATCAAGTCACTCCTAAGCCTTCGCATTTTGAGAGACATTAATCCCATTATTCTCAGAAAGCCTTCTCTGGCTCTTGAGTTGCCTCCCCATATGCCTAAATAGTTGCCAATACTGCCTCCTCCGGCAGGTTGTTCCACTCATCGACTATATGCTGGGTAAAGAAGTATTTTCTGATGTTTAGCCTGCACCTCTGCTTATATATCTTAATGTTATGTTCCATAGTCGGTCCTTTATATAATTTTGTGGACTTCAATCAAGTCACTCCTAAGCCTTCGCATTTTGAGAGACATTAATCCCATTATTCTCAGTCTATCTTCATATGGGCACATGGATATGGGTGGAATCATCTTGGTCAGCCTCCTCTGCACACCCTCCAACAAGTTCACTTCTTGTTGATTGTAAGGCCTCCAAGCTTGAACACAATATTCCAGTAGTGGGCGAACCAGAGATTTGTGGAGACTGACGATGTTTTGCATACTTTTGTCTTCTATCATTCGCCTGATGTTTCCCACTATTTGGTTGGCCTAATTTACTATTGTACTTATATGGTCCCTATTGTCCAGGGTGTTGCTGATGATTATGCCCAAATCCTTCTCTGTGGTAGCAGCGACCACTTGGTGTCCTCCCAGTGTGTAGTACTGGTACTGGGGGTTATTGTAACCTAAATGAAGGCATTTGCATTTATCAAGGTTGAATTCCATTTGCCAGTACTTTGCTCATTTTTCGACAGAGCGCAGCCCATCCTAAATGTTATCTATTCCTTCCTGGCTTGATATTTTATTAAATGACTGTCTCATCTACAAATTTGAGCATTTCACAGGACAGGTTTTCATCACTGTCATTTATATAAATGAGGAACAGCAAAGGACTGAGCACTGATCCCTGTGGGACACTGCTCAAGACATTTGCCCAACCTGATGCTTCCCCTCTAACACCCACCCTCTGTTTCCTGCTCTGTAACCAAGCCTTGATCCAGTCTGCTATTTAATGGCCTATTCCATGGGCTTTAATCATGACATGCAACCTCCTGTGTGGGACCTTGTTGAATGCCTTAGCAAAGTCTAAATATATCACGTCCGCTGGCATTCCCTCATCTATATAACTGGTTATCTTCTCCAGGAAAGTTATGAGATTAGTAAGGCAGGACTTTGAAGGCAAAAATCCATGTTGGGTCCCGGTGATCAGGTTTTGCTGCAACAACTGTGCCATTATGCCTTCTTTGATCAACAATTCTAGGATTTTACTGGCTTGTGAAGTCAGGCTTATTGGTCGATAATTTGAAGCAAGACATTTAGATCCCTTTTTGTAGATTGGCGTAACATTGGCTTTTCTCCAATCATCAGGTACTTCACTTGTGTCCATGCTAGAATTAAAAATCATACTCAGAGGTTCAGCTAGTTCTTTTGCCAGATTTTTCAGTATAACTGGGTGAATAGCATCATCTCCTGAGGATTTTTCTGGGTGAAGTTGTTTCAATTTCTCTTTTACTTTATTTGGTGATAGGTCAATCGAGATGAGCTACAGTGCCTCTGTAGGGTTGACATGGTGATATGTTAGAAAGGTCATTTTCTTGTGTGAAGACTCCGGTGAACTGTTCATTGAGAATATTTGCCATATGTTTTTCATCATATATTAGTGAGTTTTTAGTGTCGATGAGGGGTCCCACTGATGCCTTTACTGCCATTTTGTTCCTGGCATATTTATAATAGGCCTTGGGGTCATTTTTGATGTTCTTGGCTAGACGAGCTTCATATTTCCTTTTGGTATGTCTGATTTTTCTCCTAGTTCGTCTCATTGCACATTTATACTTCTCATAGTCCTGCTGCCTGTGGTACTCTTGAAATCTCTTCCACCATCTTTTCTTATTCTTTGATGCCTTCTGTATTTGGTGGTTCCACCATAAAAGTGGAACATACTGCATAAAATGCAGTAAATTTGTTAAACACGATCTACCTCTTCTAAACCTGTGCTGAGCATTATTTATTAATCTACCACACTCTAGATGGTCAGAAATCCCCTTCTTAACTATCTTCTCAAGGATTTTACAAATGATAGAAGTTAAGCTTACCGGCCTAAAGTTATTTGGGTCCTCTTTACTTCCCTTTTTAAAAAATTGGCACTACATTCGCTAATTTCCAATCATTAGGTATTTCTCCAAACTCTAGTGATCTAGTATATATCTTCTCAAGAGCTATTACAATACTATCTACACCTTTGAGTAACCTAGAATGGATATTGTCTGGGCCAGATGACTTACTAGTATTTAACTCCAATATAAGCCTATTAATTATTTGCCTGTTTACATTAACAGTATTCAACAGTACTTCCCTTGACCTAGAATTATCATCAATTAATCTATCTTGATTCTCTTTTGTAAATTCTGAAGAAAAATGAACATTAAGAACCTCTACTATTTCCTCATCAGATTCTTTCAAACCCCCTTCATATCTAATAGGCCCTATTTTATCACTGTTAGATTTGTTATTAATTCTATAATAGCTAAAGAATTTTCTTGGATCTTTTTTATTATTTTGAGCTAAATTAATTTCTGCCCCTATTTTGCTCTTCTTGATGATCTTATTTAGCTCATTTCTGGTTGACCTATAATGATTTCAATTCTCAAAAGTATTTTCTTTCTGTAATCTCTGGTATGCCCTTTTCTTCTCAGAAATTTTCCTAGCTATCTTGTGATTCCACCACAATGGCTTTCTACATTTCTTCCTAATAGCCTTCATTGGAATTCACTGCTCCTGGACTATGTTTAATATAGTCTTAAAAGTGTCCCACATCTCATAAATATTCTTCTCCCTGAATTCTATATCCCACCTAATCTGATTCTCGCAAGTTTCGTAATTTATTGTAATCTCCTGTAAAAATTTGGAGTTTTTGTGGAGTTTGTTGATATTCTACCTTTCACTATTCCCAAGTTAAAATGACCCATTTGATTATCACTATTTCCCAATGCTTCCCTGACAGTCAATTCCTGAACCAAGTGATCATCATTTGAAAGAACCAGATCTAAGATATTGGTAGCCCTTGTTGGCCTATTAACAAATTGAGTAAAAAAATTATCCTCAAAGCATTCTATAAACTTACAACTTGCTCTATCCCTTCCTATCATATTTTCCCAGTCCACAGAATTTAAATTAAAGTCACCAAGAATAACTATTTACTTCACATCCTTTCCTTATTTTGCTAATCATTAATTAGCTCATCAATACAGTTATTCTGTCTGGGTGGTCTGTAAAAGGCTCCCAAGTGTATTATCCTATTTTTACTGACCATAATATATATCCACAGCGACTCAACTTCTTCTTGCTTTATAGAATCATTTAGATTTGAAGAAATGCTATTTCTGATATAAATAATCAACCCACCACCCATCCTTTAGTTGAAATTCACTCACGTTGTCATTAAATTTATTTTCATTTACCCATGATTCTATTACACATATCTATATCTTCATCAATAATATAACTAAATAACTCATCTTTCTTATTTCTAAGACTACGAGCATTGGTATAAAGACAACTCAGCCCTCCTATCCCTGAAGCACCTCTTTTAGAATGTATACC
This sequence comes from Ceratothoa steindachneri, assembly GCA_963969495.1. Lineage (NCBI taxonomy): Eukaryota > Metazoa > Arthropoda > Malacostraca > Isopoda > Cymothoidae > Ceratothoa > Ceratothoa steindachneri. The sequence goes on from OZ018317.1 coordinate 122,057,533, forward strand.
TTCCACTCTATCTCCTCTGCATCTCTTTCCTTTCCCTGTCCCACCCTGTACTCTTACATTTCTCTGACCACTATCAGTAACTAGTTTCCCACCTGCAAAGACCCGTTGACACTATCTAACTCCTGCCATAGCATTTCAACCTCAGCCGGGCTTAGACGGAGTCCATCCAATGCCTTATTCCCATAAAACCCCTTCCAAACATCTACAAACACTAATCTCGACTCCTCACACAGGCCTTTCACATACTCATTCAGTCCAATTGCATGAGACAACCATTCCATCGCCACATCCAATCTCGGAAGCACACCTGAAACAATGCCTTTTACTCATCCTTTCAACTAACTTTTTGTACCTCTCTCATAACTCACATGAACCCACCTGCTTTACATCATTTACTCCCACATGTATAATCACAACTGCATCCCTTTCACACCCAGACACCAGACTATCATACCTCTCAGACACATCATTTACACCAGCACCCGGCAAACAAACTCACTCCCTTCCATTTGCTTGCACTCAAATTCCTATCTAAATATTTATCTAGTCTGAGAGACACCCATCACAAGCACCTCAGTCATCCTCCTAGTATCCCTTGGCCTACCATTACCCTCCCTCCTCTTCTCATTCAAACTACCACTTATTTCACTTTCTGCCACAACCACATCAGACAAATCACTTTCAACCTCTTTCTCTTTCAGGGCATCGAATCTGTTAGTCAACCTAACAGGTTCCATGTCCCTCTTACTCACAGACCTAACCTGTCCTAACCTATCTATTCTATCCATATTCACCCACCATTCATCTTCACTCAGTTCTTTCTCTCCAGTCCCTAGTCTAGGCCTATCTTCCACCCTCCTGGTCCCAGCCACATTCTTCATCCGTACACTCGCATCCCTTCTCACTTCATTCACCAACTCACCTAATCTCTTGCACTCATCACACAACTGACTCACCTCCTCTACTAAAGCCACATTTGCACTAGTCACATAACAAACCGGGCATTCAGATACATTTGCTCTTCTTTTAACACCACAAAAATCACAAACTACATACACACTGCTTACATCAAAGGGCATACTCACATCATCCAAAGCAATAGCCATACTGAGAAACTTTTCAAAATATAATTAAAAATTCCTTTAGTATTATGTCTAATACTCAAAGTTAACTATCTTCCCAAACTTAAATATATTACACCGAAAAATCCAAAATGAAAAAAAATTCACTGAATACAGAGCTCGCTGAGCACATGTTCGATTTGTTTCTAAACAGGGTTCGCCTGGAAGTGGTATACTTGCGTCTTGTATTTGACTGACACCTCACCTGGGAGGCTCATATTCACAGCCTTAGGATCTCTTGTACCTGCACCATGAACATTCTTCATTCTTTGATGTTCGATAGGGCTACTGCCTTTTTATCAACCTTTTGTTCATTCGAAGCCTGACTATGGATACAAGTTTTATGCAGCCGGTGTGTATTGTGACAGCTGCCTTCCATACTCTTCCCATTGAGAGCCTACTTGTTGATGCTGGAGAGATACCAATCGCTCTGCACAGTGCATAATTTGCCTGTATGTGCGAGCTCGGCGCCTCCACCTACCTCAGTCGGCAAAAACTGATCTTGACGCTGCCTAGGCCGCTGAGAAATGCCAGTCATACCTTATACCCTTTGGGTTTAGGGATAAGAAACTCCTTTGAGAGCTAGGTATAGCTCTCATGCCGGTGGCGTCCATGGTTGTGCCCAGGACACCACCCTGGAGGGTACTACCTCTAACTATTTGTCAGCACACCTCTGCTCCCAAAGCTTCTACAGCACCGTGACTATTGCATTTGGCTTTTTAGGAGCAGACTTCCTGTCATGCTGGAACCAGCCAGTGTATATGGATTGCAAGTCCAAATAGGGGGTCAGCTTCTATGCCATATCCCATCTGTCTGAACTAGGCCCTGTCTCTCTCTTCATGGCCGAACTGGTTGCAATACACCTCTCAGTATAGGAGATAACCCGATATGCCCAGTTCGGAGACTGGATTATGATTTATAGCGACTCACAAAGCGACCACTGAGTGCCTTCGGGGCATTGGAATCTCCACATCCCCTAATTTGCGATATCTGTGATATCATGGTTTGGGTGAGCCATCTGGATGTCAAGATTTTCTTCTGCTGGGTTCCTGACTATGTATTGCGGGGAATGAGGGCGCTAAAGAGTCTGCGAGGACTGGGCGTCCAGCCCAGCATTTCGCTTTTCCTCACACAGATTACATGGCTGGAATTTGGGTGGCTTGGCAAAGAAGGTGGGAAATGGTCGAGTGGAACTTTAAAGTTGCACTACCCCCCTAATGCCGCAACGGCTTTAGGTACTTTGTTATCTCTAAATTAGATACACTCACAGGACGCAGCGCCATTTGATGGAGCGCTCGCCTACGCCAATACTGTGAAGACTCTATTGTTCCCCAGACTGTTTGAAACATTTTTGTTTAATGTACCAGTCTGGGTGATCTTCGTGCATGTTACCTTTCCTTGTACTATGACAAGTGAGGTTGCTATTGCTTGTCCCTTGTACTCAGGACTCGTTTGTGCACCTAAACTTGCAGAATTTATTACTTTTTGGAGGAGGTTAGCCTCCTCCACTTTATTTGACTGTTTGTTGTTGGTTGCATGCTTCTGCGCTTGGAGGATGTGGGCCTATCCCCGCTGCTGGAGTGCACTACCTTTCTGTTACCTTTTTGCTTTTTTTTTAGCCTATTATCATTTTATCCTCATTTGTTATTTACTTATTTGTTTTTAATATAGCCTAGTTTTAGGCTGTACGGCTTTACTGAGTACAGCGACTTATGCCCAAGTAGGTAGTCGCCAGATGGACTCGTAAAATAACAATAAAATAATAGGTAGGGGATGGCTTCTTCCTTCTTGAAAAGTGCTGGCTCCTTCTCTCTTGGAGGGTGCTTGGTTCTTCTCTCTTGGAGGTTGCTTGCTCAAATCTGAGAGAGTGTGTTCCTCCTCCATCACCTGATCATGCTGTTTGTTTTTAGTTTTTTGTTGATTGTGATTGCTATGCATTTCTTTGTTTGTTCTTTTTATATTTTTAGGCTTTTATTTGCATATGCCAAAAAAGAAAAGAAAGAAATAGTCGTAATTTCAACACTTATGCCCTTTGTGACAGTCCCCACCTTTAAAAATAAGCCCACTTGGCTCATCTCTAATGTTCTTTCTATTTCAAGATTTTATTTAAATCTTTTTAATAATTTCATTTAACTTATATGTTTCAGCTCTATTTTTTTCAAGGTATATGACTGATTGAATCAACCAACCTGTATCCTAAAAAAAATTAAGAACATTTGATTTATGACATGATTTGGCATTGGGCTAGCTTAAGATATTTATCATTAAGCCATCCTCTGAATAAGTATTGTAGGTTATTTTCACCCATTCAGATGTATTATAAGTCCTATTTCAATTGGTTTCAAAAAGGCACTTTTTTCTGGGCATCAAGCTATGAAGAATTGAGTAAAACTAATGAATCTTGTGATCCTATAGTGAGTAAATACAACACTATTCTCTCAAATTTGTCAAAACGGCCAAATTTAATATTAGAAGAAGCAGTTTATGAAACTAATTTTGGTTTTCTAAGGTTTGATTCTGATAATACTTTTGAAAGTAGAGAAATTGTGCATCAGCCAGATGCATTTGATGTCAACATATGTAATAAAGAACCATTTGAGCCTGAATCCATTTTTTTTCACAAACATAAGAATAAACTAGTTGAACCTAATCAATCTCTAGATACTAAGCAGTTTAATTATTTTGACCAAATATACTTTGAAAATCATGTACATATCTCAGAGAATTCAAGTTCAAGTAGTGAGCAAAAATCATATAAAAGTAAAAAAACAAAAAAAATTACTGATCTAAGTGATGTAGATTTTCAGTATTGTGGTCATTTTGACTTGAATACCCAAAACATTCCTAATAAGAATTCACAAATTTTAAGTGCTGATACTTCAGAATTAAATTATCTAGATTCTGCTCTTATGGTAAATTTTGAACAAACTGAAATTGAGAGTGAAAATGCTTTAGAACTTCAAGATGAAAAAAATTGTATAACTCCATTAGATTCCATTCAGTCAAGATTTATCTCCCTAATAACCAATATACCTTTGTTTCTTTTTGAAGAATCTCTTGATGAAAACTCTCAAAGTAGTATTATTAAAAAGAAAAATTATATTCAACCTTGCACCTCCCAGTCAAAAACTTTTGACAGGGAAGCTCTCAAAAGGCAACTCTTTGAATTATCAGATAGCATCACAGAAAATATAGAAAGGAGGCCTCATCTAAACAGACATATAAAAAATGAGGCAGCTGAGAATATATATCCTGTAGCAGAACATTATGAACAAGAAGACATTATAGATTTTCCCAAAATCTTAAACTACCAAGAAACTGTTGATACTCCTCATGAGTTTTCAAATGAGTTATATACCAAAACACAACCTAATAAACCTGCCTATGATTATGTAATGGAAAAGAGAAAACAAGAACATATGAATGAATTTAAACAAATGAAAGATATTTTACCAAATGAAAAGTTTAAGAAGATATTGTTCTCTCTACCCAAATTGTCTCAACTAACTCAGTATGACATGGTCCAACAACTTAGGAAATTAGTCTTATATAATGCAAGTAAGTTTAATGCTTGTAATTTCAATTATATTTGTAAGTTTGAAGCTATATATAGTATAAATTACCTAAGTATATTAACTATGGTAAAATTAGTTAAAATTTGAATAGGTTTCAAATAAAGTGATATTGTTTTAACATTTACTTCTTTATCACCTTTCAGGTTCTCTTTACTCAATCCCTGCAGCACTCAGGAATGTTGCCATAATATGAGGTTATGATAGTGAGCAAGGGAACTTGGGAAGGATAGGATGAGATGAGCACTATTTCAGGTTGCTTGGGGTTAACATAAAGTCATCCACATCTGTCAAAACCTACCCACAAAATGCATCCATAGGATTGTGTCAGATCATGCATCTACAATATACAATTTAAACAATTCATAGGATTGTTTCCAATCATCTAACTACAATATACAATTCAAACCATACTCAGGAATGTGTCAAAAACAAAAAGCATCATCATCAAGACTCATCAAAATCCAAAGCAATCGTAATATATAATAATAAAAATTGAATCCACATGAATGAGTCCAGAATATCCCCCAAAGTTAACCCTCCCTCCCCATAAAATCATCCAATCTGCATTTGAATACATTCAAGTTTGGACTGTCTACCGTCTCAGATAGCAAACTATTCCAGTAATTACCACTCTATTGGTGAAAAAATATTTTCTAACATCCAACTCAAATAACTTGCTAAAATCCAACTTATCCATCCCAGAACAGATTTTAAAAAGCTCATATCTCCCCTCACACATCTTCTCTCAAATGAAAAGATATTTAGTACCCTCAGTCTATCTTCATATTCAAGGTGCTTCAGGGAAGGTATTAATTTTTTTGCCCTCCTTTGTACTGACTCTAGCAGGTTGATGTCATGTCTAAAATGTGGTGACCATGCTTGTATACAGTATTCTAAATGTGGCCTAACATACGAGTTATAGAGTTTAAGGATAACCTCTTTACTCTTGTAGCTAACATTCCTGTTAATGCATCCTATTTGCTCTATTTTTTGCCTCAATACACTGCTTTGAAAACTTCAGTGACCTATCTACTACTACGCCTAAGTCCTTCTCATCCTCAACTGAATTCAGCCAATGCCGATCCATTTCATAGCTAAATTCCCTATTATCCCTTCCCATGTTAAGAACTTTGCATTTTTTAAGGTTAAAAGTCATTTGCCACTTCTGAGCCCAAGCTAATAACTTATTTAAGTCACTCTGCACTTTAAAGCTACCCTCAACTTCTTTGACTACAGCTGTCAATTTAGTGTCATCAGCAAAAATTGACAGTTTGCTATTTACAGCTTCTCCAAGATCATTTATATAAACTATGAATAATAAAGGGCCTAGAATGGATCCTTGAGGTACACCTCTGATAACGTCCCTCCACTGTGACCTCACCCCATTCAGCATAACTCTCTGTTTCCTGTCTTTCAGCCATTCAGTTATCCAATTCAAAACTTTACCACATATCCCATGCATTTTTAATTTGTGAACTAGTCTCCTATGTGGAACCTTATCAGGTGGGAGTGGTGCCCTGATTGCCGATGGCCTGTAGAGACCATAGTTTTGGCAATCAAGTGTATTCAGGTAGGGTGCTTAGGAGTATGGCATTTTGTGGCTGATTTTAAATTGTGTGTATTTTATAGTATTCTGGTTAGGTGGGTTTGCAGACAAGTTTGCTAATAATCATGTGTAATTGGATGAATATTTTTTTGGATAGTAAGGATTGAGAGGGTGTAGTGATAATTTATAAACCTAGTTTAACCCAAGCTTATCCTCAAACTGGTTTACCCAGTCTTAAGGAAGCTAATTTAAAGCTTACACAGATATATATTTTATTTCATGTAACTCGTTTAAATTGGAACCAAATCCCTTTAATAAAAATATTGCTCTCATTTAAACAATGACAATAAAAGAAATATTCTGAAAATGTTGCCAGATCATACAAAGTAGTAATACACAGAACTAACAGTCTTACTTACTTGAGTTGCAGCATGGAAGACATTCGGTGGCATCAATGTAAACAAACCTTTTCCAAACAATAACTCTATTGACCAGCTCCGGGCAACCTCAATCCTCACTGCTTCCCCCACACCTTAATCAACCTTGGAGCAAACCAGGACTTCCTAGCCAACCTTAGTATCTGCCACAACGATACAACCTCACAAGCAACACGCTTTTTGCTAACTGTTCACAAACCTGCATGGTTTCTTTCTTCTCTGCTGAGCCAGACAGCTCATTCCAGCATTGCCAAACCTCAACATTCTATAACTACAGGAAATAAGTAAAAACCAATTAACCAACAATGGAAATGTTTATTCAAATTTTTTCTGAAAATAATCCTTAAAAAATGTGATACAATGAGCATTTTTCCAGAGAGACGATCTTATTTTTGTGTATCCCCTCTGTTTGAAGTTGGCAGGGCTCTGCCAGGCGCTGCGTCTGTCTTCACGGCCGAGCTGGTGGCAATACACCACAGTTTTGGCAAGCCGGGCGGATGTGGAGATTATCTTCTGCTGGGTTTCTGGACATGTAGGAATTGTGGGGAATGAGAGCGCCAAAGAGTCCACGAGACTTGGGCGACCAGACCAGCATTTCGCTCTTCCCCACACTGAATATATGGCAGGAATATGGACAGCTCTCATGGCTGCTTGACAAAGAAGATTGGAGACGGTCGAAGAGAACTTAAAGTTGCGTGCTATTTTGCCGATGTAGCGGGCTGAAAATATATCTCTAATCCCAATCGATCCAACCCGCTTCCTACACTGTCCGGACATGAGAAATTGAGGGAGAATGAAATGGATTGTATATACAGTCCCTTTACTTACAAAAGAATACAGTTATATTTACAGCAATTTTATATTTACAAGGGAAGTGTGCACACTTCAAAATGAGGCCAAATTCCCCAATCCAAATAAGATACCAAAAGAGAATTTTATAACAGGCGAATACAACAAATTTACTTATATATCTACACAAAACAAAAAAAACACAACAACAACCGAACAAAAAGGGGCACGCGCTATCACTTGTGTGCTGGAGGTGGGTGGTAGTAGGATGATATAAAAGGAGGCAGGATTGTCAACCAAGGCGGGTATGGTGGTCCAGGTGTTTAGCGAGGTATGAAAGCCCTCCATCTCAGGGCTGGGCGGAGCACTCGTCTAGAGAACCCTTCTTGCCGTCAGTCCACGCTTCCACTCTCTGTAGAAGAGATATATCCTCCGTTTATGACCCATTTACTTATACATGGAAGGGAAACTAATAAGTGGGCATTACCCGAGTAAATTTATCAACTAGTTTACCTCTTTCCAGAATATGGCGCTTTGCTAAAAGAATATTATAAACAAAGTACAATCTTGTTTTAATTATAGTGATATCTCAAAACTAGCTACTATCTTTCCAGAATATGGCGCCTGGAAAGAAAGAATAACATGGTAATCATTTTATACATAAAATAAACAAAAACAAAACAAACCCATTCCCATTCACACACATTCTTACAGAGGGAGGGAGAGGGTACTGAGAAAAGGGGTGGGAGAATGGCCCTTTTACACACACTCACATTCGCTCCACCACACCCCTCCTTCCTTAAGCCATTCGACTAGCCACTCACAAAACCCTTTAAATCACTCTTCACGGTACCACTTGTGCTCAATCGCACCCTTCTGCACCCATTCACACTCTTCTACTGGTCCCTGGCTACGCGTAGCAATTAGTCGGGGTTGTTCGTCAGTCATCCTGTCAGTCTCATCGTCACTATTGATCATCTCATCAACCACACTCTTAGCCCTCATTACCAGTTCTCCCATCTCACGACAGAATTCTTTCATACTCTTCCGTTCAGAACCCTCACTCTTCATACCCCCATTCATCAACTCCTCACTCACAGCTCTCATCCAACTCAAGGTACATTCTTGCGAAACAGACAGGTCACTCACATCCCCTGTATTCTCAACAGGCATACCAGAAACCCCTTCGACTGGTTCCCACCAGAAACCTGAAAAATCAGCCAATTCATCATTCACTACATCAAACTCACCCCTACTATTACCATTCATAAAACCCGAAAAATCAGCCACGCTAGGTTCGTTCTGCCCAAATACACTATCATTCATACTGTTCCCAAAACCAGAAAAATCAGGCACAGGCAGCTCACTCACTCGTCTACTTATACCAGCCAAATCACTCACCTGTTTACGCAAAAACTCAATCTCCCTTTCAAGATCCCCCATACCAGAAACACTCTGCTCGGACTTACTTTCATTCGTACTTGCATTCTTCCTTTCACTCTTCTTTGTATGCTTTCTACTCCTCGAGACTAAGACTAGCTCTTTCCCAGACAGATCCATACTATCACATTCAATCTCATCATCATGCACTTTACCTCTCTCTCTACACAGTCCATACACCGGATGGCTCACCAGGTAGTCAGGAGGTTCTCTCCATCTCCTTAACTGACTCTGATGAGCCTGCACTCTCTCAGTCATACCGTCATTCAAACTCTCCAAAACATACGTTACTCCATTTTCCCAAACCCTCACAACTCTATAAGGTCCATCAAACTTCTCACTCATCTTTGACACATTCAACCTACCCTTCACCTCTTTCACCTTCAATACTTTTGCACCTAATTCAAATGAACGGAACCTTTCATGTGCCTCACGCCATACACTCTGCTCACTTTCACTCAAACAAAACCTATCTTTCACTCGCCTTTCAAAATTCATCACAAACTGACATGGGGACATTCCGGTTGCACTATGCACAGTTGAATTATACGCTCACAACACTCTCCCCAGACACACATCCCAGTCATTCACTGTCGTACTCATCATTCTCAACATCTCACACAAGGTTCTTATAGTCCGTTCAGCCAATCCATTTGAAGATGGTACATACGGAGTTGTTCTCACATGCTCCACACCATTCTCTCTCAACATTTGCTCAAACACTTCCCCTACAAATTCAGGCCCATTATCACTCAGACATCTTCTAGGCTTCCATACACACATAGGAAAAAACAACTGCTCAACCACACGCGCAACAGTCACACTCCTTCTATCTCTCACAGGCGCTGCATACACAGACTTACTTTTATGATCATCCATCACAACCATACCAACATTCCCAGCACTCGTACGCGGCAAAGACACACAATCAATCACTACCAATTCAAACGGTTCTTTCGCATCAACTTTCAACATCGGTGGTTTCACTTGCACACTTTGCACCTTTCGCTTCTGACACCTTTCACACGTAGTTGCAACATCATTCACAACAGTTCTCAGAAACGGATGGAACACACGCTCCTTCATACACTCCCACAGCTTAAACATACCCATATGCCCATAATTATCATGCAAAACCTTCACCAGACAAATCATACCAACCAAGGACATCACAGGTAATTTCATATTATCACCACCCTTCACATGCCTCACATCCATACAAACAACAAAATCCTTAGCATACCTTTTAAAATCACTTAAACACTCTGGCCATTCATTCAAATCAACACGCATCATTACACACTTCTTCAACTCACTAACAAAAGGACATATCTCTTGCATCTCTAGAATATACTTATCACTTAAAATCTCATTCTCATCATCCATGACCAACTCAATCATACCGCAAAACTTGACAACATTCTTTGCACACTCATTCAACCTCATCACCTCACATTCACCTTTCATAAGACAATCCTTATCAGCATCCAAAGACAAATCATTCAATCTCATAAAGTCTACAACAAGCAAGAAACAACACGGCATTTGCTCATCCTTCAGAATCACAAAGTCATGCTTCACATTCACACCATTACCCAAACTCACTTTCAGACTAACCTGTTCCCATGCCACTATCATGCCATTCCCTAATCCACTTATCCGTAACTTCACAGGTTTATGCTCGCAACATTTAAATTCATCATACTTACTCAGAATCCTCTCATTCACTAAAGACACCTGCGCTCCAATATCAATCAAACCACAGAACAACCTTTCACCAACTTTCACTCTCGCTTCCATCATATCAGGTCCACCATGTTCGCAATACACCGAAGGAACAAGCACACCAACATCAGCACTGATATCCACACCATCATCAACTCCCACATCATCACTCACCACACACCTTCATCCAGACAATCATTCTTTTCTCTCATATATGAACACTTTTCAATCACCCAATTGTAGTGCACACCGCTCAAACATTGCAGATGTACCACATTAGGATTCAAACCCTTCATCTTCTCATCTTTGTACACAATCGGCCTCTCACCACCAAAGTGTACATAAACAATCACTCCATACAAACGACTTACTAGAATCAACACTTCCTGAAATGGCGGGACCCCTTGCATACACATTGCTCTCAATTCTTTCATGAAGTTCCGCACCTTCGCCATACCAATGTTTTCAGGCTTCCTACACACTTCATTCATTACCTCCTTCCTTAAATCATCTACACTATCGGGCACTCTCACGTCTACTCCATCACTCTTCAAATCTTGCAAACCATTCCATACACTCTCAAACAAGGAATCACCACCACCCTTACTCTCTTTTCCATTCATAATCCCTTTCGGCAAATACTCAGGATCACTCACTCCACACACATTTTCATCATTCAAACCAGGATACCTTGACATCAAATCAGCCACTCCATTCCGTTCACCAGGCACATATTCAATCACATAGTCAAAGTCACTCAAATCTTTCAAAGTCCTTGCAATCCTACTATCAGCCCACTTCATACGCTGCAGATACACAAGAGGTTGATGATCGGTTTTTATCACAAACCTCACACCATACAAAAATGGACGCAACACTTTCAAACAATATCTTATCGCAGCCAGCTCTCGTTCCACAGTCGAATACTTTCGTTCTGCAACATTCATAGCCTTGGATACATACCCAATTATTGGCCTGATATTCTCTCCATTCAAACGCTGCTCTTGCATCAGAAAACCTCCCATACAATACCCACTCGCATCTGTATACAGTTCAAGCATTTTAGCATTTATACAATTCAACATCTTCAGCCGCTGCCTCTTTCAGTCTCTCATACGCCTCATTCATCTTATCATTCCACTTGACAACCGTACTACCTTTCTTGCCCATCCACTCAGAGGCTTACTCACACCAGAACAATCACGTATAAACTTTCGCTGGAACTCAATCAAACCCCAAAACGACTTCAGTTGCTTCACAGTCACCGGTTTAGGAAACATTCGCACCTTCTCAACATACTTCAGTGATTTTCGCAACCCATTCTCACTCACCATATGCCCAAGGAATTCCACTTCTTTCGCAAACCATTCACACTTCGCCACTTTCACCTTCACACCAACACTCTCCAACGTTCTCAACACATCATTCACCAATCTCATATGCTCCTCAAAAGTCTCAGTCATAATCAAAATATCATCTATAAACGCAATCACATTCTTACTCACAAACTTACTCAACACAACATTCATTGCCCGCTGGAAGGCTCCGGGAGCATTAGCCAACCCAAAGCTGAGGTTCCAGAACTGGTAATGCCTCTTTGAGGAAGAGAAGGCAGTTACCAGCCGGCTCTCCTCAGCAATGGGCATCTGGTAATACCCCCATACCAGATCCAGCTTCGTAAACCACTCCATCCCATGCATACTATACACACACTCAGATACCACACACATCGGAAACCTTTCTTTCACCGTCCTTTCATTCACCTTTCGATAATCCACACACAGACGCAATCTTCCATCCGGCTTACGTACAGGTACAATTGGACTATTCCATGCACTCTCGCTCTCTTCAATCACCCCCAATTGCTCCAATTCCAAGCACTGCTCCTCAATCTCATCAGCAACTGGACGTGGGAAATGCCTTGGCCGCTGATAGATTGGGGAGTCCTCCTTCAGGACAATCTTGAATTCCGGGAGCTTTGCAACCCTGAAATCCAGATCACCCTTACTGAGGGCTCCCTTTCGTTCAAATATCATTCGATACACATCCTCCCTTTCATACTCAGTTAAACATCCATCCAATTCCACCATGCTCTTCACATCATTATACGTCCATTCACACGTCTCTTCACCTGCAACATTCACTCTGACATCCGTACTATCATCCATACCTACCTCATTGACAGTGGAGAGGTGGCCCAGTACATCTCCGACTTGGATTCCCCTCACCTGCCCTTTCACACTGGGGTCCGCCTGCACACATACAAAAGGATCATTCATTCTCATCAAGCCATCAAACACACAAGCAACATGCCTTACCTTATAATATGCATCCTTTCCATCCAATATCACAGTGTTCTCACCCACATTCAAACTAACATCCTTACTCCAATTCACTCTAACAGACACCCTTTCACCCTTCACAAGCCTTACATTCTCCATAGCAGTCACCTCAATACCAGTAAACACACTCCTCAAAACGCTACCATCTTTCCCTACATACAACTTATACACCCCACTTTTACCAATCTTTCTCTCAATCTGATCACTCACAGGATGCACAACCATACGATTCATTTTCATAAAATCATACCCCAAAATCACACCATACTCACTACTCACCTTATCAATCACAGAAAATTCACATTCATTCATCATCATACCATGCATTCGAACAGGTGACCTTATCATTCCAATCACAGGCACTCTCCTATTACCAATACCTACCAAACTACCCTTGCACTCAGACAGGAGGGCTTTCTCGCTAAACTTGTCATACACATCCTTATACACCAAGCTCGCCTTGCATCCAGAATCTATTAAAGCCAAACACTCAATTCCATTCAACTCCACCTTCACACTCAGATACTCATACTTCCTACCAGACAGCACTTTCACACTAGACAGACTTACCAACACATTACTCACACTCATGCACCCAGAGGATACTTCAGCAGGTACCCTCTTACCATTCAGTTTCCCGCTTCAGACTTTCCATTCACACCTTGCGCTCTCAGTCTAATCCAACACTTTTCACTTGAATGTCCTTCCATGGCACAATAGCTACATACATTCCTCTGGTCACGACACATCCTTGCATAATGACCAGCCTTTCCACAATTACCACATGCATATTTCATACTTTCCCCACCAGTTGCTCCACCATTCAACCTCGGACAATCTTTCTTCAAATGGCCTATTTCTTTACACTTGAAGCACTCTTTCACACTTTCCTGGCAATCCTTTATCATATGCCCTTTCTTACCACACCCAAAACATGCACCAGATGTCCACCTACATTCTGCCAACATATGACCTTTCCTTCCACACCGACGACATTCCACAATCTTTCTCCCACCATTCGGTCTCTCGTTTGCTGGGACATACCTCGGTTTCTCTCTCATATATCCGTTCCCACGCTTGAAATTCATCTGCCCCCTTCCATTCAACCACCCTCCATTTGCCCATCCATTCTGCCGGCCCAGGAAGTTTGACATCACTCCAGCTGGTGCAGCCTTCAGGGCATCCCTGTAGCTGACAAACTGCTGGGGTGGATGAAAGCTCCTGGGCTTCTTACCCCCAACATTCACACTGTACCATCCATCCTCTTCTAGATCGCTTTCATCATCAAATCGTCCATCTTCTAACAGTTCCAACACATCCTCCCACATCAACCGTTCACCTGTAAGTCTCACTCTCTCCTTTCTCTTTCCACTCAGCCATTCACTCACCTTTCGCGGGATCGTGTCCAAAAACTTTCTCACGAGTGGTTTACATTCATTTACAACATCATCACCATACCTCGTTCTTGCCATACTCTCAAGCCTATGTGCATACATATTCACACTTTCACTCTTCCCCATTTGAGCCTTCTCAAATTCATTCACCCTTTTATACTTCACACTCTCTTTCATTCGTTTCACCTGCCCAATCAATCTCTTCTTCACTACATCGTACTTTGGCTCTCCCACACTCATTATCACTCGCAAGAACTCCAACACTTTCCCATCCAAACAATCTCCCAGAACACTCACCCAGTGACCCTTGTTCTGCGGGTACTTGAGCTTGCAGTACCGCTCAAAATCCCCGAAGAACTCATCCATACTCTTTCCCCCATGCAATCTAAACTTATCAATCCTTGGCACTTCCCTAATCAAAATTCCTTTTCCCACATTCACTTCACTCTCCGAAGAGCTACTCTCGGTCTCACTCATTCCAATCATATCGTCACTCTCCCTCATCTGAGTATAGCGAATCCACACTCTTCCCTCTTGCCTTCCTATCCTTAACCTTAGAACCATGCTTACTTCCTCTCTTACTTTCCACTCTCTTCCATTCACCCCCTTTCCTACCACTCACAGTATCTTCTTTAGACTCAATCATACTGCCATCCATTCCATTTAGCGGAGTCCCTTCAGTAGGAGCAGGGGTCAGGGTTGTAGGTCCTGGAGCTGATCCAGCCCCTGTCATCATGTTATACAGATCCTGCATCCGTCGGTCCGTCTGATCCTGTCGGTCTCCCATTTCCTTCTTCATCCTATCAGTCTTTTCATTCATCCTTTTTATTTTATTCTCCATTCCCTCCATCATTCCCCGCAACATTTCACACTCCTCTTCTTTCTTTCTCAACTCCAGTCTCAATCGCACTACTTCTTCATTCAATGTTTCCGCTACAGCCATTGTTCCCAAGTTAGTAAAAAGATAGGAGGAGGGAAAAATCAGTCAAACTACTTGTCACACTAATTGGGTATGGACTGCAATCTAATCCAGTCACGCTCCTGGTTTCGAAGTCTCACGTCCCTATTCGGGCACCAAATGTAGCGGGCCGAAAATATATCTCTAATCCCAATCGATCCAACCCGCTTCCTACACTGTCCGGACGTGAGAAAATGAGGGAGAATGAAATGGATTGTATATACAGTCCCTTTACTTACAAAAGAATACAGTTATATTTACAGCAATTTTATATTTACAAGGGAAGTGTGCACACTTCAAAATGAGGCCAAATTCCCCAATCAAAATAAGATACCAAAAGAGAATTTTATAACAGGCGAATACAACAAATTTACTTATATATCTACACAAAACAAAAAAAACACAACAACAACCGAACGAAAAGGGGCACACGCTATCACTTGTGTGCTAGAGGTGGGTGGTAGTAGGCTGACATAAAAGGAGGCAGGATTGTCAACCAAGGCGGGTATGGTGGTCCAGGTGTTTAGTGAGGTATGAAAGCCCTCCGTCTCAGGGCTGGGCGGAGCACTCGTCTAGAGAACCCTTCTTGCCGTCAGTCCACGCTTCCACTCTCTGTAGAAGAGATATATCCTCCGTTTATGACCCATTTACTTATACATGGAAGGGAAACTAATAAGTGGGCATTACCCGAGTAAATTTATCGACTAGCTTACCTCTTTCCAGAATATGGCGCTTTGCTAAAAGAATATTATAAACAAAGTACAATCTTGTTTTAATTATAGTGATATCTCAAAACTAGCCACTATCTTTCCAGAATATGGCGCCTGGAAAGAAAGAAAAACATGGTAATCATTTTATACATAAAATAAACAAAAACAAACAAACCCATTCCCATTCACACACATTCTTACAGAGGGAGGGAGAGGGTACTGAGAAAAGGGGTGGGAGAATGGCCCTTTTACACACACATTCGCTCCACCACACCGCGACTGTTCCCATGGACCTACCCCCCAATGCCGCGACAGCTTCGGGTTGCTTTCTGTCATCTCTGAATTGAACACACTCGCAAGATGCACAGCCATTTGATGGAGTGCTCACCTGTGCCCTATTGTGAAGACTGCGTTGTCCCCCAGACTGTTCGGCACATTCTTGTTGAATGTCGTAGTCTGGGTGATCTTTGCGCACATTACCTGTCCCAGGACTGGAATGGGTGGGGTCACTACTACCTGTCCATTGTACCTGGGACGAGTTCATGCACATTGACTGGTGGACTTAGCCACTTTTGGGGGAGGCCGGCCTTCTAGTTGTTGTTATTTTTGTAGGTCGTACATTGCTGCACTAGGGGGAGGCGGACCTCCCCCCGATGCTGGAGCCCTGATCTTGAAAGTTGTCTCAATATTGCCTCCCAGGAAGATGTAGTAGAGAACCAATAGCTACTTGTAGTCATCTCTTGGATGGTTTTCTTGTTCGATGGCACTCTTGAGCTCATTCAAAGCTGTCTACCCTGCATCAGACAGGAGAGGAAGGAGGCTTTCTTCATCCATGGAGGATGTCCAAAATTTCTCGTCGAGGAGGGGCATCTTGTCTGAGACTCGTGTCTCTTTTAGTGTGAATAGAATTTTAAAATTTTTAGAAGAATCTAATCTTTTAGCGAAAATTTAATATATTGTTTCATGATTTTATATTCTCTTGTATCTTGTTGATCCATCTATAGCAGTGGTTCCCAAACTTATTTCGATCTTTACCCACTTTTCATATATGATCCTTTTCCATGGCCCCCTCCCCAATCCATATGTCGTGACAACAGTGACTGTCTGTAGTCCTACATTTATTTAAGTCCATTATGAAAAACTCCGGCGATACCTGTAATTTTATTCATTCAACTCCATATTTTTTCTTTTCTTAAATATTGAGTCATGGAAACTTGCAATTTACTTTTTGCCAAATCTCTAATAAACATTAAAATGGTACTAAAGAAGTAATTTGATGCACATAAAATAACTTTTTAGAATTTGAGAGTAGGCCTACCTGTAATTAAAACTAACAATTTCCTAAAACCTTTCTCCAATATACAAAAGTAGAAAAAAATATATTTCACTGCATAAAAAAGTGTAGTCAAAAGCAATCTTATAATTTTTTTACTAACAAATTTAATAATTCTGAACAAAATCCTATCATAGACCTTTAGTGGAAACCTTCTCTTCTCCCAGCAAGAACCTTCATGTGCAAGTTTGTTTATTCAAACCCCAATTAAACTCAATGTGAAGGGTGATGTTGAAAGCCATCGACAGGCATTTTAATTCTTAGCTTTGTTTCACTCAAAGCACAGCATAGGTCATGCTTTAAATCAAGTCTATTGTCATATCTTGATTTAATATACAAAAGTTGAGAGAATGCAGCCTCACAGGAATATGTTGATGCAAAGGGTAGTAGTTGGCGGAAAACTAAGTTACATGAGTTTGGGTATGAAGCTGCCATTGATGACCAAAATACAGTGAGAGATTCTGTTTCAAACTTCATTTTGGCTCCTGTATCTTCCTGAAGTTTCAGCAGTTCAGTCTGCCATCATCATTATCATCAGATATGCATGTCACTGGAGCAGTGAAGGGAAACCTTACTACCTGAGAGGTTTGGCTTTGGATATCTGTGAAGTAGCTTTTAAATTCCTCTACTAAGGCTTCAAGATGTTGAACAATCAAGTTCTTTGCAGCAGTATCACACTCCTCTACAATATCTGACACGGTTTTCAGCATTGCCAAGTTTCCCATTCCAACTTTCCGCCTCCAAGGAAAAGGAAATATAATTTCAGGTTACTAAACTCTGAAAAAAAAAAAAACCCATTTCATAAATTGTGCAAAAATACAACAGATATTTTTTCCCTTCTTTTTAAATAACTTCATAATGCAAAGCTTACTTACCATTAAATTGGTATTGATGATGGCTTAAGTCCCAATAACACTAAAATTGGCGCAAACAGATTATTCGAGGGAGCCACACACACTCGCAAAGTGTTTGCTTTTTTAACTGCGCCCTCTAAAGTGGGACTGTGGACTGGTTGATACTCAAGATTAAAGAACAGTTTCTCATACAGAAACCTTAGCATAGGAAGTATTAAATAAGTTATTAAATGATAATTGTTTAGTATCAAAATGCATCCCAATGAATTATTTTATCAAGAACATAAAATCCTATATAAAAATGGAATTACCCTGAATAAAGAAAGAATGAGGCATATTACTCATGCATCTGGCAACAAGGCATTGTTCAGATGTATACTGAGTACAGACGCACCTGTTCCTCTGGCTGGCTCAGCTGCTGACTGGCTGTTCCAGTGTGGTGGGGCTTGGGATTTTTATGTGTACATAGCCTCAGCTTGTGGCCCCCTAAATTTTGCTCTATGGCCCCCAGTTTGGGAATCTAGGATCTATAGTCTATGTTTTTATCCTTTGTTAAGTTCTCAATAGTTTATTTTTTATATCCTTTTACACCCCTTGATGGTTTTAAATTCCTGTACTTTCATTCTATTGATCTTAATTTCATAGCTATATTTTTGTATATTCTCCAGATGTCTATATTTTTATTGAGAACACTCATGCAAATTACCCGTCCTTGAATGTAGCTGCGGGCTAGTCCGTTTGTCTTTGCAGCATTTATTTTCGGCACTATTCATTCATTCATTCTGGTTGAGGAAGTCCCACTTGTCCTGGAACCGGAAGAAGAGACGGACATTAGGCCCGCCAGATGGTTCATAACTATTTGAAAATGTCCCCAAGGATCACTACCCGGATGTGATGCCTGCACGCTTACCAGAGGAGATTCCTTCCCAGATCTTTGTGAATCTCGATGCGGGTTCCTTCATTGTGACCCATGTTCAAGGCAGTGTAGTTGGCCGACATCTTTAGGCTAACCCCAATCGATCCAACCCGCTTCCTACACTAATCCGGACATGAGAAATTGAAGGAGAATGAAACGGATTGTATGTACAGTACTTTACTAACAAAAAAAATACAATATTTACAAAAATATGGGTAAATATGCACCCAATGAGCCTATATATATATATATATATATATATATATATATATATATATATATATATATATATATATATATACTAAAACAATCCTATCTTGGAACCCAATCAATCCAAAAATATATATATTAATACTAAGAGACAGCAAATACAAAAAGGGACAACCAAAACAAGAGACAACAAAAAGAGGAGTTTTCTTAGTGGTACCACGGTTTACGATTTGCTGGCCTTCCCGGGGGAAAATCTTGTCGGTAGTCACTCTTGTGACAAAATTGGGTGTGTGGGTCTTATGGGGCCTGCTGCCTCCAAGCTCAATTTTCTTCAAGATCCAGTCAACTACTATTAGAAGACTTCTTAAATTTTATATAAATTTCTTCAAAATGTTTTCATTCCAGTCGCTCTTGCAAAATGCAGGCAATGTTTTTTTTTTTTTTTATTCTGGTACTTGAATGCTGTCTAATAAAAATCTTTAACATTTAGTAGCTAATTAAAAAAAACATGATGTTAAATAACCTTATTCATACAACATGAAATCAAATACATATGTACAAAAGAAAATATAATAAAAAACCCATTCCTACTCACACACACATTCTTACAGAAGGAGGGAGAGTGTATTGGGAAAAAGGGTGGGAGAATGGCCCCTTATACATACACTCACATTCGCTCCACCACACCCCCCCTTCCTTAAGCCATTCAACCACAGTCACTCACAATACACTCTCAATCCTTACTCACAGTACCTTTTATACTCAATTGCACCCTTCTGCACCCATTCACACTCGTCTACTGGTCCCTGGCTACGTGTAGCAATCAGTCGGGGTTGTTCATCAGTCATCCTGTCAGTCTCATGGTCACTATTGATCATATTGTCCACCATGCTCTTATCTCTCATTACCAGTTCTCCCATCTCATGACAGAATTCTTTCATACTCTTCCGTTCAGAACCTTCACTCTTCATACCCCTATTCATCAGCTCCTCACTCACAGCTCTCATCCAACTCAAAGCACACTCTTGCGAAATAGACAGGTCACTCACATCCCCTGTATTCTCAACAGGCATACCAGAAACCCCTTCAACTGGTTCCCACCAGAAACCTTAAAAATCAGCCACTTCATCATTCACTACATCAAACTCACCCTTACTATTACCATTCAAAAAACCCGAAAAATCAGCCACACTAGGTTCATTCTGCCCAAACACACTATCATTCATACTGTTCCCAAAACCAGAAAAATCAGGCACAGGCAGCTCACTCACTCGTCTACTTATACCAGCCAAATCACTCACCTGTTTACACAAAAACTCAATCTCCCTTTCAAGATCCCCCATAACAGAAAGACTCTGCTCGGACTTACTTTCATTTGTACTTGCATTCTTCCTTTCACTCTTCTTTGTACGCTTTCTACTCCTCGAGACTAAGACTAGCTCTTTCCCAGACAGTCCATACTATCACATTCAATCTCATCATCATGCACAGTCCATCATCTCTACACAGTCCATACACCGGATGGCTCACCAGGTAGTCAGGAGGTTCTCTCCCTCTCCTTAACTGACTCTGATGAGCCCGCACTCTCTGTCATACCATCATTCAAACTCTCCAAAACATACGTCACCCCATTTTCCCAAACTCTCACAACTCTATAAGGTCCATCAAACTTCTCACTCATCTTTGACACATTCAACCTACCCTCCACTTCTTTCACCTTCAATACTTTCGCACCCAATTCAAATGAACGGAACCTTTCATGTGCCTCACGATATACACTCTGCTCACTTTCACTCAAACGAAACCTATCTTTCACTTGCCTTTCAAAATTCATCACAAACTGACATGGGGACATTCCAGTTGCACTATGCACAGTCAAATTATATGCCCACAACACTTTTCCCAGACATACATCCCAGTCATTCACTGTCGTACTCATCATTCTCATACTCTCACACAAGGTTCTTATAGTACCTTCAGCCAATCCATTGGAAGACGGTACATACAGAGTTGTTCTCACATGCTCCACACCATTCTCAACATTTGCTCAAACACTTCTACAAATTCAGGCCCATTATCACTTAAACATCTTCTAGGCTTCCATACACATATAGGAAAAAACAACTGCTCAACCACACGCGCAACAGTCACACTCCTTTTATCTCTCACAGGCGCTGCATGCACAAACTTACTTTTATGATCAACCATTACAACCATACCAACATTCCCAGCACTCGTACGCGGCAAAGACACACAATCAATCACTACCAATTCAAACGGTTCTTTCGCATCAACTTTCAACATCGGTGGTTTCACTTGCACACCTTGCACCTTTCGCTTCTGACACCTTTCACACGTAGTTGCAATATCATTCACAACAGTTCTCAGAAACGGATGGAACACACGCTCCTTCATACACTCCCACAGCTTAAACTTACCCATATGCCCATAATTATCATGCACAACCTTCACCAGACCAATCATACCAACCAAGGACATCACAGGTAATTTCATATCATCACCACCCTTCACATGCCTTACAAAATATACAACATCCATACAAACAACAAAATCCTTAGCATACCTTTTAAAATCACTCAAACACTCAGGCCATTCATTCAAATCAACACGCGTCATTACACACCTCTTCAACTCACTAACAAAAGGACACATCTCTTGCATCTCTAGAATATCATCATCACTTAAAATCTCATTCTCATCATCCATGACCAACTCAATCATACCACAAAATTTGACAACATTTTTCACACACTCATTCAACCTCATCACCTCACATTCACCTTTCATAATACAATCCTTATCAGCATCCAAAGACAAATCATTCAATCTCATCAAGTCTATACCAAGCAGAAAACAACACGGCATTTGCTCATCTTTCAGAATTACAAAGTCATGCTTCACATTCACACCATTACCCAAACTCACTTTCAGACTAATCTGTTCCCATGCCACTATCATGCCATTCTCTAATCCACTTATCCGTAACTTCACAGGTTTATGCTCGCAACATCTAAACTCTTCATACTTACTCAGAATCCTCTCATTCACTAAAGACACTTGCGCTCCAGTATCAATCAAACCACAGAACAACCTTTCACCAACTTTCACTCTCGCTTCCATCATATCAGGTCCACCATGTTCGCAATACACAGAAGGAATAAGCACACCAACATCAGTACTGACATCCACACCATCATCAACTCCCACATCATCACTCACCACACACCTTCATCCAGACAATCATTCTTTTCTCTTATATATGAACACTTTTCAATCACCCAATTGTAGTGCACACCGCTCAAACATTGCAGATGTACCACATTAGGATTCAAACCCTTCATCTTCTCATCTTTGTACACAATCGGCCTCTCACCACCAAAGTGGAACAATTTCAAAAGTAAGTTCATGAGTCTTCAATCAAGTTCCATCCCTCTGTAATGCCTCCGTCGGTCTTCTGTTCAACCAAAGTGGTTTAATCGAGAAATCGGCAACTGCTTAGGGAGAAGAGAAATGCGTACCGGCGATCGAAGTTTTCGGGTGCCTTTGACGAGTACCGGAGGCTAGCCAGGAGAGTGAAGTCCAGCATAAGGGCGGCTAAGCGTACTGAGGAACTCCGAGTGGCCAGACTCTGCAAGGAGAATCCCAAGGAGTTCTTCGGCTATGTAAATAGCCGTAAACCAATCCATCGTAGGATTGGGCCCTTAGTGGACTAGGAGGGTGTATTAACTCACTCAGATGCAGAAAATGCTAACCTTCTCAATGACTACTTCTCTTCAGTGTTTACTAAAGAGTGTGGTCCCATCCCCCAGCCCACGGATTCCTACTCGGGGGGAAAAGCTGGAGGTAATGGACTTCACCGAAGGAGAAATAAAAAAGAACATCACTGACCTAATGACGAATAAGTGTTGAAAGAAGTGCACGATGAAGTGTCACGACACCTGAGCGCAATCTTCAACATGTCAATCCGGACTGAATGCGTTCCTAGCCTATCTTCAAGAAAGGAGATCGTAGCCAACCGTCGAACTACCGACCTATCAGTCTGACTTTGATAGTCGATAAACTCATGGAAAGCATGATGGTGGACAAAATAACGTCGTATTTAGAGTCAAACATGCTACTGAGGAAGTTTTCAAAATACTTCGAGGTTTCGACAATGTTGACTACCGGGATATTTTCACACTGAGTGAGAACAGAACGCGCAATCACGGCTTCAAACTGAACTGAAGCGTTACAACCCGCAATCTGTGTGGAAACTTTTTTCACCTACAGTATCTGCAGTAAGTGGAACGCACTTCCAGTGGAAGTTGTCAACAGGGAATTTGTTGAACAGTTCAAGTCAAGACTAGACAAAGTCTTGAAAAGTGGCCATTTAGGGACGCAAAACAATTGAGCAGCCATGTGCCCGCTCGATTGCTAGTCCAAAGGTACCCTCTTTGAATGGACCGTAAGGTCTCCTAGGGTACTTCCTTTCCTTGTTACTCCTTGTTACTCTCCATTCAGACGCTGCTCTTGCATCAGAAAACCTCCCATACAATACCCACTCGCATCTGTATACAATTCAAGCATTTTAGCATTCACACTATAATCTCGGTAAGCCAATTCAACATCTTCAGCCGCTGCCTCTTTCAGTCTCTCATATGCCTCATTCATCTTATCATTCCACCTGACAACCGTACTACCTTTCTTGCCCATCCACTCAGTCAGAGGCTTACTCACACCAGAACAATCATGTATAAACTTTCGCTGGAACTCAATCAAACCCCAAAATGACTTCAGTTGCTTCACAGTCACCGGTTTCAGAAACATTCGCACCTTCTCAACATACTTTGGCAACTTTTGTAACCCATTCTCACTCACCATATGACCAAGGAATTCCACTTCTTTTGCAAACCATTCACACTTCGCCACTTTCACCTTCACACCAACACTCCAACATTCTCAACACATCATTCACCAATCTCATATGCTCCTCACAAGTCTCAGTCATAATCAAAATATCATCTATAAACACAATCACATTCTTACTTGCAAACTTACTCAACACAACAATCATTGCCCGCTGGAAGGCTCCGGGAGCATTAGCCAACCCAAAGCTGAGGTTCTGGAACTGGTAATGCCTCTTTCAATTATAGCATTTTCTCTGCAACGATTATTGGACCTTTATCAATGCATATAATATGACCAAAGGTCCAGACTTCCATTGTGGCGACTGTATATATACTTTTTTTTTTCTCTCTCTCTCTCTCTCTCTCTCTCTTTCTCTTGATGAGTAAGTACTTAAAAAGGAGAATATAACATAGTAGGAACATAGAAGAAAATGTCATATGAAATAAGGAGTTTCTCTCTTTCTCTTTTTTCTTTTTCTCTCCTCCATTTCTCCTTTTCTTTCTTTTCTCTCACTATCTCTTTTTTTCTCTTTTCCTTTTCTCTGTTCTCTTTTTTCTCTTTATCTTTCTCCTTATTTCTCTCGCTCTTTTTCTCTCTCTCTCTCTCTTTCTTTCTCTTTCTTTATTCCTCTGTTTTTCTCCCACTTTCTCTCTTTTTTCTCTTTCTCTTTCATTTTCTTTCTCTTTCTCCCACTTGAGCTGTAGCATTACCACCGTGATCTGTGTGGGAAATTTTTCACATACATCTCTGGTACATAGAACACACTTCCAGTGGAAGTTGTCAACAGCAATTGGGTTGAGCAGTTCCAAGTCGCATCTAGACAATGTCTTAAAAAGTAGCTGTTTGGGCGAGTGTTCATCAATGGCATCCATTGACACTTTCAAAGACTGCGCCTGCTCAACTGTTATGCCAAAGGTACCCTCTTTGAATGGATCATAAAGTCTACTTAAGCATTCTACATGAAGTATACACACCCTCCTGACACCTTGGTTACAGAATCGCATGAAATTTACATCATTTGTTGGTTATGATGAATAAAGTTCACATAGTAAGTACGAGGCTTATCTGGTCAATATGGTCATATTTATGGCCAGATCAATTTTTGGTCAAACTGATTGACCCAAACCCTTCGAGAGGTCATAACTTTGGACAGAATTAACCAATCTGAATGATTTTAGTACAAAAATGTTCAGGAGAAAGGGATCTTTTAAATTAATGGAAGAACGATGTTTCTATGACTATTTTTAAAATGATGACCTTTAGAAAGATTTGGGGGAGGATCGAAGTTGCACTTTGGCCAGGTCAAAGGTCAAAGGATTAAAAAAAGGGTCATCATGGCAAAAATTGTCCTATGAATGTCATTCTTCCACTCATTTGAAAGGTCTCTTTCTACTGAGCAATTTCGTACCAAAATCGTTCTGTTTAGTTAACCTAGCCAAAGTTATGACCTCTCAAACTTTTTTGGTCAACCAGTTTGACCAAAAATTGACCTGGCCATAAAAATGGCCATGGGTGACCCAGAGCCATGAAAATTGGTACGTTATGTTATCTCACCAGACCCCACTTGCATGCAAAAAATCATCAAAATCTATGACGTAATGTTGAGATTTTGCCAAAAGGTTTTGACTTCATGTAGAATGCCCCTACTAGGGTACTTTTCCTTGTAGCTCTTTGTAGCTTTCTTTCATTTTCTTTCTCTTTATCTCTCTTTCATTTTCTTTCTTCCTCTCTCTTTTTCTAGTATTCTCTTTTTCTTTATTTTATTATTTCTTTCTCTCTTCCCTTTTCTCCCTCTTTCTTTTTTCTTCCTTTTTCTCCCTTTTTCTTTCTCTCTCCCTTTCTCTCTTCTTTTCTCTCTCTCTCTCTCTCTCAAGTAGAGGGAGAGGTGATGCCCCATTGTAGTGGGAAGAGAGCTTGTGTGGACCTTTGACTTTTCGAGCTATGTCGATGGGGGTACCTCTCTTTTGGGTACCGCTGGTCGGGCTTCCCTTGTCCATTTGGTCGGAAACAAGGTTCCAGACTAAGTGTGTCATCCTTTTTTCTACTCGATCCTTCTCCTTTTTCACTTTTATCCTATCTCTTCAACTTATTATATAAAAAGAAAAAAACCCCACAAAACCCTACTACTATCAAGTCATTCTCACCTTTTTTTTCAATCTTTCTAAATATAAGGACCTGGCAGCTACCTCACGCGTCAGAAGAGAGGCTTTGGAACCTCTATAAACAATGCCAATCGACGCTCACTGGTTGCAAGAGACTAGGACTAGAGGTGTCCTAGGCATTGGGGCACAATGAATGGGATGAGGTTAGTGCCCCGTTAACTCCTTCCCTGGCTGGTAATTATTGACCATTCCCAGTGACCGTTGATGGGGGCCTCTGGTAGCATCGGTCCGAGGTGACGGCCCTTTGTTCCCAGGCTGTTTGCCAGGTCAATAAAAAGCCTTGGGTCGAGTCTCTTGGGTGGCGGGATATCCATTGAATGCTGCTCCGAGATCTTGGCTGTCGTGAAGGGAACTAGTAGGAGTTTAGTATGGGGCTTGCTCCGTTGTTCACCTGGTGAGAAATTGATGGCCCCTTCGGGGACCGTCAGTGCTGCTTGGTTGGGAGCCACGGCATGCTGAGATTTGACGACTCGGTCGGACGAACAGCAGCACAAGGAATGTGCCTTCTGAAAGATTTGAAACCTCTCCGATGGATAGGCGGGAGCGACTCACACAGGGAGAACTCACCAACCCCCTTTTTTACTATTGATTGGTTGCAAAGTTTTGAGAGAGAGAAAGTGTTCAAAATGACAGGGGAAAAAGGTCCAGCTGCACTCAAATATACATGTGTGATATGCTAGAAGGTTAAGTGGTGCGTGGACTTCCCGGAAGGATGTTTTTCAAAATGCCACCTGGGAAGTTTATGCACTGACTGCTTCCTTAAAGGAGAGGTCCGAGAGGCAGTGGCATACTGCAATGAACTCGAGGATCTCTTCACGACATCTGAAGAAAAATCTAGGGTGCTGGAAAGTAAAATACAGACCCTAGAAATGCAGTATGCGCTTCAGATTCGACGTCTCAAGAAGAGAATCCTAGAGCTAGCCTCTAAACTAGAGGCCCAGTCAGCTCAAGCTTGAGACGAAAGTCCCGCTGACTTGGGTAGTTCCGCCGATGTGACTCCAGCTCAAGGAGGTGAAACTGCATTGGTAATCCAACTTCAGCCATGCGGAGAAGCCAATAAGAAAAAGAAAAAGAATAAAAAAAAGAAAAATGACCTAAATGCAGCTCACCCCAGTGTAGAGGATTCAAGCGTTACTGGTGTGCAAGGGAAAGTGGAAAGAGAAGAAGAGAAAAGAGAAACAAAAGAAAAGATGAATGAAAATCGAAAAAAAGGGAAGAGGAAAAAACCCAAGGGAAATAGGGAGACAAAAGAGAAAAGAGAGAAGTCTATGGCGAAAGAAAAGAGTGCAGTCAAATGTATGAGGGTCAACCTTATTGGGAACTCTCAAGCCCGGGCCCTGCAACCCCTGCTAGCAGCGCGCCTTCGCACAAGTGTGAAGGTAACTTGCCTACCAGGTAGGGGAAACCAGCAGATCAGAGTAGAGACGGAGAAATCTCAGATTTCTGAGAACTCAGTCATTGCCCTAATGGTAAGTGGCAACGACCTATACCTGAGAGGAGGAAGGATAGGCCCCACAGAAAGGATTCTCAACACAGTCATGGGTGCTGTGGACGACTGTGGGCTAGCCTTTTTCCTGCACAGCGGAGGTCATCTGTCTTCTGCACAGTGCGGCTTCCGCAAGTTCCACTCCACGTCGGATGCTCTGCTCCGACTGGAAAATGCCGTCTGCGAGGCTTTCCTTCATAGACAGCACTACGCTAAGGTGTTTTTCGATCTGGAGAAGGCCTATGATAGTGCATGGCGATACGGTATCATGGAGACTCTCCCACGATGGGGGCGAGGGGACGCCTCCCAATGTTTATATCTGAATTTTTGCGAGATCGTTGATTCCGCGTACGGGTGGGGGAGCCCTCTCCGGCCCAATGGAGCAGAGAAGTGTCCTCAGTGTCACACTCTTTGCCCTGAGCATCAACGGCATCACCTCGGTGCTGCCGAAATATGTTCTCGCTACGCTCTACGTAGATGACCTTTCGATCTCTTTTGGCGTGGCCCAGATGCCAACTCTGGAGCGTCGACTCCAACAAGCATTGAACCGCGTTTCTCGCTATGCCGAAGCGCACAGGTTTCAGTTTTCCTTAGCCAAGACTAAAGTGGTGCACTTCTGCAGCCATCCACGGCTTCACCCCGACCCAGATTTGTTTCTTAATGGGGTGCGCCTGGATGTGGTGGAATCGCACCGATTCTTCTGTCTTGTATTCGACTGACGCCTCACCTGGGAGGCTCATTCGCAGCCTTAGGTTCTCTTGTACCCGCGCCATGGACTTTCTCCGTTCCGTGACGTTCAGCGCTTGGGGGCTGATAGGGCTACTGCCCTACTTTTTTATCCATCCTTTGTTCGTTCGAAGCTCGTCTACGGATGCGAGTTTTATGCATCCGCAGCCGAGCGTTTATTGCGGAAGGTGGACTCGATCCACCACACCGGCCTTCGCCTTGCGACCGGTGCCTTCCGCACTTCCTCCATTGAGAGCCTGTTGGTCGATGCTGGGGAGATGCCACTCGCTCTGCGCTGAGTGCAGTGCATTACTCGCCTGTACGCGCGAGCCCGGCGCCTCCCTCAGTCGCCAACACCTCTCAATGCATCCGCAGCTGATCTCGATGGTGCCTATGCCGCCGAGAGACGCCAGTCATACCCTAAGCCCTTTGGGTTTAGGGCCAGGAAACTCCTTCGAGAGGTAGATATAGCTCTCGGGCCGGTGGCGCCCCTGGTTCTGCCCAGGACGCCACCCTGGAGGGTACCACATTTGGCTATTTGTCGCCACGCCTCTGCTCCCAAAGCTTGTACGGCGCCGGGAGTATTGCGTTCGACCTTTTTGGAGCACACCTCGTGTCACGCTGGAACCGTTCCAGTGTATACGGATGGCTCCAAGTCCCAAGAGGGGGTCGGCTTCCACGCTTTATCCCCTCTGTTTGAAGTCAGCGGCGCTGTGTCTGTCTTCACGGCCGAGCTGGTGGCAATACAGCACTCGGTACGGGAGATTACGCGACGTGCCCGGTTCGGAGACCGGATTGTGATCTATAGCGACTCACAAAGTGCCCTGAGTGCTCTCGGGGCATTGGAATCTCCGCATCCCCTGGTTCGCGATATCCGTGGTGTCACGGTTATGGCGAGCCGGGCATATGTCGAGATTATCTTCTGCTGGGTTCCTGGACATGTAGGAATTGCGGGGAATGAGCGCGCCAAAGAGTCCGCGAGGACTCTGCGATCGGACCAGCGTATCGCTCTTCCTCACACCGACTACATGGCAGGAATACGGGCAGCTATTCGGACTGCTTGGCAAAGAAGATGGGGAGACGGTCGAAGGGAACTTAAAGTTGCGTGCCGTTGCGCAACGACTGTTCCCATGGACCTATCCCCCAATGCCGCGATGGCTTTAGGTCGCTTTCTGTCGTCTCTGAATCGGACACACTCCTGTGACGCATCGCTATTTGATGTAGCGCTCGCCTGCACCCTATTGCAACGACTGCGTCGTTCCCCAGACTGTTCAGCACATTCTTGTCGAATGCCCTAGTCTGGGTGATCTTCGTGCACGTTACCTGTCCCTTGTACTCGGGTTGAGTGCGTGCACCATGACTGGTGGACTGAATGACTTTCTGGGGGGAAGGCCGGCCTTCTCCCTTGTATTTAACCTGTTTTTTTATTATTGTTTTGTTGTTTTTTTTGTAGGTCGCAGGCTCCTGGGCCGGGGGGAGGGGGTCCTTCCCCCGACGCCAGAGCTTGCTTCCTGATTGTTATCCCTTTTTATTGTTTCTGTTAAAATTTTTATTTTAAAGTAGCCTAGAACTGGGCCGTTTGTTTGCGGCGACTTATGCCCAAGTGGGCAGTCGCCAGATAGCCCCTTTAAAAAAAAAAAAACTTTCAAAAAGCCTTTGACAAGGTACCACACTACTGCCTTCTCTATAAAGTGTGTGCGCTGGACATAGATGGAAATGTAGCAGGTTGGATAAAGAACTGGCTAAGAGGCAGATGGCAACGGGTACTGTTGAATGGACAAGCTTCTAAGTGGGTGCCCATAACTAGCGGTCTTCCCCAAGGTTCTGTCCTGGGACCACTACTCTTCATCATCTCTGTTAATGATATGGATGGTGACATAGTTGCAAAGGTTTGCAAATTTGCCGACGATACCAAACTTGGTATGAACGTTGCAAAGGATGGAAATACTGTCTGGCTTCAAGAAGACCTTTGGAAGATTGGGGAGTGGTCGGACATCTGGCAAATGCCTTTTAATGTGAGCAAATGCAAAGTGATGCATAGCGACCACCGAAACCCCCAATCTCAGTATATCCTTAAGGGCACTGCTCTTAAATCCACCGACACTGAGAAGGACTTAGATGTATCTATAACTAGTGATCTCAAGTTCTCGAGGCAGTGTATTGAGGCGGAGAAGAAAGCCCAAAGGATGCAAGGTTATATAAAGCGACACTTTGGATATCGAAACAAGGAAATAGTACTCTGTCTTTACAATTCACTTGTCCGACCGTACCTGGAGTATGCTGTACAATTTTCGAGTCCTTCACTTCGAAAGGACATTGTGAGATTGGAACGCGTGCAAGCCAGAGCAACCAAACTGATTCCCTCTATCAGACATAAAAGTTATGAAGATAGATTAAAGGAATTAGATCTGTTCTTGTTGGAAACCCGTAGACTGCATGGTCAGCTCATCGAAGTTTTCAAAATACTTTGAGGGTTCGACAATGTTGACTACAGGGATATTTTCAGCCTTAATGAGAGCAGAACAAGAAATCACAACTTTAAACTTGAGCTGAAGCATTACAACCGTGATCTGTGTGAGAAATTTTTCACATACAGTATCTGCGGTAGCTGGAACGCACTTCCGGTGGAGGTTGTCAACAACAACTCTGTTGATCAGTTCAAGTCAAGACTAAACAAAGTCTTGAAAAATGGCCATTTAGGGAGGACATAAGGCAACTGAGCGGAGATGTGCCAGCAAGACAGCTAGTCCAAAGGTACTGTCATTGAATGGACCATAAGGTCTTCTAGGGTACTTATTTTCCTTGTAGCTCTCTCTCTCTCTTTTCTGCTTGATAGCCAAGTTGGCCAACGATAGCAAGATTGGAGGTAGTGTGAGCTCACAAGAAGGAGTAGAACACCTGGAAAAGCCTTCTCAGGATAACTGAGTGGTCAGAGAGATGGCGGATGGCATTTAACCTTGACAAGTGCAATGTAATGCGCATCGGCCATGCTAGGCAAACAACTAGATACCACTGACCTTGAGAAAGATTTGGGCGTGCTAGTCAGCAGTGAGATAAAGTTCTCCAGGTGGAAAAGAGGGCCCAGTGAATGCTGGGGGTACATAAAGAGCATTTTCCTTCCAAAATAAGATGATTGTTCTCGCCTTGTACAACTCTCTAGTCCATTCATACCTTGAATACACCCTCACACTCCAGCCATGAAATTAGTACTGCTATTACTGCCCAGGAACTTTCCTCAGCTTTGAGATCACTGTCTCAAGGAAGGGCAACAAGATTTGACACCATACCGAACGAGTTTCTCCAGGGCCTCCCAGATGCTCTGAAACATTTCCTTCTAGACATCCTCAACACCAGTTGGCTGTCGGGGATTTTTCCCTTGGTGTGGCATTATGCCATCACCATCCCTATCCCTAAACCTGGCAAAGACCTGATGGAGGCCTCCTCCTATAGACCCATTAGTCTTCTCTCCAACATCAGTAAAGTTCTAGAACACATTATACTAAATAGGTTAACCTGGTGGCTGGAACGCAGACACCTCCTTCCACCCAACATGTTTGGGTTTCACCCTCACCCGGGTACCTTGGATGCCCTGCTCTTACTGGAACATTGCATCCAAAAGGGTTCAAAGAAAGGCACTTCACACTGGTAGCTTTTCTAGATTTAAAGGGAGCTTTTCATTCGGCCTCACACAATGGAATTATTACTAAACTAGCCCACCTAGGACTCATAGGTCCACCACTAGAATGGGTTCAGTCTTTCTTAATGGAAAGATGCCTTCTCCTTGGCACCTACTCATTGTCCTACTTTCTGACTTCCCTTTCCCTCCTGGCACACAAGCACTACTCTATGCTGACGACATCTCCCTCATTTGCTCTGCTTCCACCATCCAAGAGGCCCAACTTACACTCCAACGGAGGCTTGATGTCATCCATTCTTGGACTTCCCGTTGGGGCCTGACAGTGAGTGCCCAGAAGTCCAGCCTATTGTGCTTCACTAGAAGGCACATACCCAACATCCCTATGGTCACCATTGATGGTTCCCCTATCCCCTTTAGTCTAAAACACAAGTTCCTCGGTCTATTGTTGGATGGCCCCCGGTTAACATGGAGTCATTCCTCAAGAAGCTAAATATAATGAAATCCCTAACAGGTGTCAAGTGGGGTGCGGACAAGCATACTCTCCTTTGCTTCTACCTTACCTATATCCGGAGTCATTTGGACTATGGATGTGAGGTTTATGGGGCAGCCTCACCCTCTCTTCTGCACAAACTGGAGTTCATTCAAAACTCAGCAATACCCAACATCCCTATGGTCACCATTGATGGTTCCCCTATCCCCTTTAGTCTAAAACACAAGTTCCTCAGTCTACTGTTGGATGGCCCCCAGTTAACATGGAGTCATCACATACAGTACTTGGTGACCTCATGCCTCAAGAGGCTAAATAAATGAAATCCCTAACAGGTGTCAAGTGGGGTGTGGACAAGCATACTCTCCTTTGCTTCTACCTTACCTATATCCGGAGTCGTTTGGACTACGGATGTGAGGCTTATGGGGTGGCCTTACCCTCTCTTCTGCACAAACTGGAGTTCATTCAAAACTCAGCAATGCACAATGCTTTAGGAGCCCTTAAGTCCTCCCCAGTCATACCCCTTCAGTCAGAATCCTCACTACCCTCATTATCACACAGACACCTCACCCTCCTAGTCCGTACCTACACTAAACTTCCATCCTTCCCTATTGGTCATGCCCTCCATCCCCTCCTTCTCTGACATGGTAGAGTGCCACCTCATGACCCCTTGCCATATCAGGCCCACACACCCTTTGTAGACAGAGCTCTCTCCTGCTTTTCAACCCTTTGCATGACGCCTCCGCCTTTCCTCACATTTAACAAGACTTCTCCTTTGGCCCCTTGGTTCTCTATCTCCTCACTCATCTCCCTGACTCTTCACATATCCACTCACTTGTCTAAGTCCAGCTGCCCAGTGCAGGGCAAATCTCTCTTCAACGCTTTACTCCACACACACACACACACACACACACACACACACACACACACACACACACACACACACACACACACTACGGAAACCACCTCCACATTTACCCTGATGGCTCCTGCCTTCTTGACATTCCGTGCATTGGTGCAGCAATGTACCTTCCCTCCAAGTCCCTCGCTACTGCCTGGAGGTTGCTGGCCACTGCATCCATTCTCACAGCTGAACTGTTTGCCATCAAAGAAGGACTCCACTTTTCCACCTTCCTTGCTGCCCCTTGCCCAATTACCTCTTCACAGATTCTCTCACTGCCCACACTCCCATCACAGCCTCACTCTCACCATCCACTACCTCCTCCTCCACCTCATCTCCCAGGGACACAAAATCCACCTCCAGTGGGTGCCTTCCCATGTCGGTGTTATAGGGGACACGGTGGCGGATGGGGCGGCGGCAAAGGCACACTCCCACCCCTCCCCCATTAACTTAGAAACTGACCAGACAGACTTCCTCAGTGACATTGGAACACAACACTGACCAATGCTTTACAGAACACTTCATTGAGACACGTCTGACAGGACACAAGACACCACTGGTGGACCTATTTCCCCAACCGGGCCATGGACACAGCTGTGACCAGCCTAAGGATTGTCCACATCCGCCTCAACGCTCACCTATATAGGCTGGGCATAATCGACCCCCCCCCCTGCCCCTGGTGCCCCACACAGCTTGACAACCCTGAACACCTGCTACTGCACTGTCCACATCACTAGTCGTCCCAACATGTGGCACTCCTTCACCCACTGCATGTCCTGCAACCCCACAGACCCACACTGGCTGATCTACTAGGTGTCTCCACCAATCCTAGCTTGGCTTTCTAGAAGCTTAACCTTACCAGGACCTTCCTAAAAAAATCTAATCAACTCCACCGCATCTAGTTTAAAACTTAACCTGCCTACTGCACCTTTGGGGCAACAGAGGCTGTGATATCACAGCCTGAATGGCCCCAACAAAACACCAAGAAGAAGAAGAAGAAGGTCATTGAATGCCTTTACCAGCTTTGATAGCTTCGTGCTGCCGTGCGTTACTGTAATGTTCAGAATCCCAGCATGTGACCAGAAGGGGAGAACCTCCTCCACCACCGCCTTCCTGCTCCTGCTCGCCGTCTTTCCCATCTCCCGGGGATGATGGTAGTAGCGAAGGAGTACCCGCTCCTTCGATGGTAGACGGGTTCTGGTGATTTCCTCGATTGGAGCCTTGTCGATCAACCAAAGATTACTGATGGCTCTTGTTGCCATGTTTATAACCTGAGGGAGAAAAAAGTGGAAAGTAAAAAAATCCTGAATTTCAAGTCATGTCACCTAAATGTTCACTCTGCCAGGACCCCTAAATATTACTCAAGTCGCCTAAAATTTCAACGCAATACTGTTTTACTATGAGAGAACTGGAATAACACACAAGCGTGCAACATCTCCAAACTTTTGCATTTTGGGACACCCTAATATATATATATATGAGGAATTAAACCACATTCTCCGAAGACAATTTAATTCAGAACAGTTTCGGTGTATCTCACACCCCTTTTCAACTGACACTGGATAGAAAATATAAGAAAAGTGCATACAAGCATAACACATAGTCAGGTTGTGAAATATCCCCTCTTTTTTTTCCAATCCCCTACTTGTGGCTAATCTGGAGGGGGGAGGTTAGGCCTAAACATATTGAAGGGCTGACATTTTACTATTTTGTTTATTTGCTTTCTTATTACAGGATTAAAAGAAAATTGACCCTCAGATAGATTTAAATTAGGAACTGACGATATCAAGCTCGATTCTCCGATTCTTCTCTTAACATCGTAGTTTTAGGATGATTTCTGCCATTGCTAGCTAGACAAATAGCAGACTGATTATTTTCATTAATAGTTACAGGACTTTGAACATTACAATTTAAATTTTTTAAAAGTTGTTTAAGCCAAAGAGCCTTTTGGGTTGCACTAGCCAAAGCTATATATTCTGCCTCATCAGTAGACAGAGCAACACAGTTATGCTTAGAAGTACACCAAGATATCAATCCACTTTTACCTATCTTAAAGCAATAACCATAGGTAAATCTTTGGTCACATTTATCTCTGGCCCAGTCCGCATCTGAATAACCAGTGAGAGTATCAGAATTTTGGTTGTCATGCAAAATTCTTAAATCAGGGGTACCTTTAAGGTATCTAAAGATTCTTTTTACAGCAGACTAATGTTTCATCATAGGTTTAGAACAAAATTTAGCAACATTGCCAACAGTATCAAAAGGATTGAATTATTGGAATTAAAATCTAGCATATTATTGACATCAGCAGATATAGAGACACTTTTAGCATTATCAAAATTAAACCTATCAAACAGACTCTTAACATAAGTAGTTTGATTTATAAAAAAAATTACCATTATCTTGCACAATATTAACACCAAGGAAGTACTTTAATTTTCCTAAATCCTTCATTTTGTACTTAGCAGACAAGGGAGACTTAATTTCATTAATGACATCAATTGATTTGCAAACAATAATTAAATCATCCACATAAACAGCAATAATACATTGGGAACTGTCTTCATTAATACAAGTATAAATGCTTGAATCACTAGTAGTTTGAACAAAGTTAAGCTCTTTTAAATAATTATTTAAATAATTATTTTCCAATGTTTTGGGGCTTGTTTGAGACCATACAAAAATTTATTAAGTTTGCAAATATAATTTTCTTTTCCAGCTACAAGGAATGCTTCAGGTTGTTAAAAATAATTCTTCTTTTAGTTCTCCATTGAGAAAGGCAGAAGATACATCCATTTGATATACTTCTAAACCTTGATGAGCAGCTAATGACAGTACTGTGCATACAGTACCAATTTTTTGTGAAAAACCTTGTGCTATTAACCTAGCTTTATATGAACATACGGAGCTGTCAGAACCTAATTTTCTTTTAAAAATCCATTTTGATTTAGATTTAACTAAGGACCATACATTATTTTCCTCAATTGACTTTATTTCATTTTCCATGGCTTCTTTCCAATAGTTTAGCTTCAGGACCATTAAGAGCTTCTTGCATAGTTGTTGGTTCATTTAAATAGGAGTTGCTGAGAGTAGCCCATTCACCCAGTCAGTCAGGAGCTCTCCTTTACCTGGTTGATCGTCACAGCTCAGTCACTTCAGGATAAGGTGAATCTTGTTTCTCTTCGAAGGCAGTCAGAGGTATGGAATATTCCACAAAATTATTATTAGTCATGCTGTCAGTAGTTGAAGACGACTCCTCAGATGAGATACGTTGACTTTCATTGAAAATAACATTATGACTGTAAATTATTTTCTTATTTTCTAATTTTTCTCTCTTACTATCAGGTACATGAACATATGAAATAGAA
Source organism: Ceratothoa steindachneri (assembly GCA_963969495.1). Lineage (NCBI taxonomy): Eukaryota > Metazoa > Arthropoda > Malacostraca > Isopoda > Cymothoidae > Ceratothoa > Ceratothoa steindachneri. Next base: position 122,094,558 of record OZ018317.1, read on the forward strand.
CCAAATGTTCTGAAATGATTCACTTTAGGTTTTCACCCATTTAATGCCTCATATGGAGTTTGATTAACGAGAGCAGATGTAGGACTTCTATTGCGGATATACGCTGCCCCAGCTTCAATTAAAGTTGTATTCATGCGTTCCGCAACACCATTTTGTTGGAGGTATTCATGGAATAGTCTCATGTTTGATGCCAATCCTTCTTAAGGTAGTTTTCAAATTCTGTTGAAGTATATTCGCCATTGTTGTAAGTTGTGAAGATTTTGATTTTTGAGTTATGTTGATTTTCAACAAGTGCTTTCCAATCAACAAATTTTTTAAATACCTCACTTTTCTTATTAAGGATATATACTAATGTATATCTAGATGCTTCATCTATAAAAGTAAAAAAATAAATAGTTTCCATCACCTTAAGAATTAGGGTTAATTCTACCACTAATGGTTTTACATTGTCTCTTCTCAAGAGCTTGAAATGGAGCTTTATGATTTTTTCCTAAACAACAAAAGAAGGACTTACTAGCTACACTATAATCCATGCCTCTAACAAGGTCACTAGTCCCTAGCTTCCTACTATTGTTTATACCTAGATGACAAAATCTTCCATGCCATAAAACTTCCTTAGAATATACTCTAGCATTGGCCCCAAAGTCTTGAAAACAATTCAATAAAAATAACTTTCCTAATTTGTAACCTTTAGCTAATAGTTTCTTATATTTATCAAAAATATCACATTCATTTTCAGAAAAATTAATGATTTTACCACCATTTGAAACTTGAGTAACTGATAGTAAATTATGAGATAACTCAGGATAAGTACATTTTTCAATAAACATTTTTTCACACTATTAGGCAAATTTAATTTTAATGGAACATCACCACTACCAATACCCTTAAGTGCTCTACCATCACCTACTTCCACTTTCACAGGTCTTGTTAACTCTTCAAAATTAATAAAATGACTTTTGTTTACACATATGCTGAGTAGCCACAGTCAATATTCCGAGACTAACTGTAAGAATTATTAGAGGAAAGAGCACTTGCTAGAAGCATTAGCTTTTCTTCATCACTTGATTGATTATTGTTGACAGCAGAGTTAGCCTTACTTTTCTCATTTAATTGTTTGCATTTTCTTCTTATAAAAAAACAATCCTTTTTAACAAGACCAATTTTATCACATTCAAAATACTTCATTACTTTTTTATGTTTATACCTTTTACTAAAAAGCACTTTAGGTTCACTTTCACTTCCAGTTAGGTTGCTAGTATTTTGCTTGCTTTCTTCATGAAGCAGGCACTCAGTGACTGCTTCCCAGGATAGCACATTTTCCATTGCTTCAAGTGCTGTAACTAATGTTGAATAATTCCCAGGATGAGAAGCTAGTAAGTTGATGACCTGGTTTTCTTCCTTCACAGGATCTCCAATTATTGCGAGTTCTCCAAAAAATTGCAATAAAAGTTTTCGAATGAGCTTGCAGAGATTCACCAGGCTTTAATTTCATGCTGTAGAGTCTCTTCTTTTGAAATTGTTTTTGAAGTTTAAACCCCACCTCTGCAGGATCTGAAGGGTCACTGATTAAATATAATAATTTGGGATCATTAGCAAGCACAATTGTAGCTAGTGCTTTGTCACAATGTTGGTTGTATTTACTTAGTGCTGATGCATTGTTGCTAGATGGTGCTTATTCAGTGCCTTCCACTATTCCAAATAAATCATCCTTGATCAAGTGCATTTTGATTTGCACCTTCTTTGTTGGGTAATTTTTATCGGTCAAAAATGTTAAATTAATTTTGCCAATCTCCCTTTCTGCACCACTGACTTTAAACAAAAATAAAAATAGTTGCAACCCTTCATGTGACCATCACATGAATGCAGATCTCAAAGCCGAGCAGTATGTAGCTTAGCAAAGATGGCGTTGCACTAACTGGAACAGTGTTTAACTTTAAGATGCTCAACTTGTCTGAACCCATAACCATTATTAAAAACTAGGTTATGGGTTAAACAAAATGCAGATGCACAGTTTTCTTATATATTTTGAACACCAAGTACAGCAGAAACAAAAATAATTAAAAACAGTAGGGGACAAGTAACACACGTCTTCCTACAATGAAAGATAATCCAGTGAGGAAAAAAAAAATAAAAATGGACGCTTATATATGAACGTAACAGACAGTTCCAGAAACTTCTAGAAAATTCAATATGACAACCATGTGAGATCCTTTTATTTATTATAATAAAAACAACTCACTCAAGGTGGAATATATATTAAAAATATATACCCAGCTCTTTTGAGTTGTTATAATTGCTCTACCGAAGAAATAACCCAGCTCTTTTGAGTTGTTATAATTGCTCTCCACTCTCCTCTTGCCATGGAGAGAGAAATGGCCAGTATTTTAATGTACTATATAGGATACAGTTTAAAAGAATAATAATTATTTTGAATATTGCTGTAGCATAAATCTTTTTGTTCTAGATGATATTGTTGCCATCAATAAACCTTATGGCATCCCATTTCATGAAGGATCGAAGAAGTCTGATTCAATTCGATTTAATATTGTTGATTTGCTACCCCATCTAGCAAAACTTATGAGGGAAGACCAGCTTATTCCATGCCATAGACTGGATAAAAATACAACAGGTACCTATTTTTAGTTCTTTGTATTCTTTTCTCAAGTGTTCATATTTTAAAATGCTGAAACTGCACTTTTCAACCACTCATAGGTAACCATGATAAATGCTGCCATGTGTATTAACCTTATCCACTAGCTTTCAAACGCTCTTTTCCTGTCCCCCAATATTCAAGGTTACTAATGTATTCTTTATTCACCCATTACCTTTATTATTGTGTGATTCCTGTTTCTTCCTTCTTCTGAGTGTAAATGCTCCTTTTTGTATGCACTTTTCTTTCTTGTCCTTGTGACATAAGAAACTGCTGCCATTTATTTTGGGACCTGCTTTTTTATTGCCCTAGTGTCGAAATGGAAACACTATCTTAAACCCCATCGATGCAGCAGACATGCTAGCGACTCACTTTGCCAAAATATCAAGTAGAGCGAACACAACACCTGAGCTCGCCCAATACCGGTTGGAGAGAGAGTGCTCATCTCTAAACTTCACATCAAGAGATTACAAATCTTACAACAAGTAATTCAGCAAAAAAGAGTTTGATACAGCACTTGCATCATGTAGAGACACGGCCTAGGCCCAGACAATATATCTTACGCAATGCTATGCCACCTTGGAGAAGGGGGTAAATGCTTCCTCCTAGATAAATTCAACAAAATATGGATGGAAACACCTTCCCAGATATCTGGAGAAGGGCTACAGTTCTTGCTTTCCAAGAACCAGGCAAAGACCCAACCAGTCCCCCAAACTACCGCCCAATTGCCCTAACCTCCTCTATATGTAAACCTATGGAAAAAATGGTGAATGTATGCTTAACATGGTTCCTTGAAACAAAATCCTGCATATCCTTATCGCAGTGAGGATTACGAAAATTATACTCAAACACGGATGCCCTTATCTCAGCTAGTTTTCCTATATACACAAACAAAAAAAATAAATAAATCCTACTTATGAATACTAGCAATCAATCCTAAGAAACAATTGTACACAAAATCCAACCACCCAAAAAATTTGCGACTACAAAAGTCAATAAATAAAGAAACAAAAGGAAAGGCCTCACGTGGTACAAACTTCATTCAAAATTTCCTAACCAACTGCACCTTCAATAGAAATTAGGTAACGTGAAATCCAAATCATTTCTATAGGAAGTAGGCATTCCACAAGGCCGCGTCTTAACCATACCCCTGTTTGCTATAGGAATCAACAATATCTCACAAAACTTCCATCTAACCTGTATGTAGATGACTTCTCTATCTTCCTAGCAGGTTCCGAAATGGCAACAATAGAACGTCGCCTCCAGATTGCCATCAACAACATCACAAGATGGTCTACCACCCAGGGCTACCAATTCTCAGACGAGAAGACCAAAGTAGTCCACTTCTACCATCATAAAAGTTGTATTAGGGAACATGACCTATATCTATATCAAAAGAGGATTGCAGTCATTGAGAACTATAAATTCCTAGGACTAACATTTGATAGAAGTTTGACATGGGAACCAGACATAAGAAGCATTAAAAACTCTTGTAAGAAAGAAATGAATGCCCTACATACAGTGTCATGCCACATCTGTGGAGCTGATCGCGAAACACTTCTCACTCTCTACCGCTCCTTAGTGCGACCCAAACTGGACTACAGATGTGAGATCTACTCCTCTACTTCCAAGAAACACCTTGCACCCATCAACACAGTGGCTAAGGAATGTCTCCACATCTCTACTGGAGCCTTCCAATCATCACCCATACCAAGCCTACGATACGATACCTGGGAGACACCACTAGACCTCCGTAGGATGGAACACACACTACGCCTCTTTACCTGCATCCAGCGACTCCCAACATCGCCGACTTTGACCGCCGTTATAAATGACCAAATGGATAATATTTTTACAACACGCCTAACTCCCACGACAATTAGGAACTAGAGTGCAACTATGGATGGAGGAAATTGGGGTAATGATGAACCCCATCCATCCACTTGCTTTCCCAGATATTCCATTTTGGAAAACAACTTTAGAGATATGACATGGCAATATAACAAAACAATCAACAACTACCCCTGTGGGAAAGAAAATTCAATTCCTTACCCATGCAGCAACACATATGGGTATACATATAACACCGATGGATCAAAATTCAGAGATGGAACAGCATTCTCGGTGATATTAAATAACTACACCCTCTCTGAAAAACTACCCCAAACAATATCAATCTACACTACTGAGTGAGTACTATGCCTTCAAACATGCAGTGCAGTGGGCATAAAATAACCCAACATCAGATGAATTCACAATCTTCATCGACTCCTTCAGCACTCTACAAACATTAGAAAGAATGACATCCATCCATCCAATTCTGTTAGAAATAAGAAACTCCAACAGGCATTGAACCACATCTCTTGCTATGCCGAAGCGCACAGATTTCGGTTTTCCTTAGCCAAGACTAAAGTGGGGCACTTCTGCCCCCATCCACGGCTCCATCCTGACCCAGACTTGTTTCTTAATGGGTTATGCCTGGAAGTGGTTGTATCGCACCGTTTCCTTGGTCTTGTATTTGACTGACTCCTCACCTGGGAAGCTCATATTCGCAGCCTTAGGGTCTCTTGTACCCATGCCATGGATATTCTCCATTGCGTGACGTTCAGCGCTTGGGGCGCTGATAGGGCTACTGCCTTACTTTTTATTGATCCTCTGTTCGTTCGAAGCTCAACTACGGATGCGAGTTTTATGCATCAGCAGCTGAGCGTGTTTTGCGGAAGGTGGATTCGATCTACCGCCTCGGCCTTCGCCTGGCGACCTGTTACTTCCGCACTTCCCCCATTGAGAGCCTACTAGTCGATGCTGGGGAGATGCCACTCGCCCTACGCCGTGCATAGTGCATTATTCGTCTGTACGCACGAGTCCGGCGCCTCCCTCAGTCGCCAACACCTCTCAATGCATCCGCAGCTAATTTCGAAGATGCCTATGCCGCCGAGAGACGCCAGTCATACCCTAATCCCTTTGGTTTTAAGGCTAGGAAATTCCTTCAAGAGCTAGGTATAGTTCTCGGGCCAGTGGCGCCCCTGCTTCTGCCCAGGACGCAACCCTGGAGGGTACCACCTTTGGCTATTTGTTGCCACGCCTCTGCTCCCAAAGCTTGTACAGTGCCGGGAATATTGCGTTCGACCTTTTTGGAGCACACCTCGTGTCATGCTGGAACCGTGCCAGTGTATATGAATGGCTCCAAGTCCCAAGATGGGGTCGGCTTCCATGCCGTATCTCCTCTGTTTGAAGTCAGCGGGGCTCTGCCAGGCGCTGCATCTGTCTTCATGGCCGAGCTGGTGGCAATACACCACTCGGTACGGGAGATTACGTGATGTGCCCTGTTCGGAGACTGGATTGTGATTTATAGTGACTCACAAAGCGCCCTGAGTGCATTGGAATCTCCACATCCCCTGGTTTGCAATATCTGTGATGCCATGGTTTTGGCAAGCCGGGCGGATTTTGAGATTATCATCTGCTGGGTTCCTGGACAATGTAGGAATTGCGGGGGGATGACGGCGCCAAAGAGTCCGCGAGGACTCGGCGACCGGACCGGCGTTTCGCTCTTCTTCACGACGACTATATGGCAGGAATAAGGGCAGCTCTTCGCGCTGCTTGGCAAAGAAGATTGGAGACAGTCGAAGGGAACTTAAAGTTGCATGCCATTGCGCTGCGACTGTTCCCATGGACCTACCCCCCAATGCCGCGAAGGCTTCAGGTTGCTTTCTGTCGTCTCTGAATTGGACACACTCACGGGACACACCGCCATTTGATGGAGCGCTCGCCAGTGCCCTACTGTGAAGACTATGTTGTCCCCCAGACTGTTCGACACATTCTTGTTGAATGTCCCAGTCTGGGCGATCTCTGCCCATGTTACCGGTACTGAGATGGGCGGGATTGCTACCGCCTGTCCCTTGTACTTGTTATAAGTTTGTGCACATTGACTGGTGGATTTATAGACTTTTTGGGGGAGGCCGGCCTTCTCCCCTTTACTTAACTAGTTTGTTTTTTTGTTGTTATTTTAGTAGGTCACACGTTCCTGCACCGGGGGACCTCCTCCCTGATGCTGGAGCTTGCTTCCTACTTATTGCATTTTTGCTTTTTTAATTTTTATCATTTTGCTTTTTGTTTTTTCATCTTATTTTAAAGATGCCTATTTAGGCAGTATTGACTATGGCGACTAATGGCCAAGTAGGCAGTTGCCAGATGAGCTCTTAAAATAAAAAAAGAGGGGGACTTAAAGTTGAGTTCCATTGCTCCACATTCTTGTTTAGGCACATTCTTGTTTAATGTCCCAGTCTGGGTGATCTTCGTGTACATTACCTGTCCCAGTCTGGGTGATATTCGTGTATATTACCTGTCCCAGTCTGGGTGTTCTTCGTGTACATTACCTGTCCCAGTACTGAGATGAGCAAAGTCGGATGCGTGCACACTGACTTGTGGACTTTATTATTACTTTTTGGAGGAGGCTGGCCTCCCCCACTTTATTTGAGATGGGCTCCTAAAAATATAAAAAATTAATATACCTTGTAGATTTGCCCTCATTTTCTCATGACAGAGGAGATCCCTCAAATTTTGTTAATCTTTCATTAATTACTTTTTTTTCTAGGAATTTTTCTTTTGGCAAAGACATCTTCGAGAGCAGCTGAAATTAAGCAAATGTTCCAAGAGCAGGCAATTCGTAAAACTTACATTACAATTGTCAAGGGAATCTCTTTTCTTCAGAATGGTATGCTATAAATTCTGAGTGCACAAAGCATTAAGATCTTCCCAAATTTTTTTAACCATTTAGTAAGTAAGCAGTTAAGTTAACGAGGGTAAAGCTCCTGGTACAATTTAAACTTAAAGGATAGGAATGCCTCCATTAATTTAAAAACTACCAGGGCTTTATTGCTCCTATATATCCATTTTATTTATTTTCCCTTTCTAATTTTCCCTTCATTTTCATATTTAATTTATGCCCAAGTATCAAAGATGGTAGTTCCATAGTAGCTAGATTGGAATGATGTGGCCTGTGGAAAACCCATTCTTGTCGAAAAGCTGAATTCTGCTGTCAGTTATAACCCTCTCTCATGTGTCCCAGATTGCCAGTCCCCAATTGTAATTTAGGACTATGAAAAAGAGGCATAGTCTGGATTTAAGTGAAGACAACTCCACCAAATTCAGGAAATCTCTGAATCTGTAGATTTCAAGGAATTGTTGTATTTCCTCCTTTCTCTGTCATTTGAATCCTGTACTATTTATCTCTTCTTTTAGTTTTGCAGTGATTAAATAGATCGTAGTTCGTCAGCAAGTTAAGTGTCTACTAGGTCCTCTAAGTCCTCTAAAAGCCCTCTAAGTACCCCAGGTCTTATAACAGTTCTCTAAAAGTCCTCTTATTTAAGATAAGGTCCTCATTACTGATTTTTATTCTAGTTTCTGTTTTTTAAGGTACGTATTTAAATATTTTAGTGTTTATTATAGTGCTTATGCTCAAACAGTAACTCAGTACAAAAAAGCAATATAATAACTCATTGAATACCTATCTATAACCCTGCAAATTAAGTCTTGCTCCATTAAATTTTAGTACATATACTTTTTAAGGTAATTTTTCTCTAATGTGAGTCAGTTTTCTGTTATTTCTTTAGATTCATGTTGAGTGCCTCTCTTTGAGAGACAAACAATGAAATGCTGGAATTACATTATGTAGGTATATTAGAAATGTCATGCCAAATTTAAAATTCTATATTTTTCCAAAAGCAAATTCTAATACTTATTTTATAGTGTACAGTGCCTGCGAAAAGTATCTGATCACTCTCAAAATTTGTTTTTTAACATAAAAAACATGTTTAATATTGACTAACCTTGTATTAGTATTTTGTCATCTTTCCTTTGCATTTGATGACTTGCTTTAGATGCTTCAGCATGGATTTGATAAAGTTTGACAATTTCCACTGATATTTCTTTTAATTTTTTAATGGAGCCAGTGTCTTGGCTTTCAACTTTATTTTTGATTATTAGCCATAAATTTTCTATGGGATTGAGATCTGGGCTATTTATTACCAGGCCAATCCCAAATATTAAATTTATTGTCTGTAAGTCATTATGTTGTGGTGGAGCAAATGTGAGTGTGTGAAGGGCCATTCTCCCACCCCTTTCCCAATACCCCCTTCCTCCCTCTGTAAAAATGTGTGTATGAATGGGAATGTTTTTCGGGGGGGGTTTCTTTTATATATAATTGATTTTCATGTTTTTGTATAAATTTTTTTTTCTCTTCCTCATCAAATTATTGATTGTAAATTTGCGAAAGGCCACTCTGATAACTTATAAAGACGTAGTTTTGATATATCAGTCTATTGCAAATATAGAGCCACTCATATATTCTGTTAGATTGTACTTGACTTGTAATCATCTTTTAATAAGGGGGGCGGAGATTGTAAGATTTGCAAAATTGAAATAGAGGAGTATGATCATGTTATTAGGTCTTTGCGGGTGGGAAACTAGATACTAATAGTGGTCAGGGAATTATGAGAGGACATTAAAGTACTGAAAGTAGAATGGACTTGTCAGATAACAGAAATAGGTTCCAAGGCAATAGAGGTGAGGTCATTCAGGTTGGAAGAGGTGCTTCAGGGATAGGGGGGTTAAATTGTTTCTATACAAATGCTTGTAGTCTTAGAAACAAGAAGGATGAGCTATTTAGTTATATTAGCGATGAGGATATAGATATATTATATCCTCATCTAAAGACAGGTAGGATTGGTGGAGAAATAATTATCTATATAAAAAAAAAACATTGTTTCAAGTTTAAATACTTCAATAAAGCAGGATGGAGTTGAGTCACTTTGGATAGATATTAGGTTCATTAAAAATAGAATGGTTCATTTGGGAGCTTTTTACAGACCACCTGGGCAGACTGATGATATAGATGAACTAATGATAAGGAAAATAAGTAAGGGATGTGAAACAGATGCAGTTATTATTGGGGACTTCAACTTAAACTCTGTGGACTGGGAAAATATGAAGGTAGGGATAGAACAAGTGGCAGGTTCATAGAATGCTTTGAGGATAATTTTTTGAATCAATTTGTTAATGAGCCAACGAGGGGGGACAATATATTAGATTTAGTACTTTCTAAGAGTCATCATCTAGTTCAAGAATTGACTGTTGAGGAAGCATTGGGAAATAGTGACCATCAGATAGTTTGTTTTAACTTGGGAATTGAGAAGGGTAAAATAACTGAGAATGCTGTAAAAGTTCCAAATTTTCATAAGGGAGATTATGTAAAACTTCGAAGCTTGCTAAATTTGGTAGACTGGGATGTAGAATTCAGAGGTAAAAATGCTCATGGGATGTGGGATACTTTCAAGCATATAATAAATGTAGTCCAAGAGTAATGTATCTCAATGAAGGCCATTAGGAACAAAAGTAGGAAACCATTATGGTGGAATCAGGAGATAGCTAGAAAAATTTCAGAGAAGAAAAGGGCATACAAAAAATTACAGGTAGAAAATAATATTCAAAATTTAAGTGATTGTAGAATGGCTAGGAATGAGTTAATTAAGATTATAGAAGAACAAAAGGGTGTCAGAAATAAATTAGCTCAGGATGGCAACAAAGATCCTAGAAAGTTCTTTAGTTAGTATAAAATTAATAACAAGTCTGGCAGAATTAAATTAGGACCTATCAAATATGAAGGGGTTGTGAGAGAAACTGATGAGGAAATAGTTGAGGTACTAAATGGTCATTTTGCATCAGTATTTACAAAGGAGAAACTAAATAGTCTTATGTATAGTACTCATGGGTCAGGGAAAGAGGTGTTTTCTACCATTAGTGTGGATTGTAGGATGATAAAAGAACTAATAGGTGAGTTAGATACTACCAAGGCCTCCGGCCCTGATAATATTCATTCTAGGATACTTAAAGAAGGGGTAGAAAGTATCTCAATAGCTCTGGAGAAGTTGTATACTAGGTTACTGGAATATGGAGAAATACCCGATGATTGGAAGAGAGCGAATATAGTCCTCCTTTTAAAGAAGGGTAGTAAAGAGGATCCAAATAACTTTAGACTGGTTAGCCTAACTCCTGTAGTCTGTAAAATTCTCGAGAAAATAGTTTATAAAGGGATTTGCCAACATCTAGAGAGAGAGGGGTTAATCAGCGATGCTCAGCATGGGTTTAGATCAGGTAGATCATGTTTGACTAATTTACTAGACTTTCTGGAGTTTGTAACAGATCAAGTAGATAAGGGAGAGAATGTAGATATAATTTACTTAGATTTTAGTAAAGCATTTGATAAGGTACCACATAGGAGACTAGTTCATAAATTAAAAATGATTGGGATATGTGGGGGTGTTTCAAATTGGATAGCTGAGTGGCTGAAAGACGGGGATGTTATCAGTGGGATTCCTCAGGGATCAGTTCTCGGTCCATTATTATTTGTCATCTATATAAACAATCTTGGGGAGGCAGTTAATAATAAAGTATCAATTTTTGCGGATGATACCAAATTAGCAGCTGTAGTTAAAGATATTGATGATAATTTTAAAGTGCAGGGGGATTTAAATAAATTGTTATCCTGGGCACATAAGTGGCAAATGACTTTCAACCTTGATAAGTGCAAAGTTATTAACATGGGAAAATATAATAGAGAATTTAACTATGAAATGGATGGGCATTGGCTGAACTCAGTAGAGGATGAGAAAAATCTAGGAGTAGTAATAGATAAGTCATTAAAGTTTTCTAAGCAGTGTATTGAAGCAAGAAATAGGGCAAATAGAGTGCGGTTTCATTAAGAGAAATGTCAGTTACAAAAGTAAGGAGGTTATTCTTAAACTCTATAACTCTTATGTTAGGCTACATCTAGAGTACTGTATACAGGCATGGTCCCCACATTTTAGACACGATATTAACCTTCTTGAGTCAATGCAACGGAGGGCAACAAAGATTATTCCTTCCCTGAGGCGCCTTGAATATATAGATAGACTGACGGTATTAAATATGTTCTCATTCGAAAGGAGGTGTTTGAGAGGGAATATGATTGAGCTGTTTAAATTTTTTTCTGGGATATATAAATTGGATGTTAGCAAGTTTTTTGAGTTAGATGATGGAAATCGGACTAGAGGTCACCACTTGAAAATTAAAAAGCAAGGGTGTAGGTTGGATTTAAGAAAATATTTTTCACCAATAGAGTGGTAGACTTCTGGAACAAATTGCCGCAGAGGGTAGTAGGTAGTCCAATTTAAATGTATTTAAGAGTAGGTTGGATCAGTTTATGGGGAGGGAAGGTTGTGATGGTTCCTAAGTTTTGTATATATTAATATTGTTTGTATATATCTATAGCTGCATGATTTAGTTCTTGACAAGCCTTGATTGGTGATACTCTTGCTTCTGGACGCAATCCTCTGGATGTAGTTTTCTTGGGAGTTTGGGTGCCTTAAAAAAGAGGCCATTTGACTCGGATGACCTATGATGGGCCCTTGTGGCTTTTGTCATCTGTTATATTATATTGTGGGGGACTTTGATTTTGTCTTCCCCTAGCGATGATGCTTTTTGTGGGTGGGTTTTGATGGATGTGGATAACCTTTGATAGGCCCTTGTGGCTTTTGTCATCCGTGAAATTATGTTATGTTATGTTACCTTGTACGTCAAGAAGTTATTGTGAGTCCTGACTGGACAGAGAGGGCTTTGATAGCCTCAAGATGCAACCAGATCACATTTTATCGAGCTTGGAGGTGCCAGCCTTATTAGACCTCTGCAATTCTGCCCACACAAGTAGCAGCCGGCAGGATTTTTCCCTAGGGACCTAAATATCTAAAAAAAAATCCATGGTGATATGTGAGGCCTTTTCTCTTTTTGTGTGTTAGCTAAGTTATCACTCATTTATCTTGTTAGTTTATAAATAATTGCAAGGTAGTATTCGCACATAGGATTTTTTTTTATTGTGTATATATAGTAAAATTATTTATCTATATTTTTTGTATGTCTATAAATAAGTAACAAGATCTATAAATATTTACCCCATATTTTTTCTTGTAAATAAAGGAATGTACATACAATCCATTTCATTTCTCCCTTGATTTTTCATGTCTGAATTAGTGTAGGAAGCAGGTTGGATAAATTGGGGCTAGAGGATAGATTTTCAGCTTGCTACATTTAGCGCACGAATAGGGACGTGAGATCTCAAAACTGGGAGCATGACAGGATTGAATTGCAGTCCACATCTAATTAGAGTGACAAGTAGTTTGGTTGTTTTTTCCTTTTTCTATCATTTTTACTAATCCAGGAGGATGGCTTTTGTGGAACAGGGTTTCCATGATGAGGTTGTGAGACTGAGGCAGAAAGAGGAGGAATGTATGATGTTGAGCGTGATTGAGGGATTGAAGAGTGATATGATGAGTATGGATGAGGAAAGAAATGAACGAGAGACAGAACAGGTTGACCAACAAATGAAGGACCCATATGACATGATGAAGGGGTCAGGACCGGCCCCAGGACCCTCGACCCTGACCCCTGCTCCGACTGAAGGGGATAAGACAAATGGGATGAGTGGAAGTGTGTGCGAGTCTAGAGAGGATAGGATGATTTTGAGTGATAGGAATGATGGAGAATGGAAGAGAGTGGAGCGTAAGAGAGGAAGGAAGACTGGGTCAAAGGGGAAGCATCGGAAGGTGAGAGGGAAGAGTGTGGACTCATTGTACTTGGATGAAGGAGTGATTGGTGAGAGCAAGAGCAGCTCAAGTGAGAGTGAAGTGAATTTGGGGAAGGGTATTTTGATAAGGGAAGTGCCAAAGGTGGATAAGTTTAGGTTGCTGTTGTGGGAAGAGTGTGGAAGAATTCTTTGGGGAATTTGAGCAGTATTGCAAGCTCAAGTACCTGGAGAATAAGGGATACTGGATGAATGTTTTAGAGGAGTGTTTGGGTGGAAAAGTATTAGAGTTTTTCTGCATGATCACAAGTGTGGGTGAGCCAAGGTATGAGGTGGTGAAGGGTTGACTGATTGGGCAAGTGAAATGAATGAAAGAGTGTGAAGTAAGAAAGGGTGAATGAATTTGAGAAGGCTTGAATAGGGAAGAGTGAAAGTGTGAACATATATGTACATAGGCTTGAGAGTATGGCGAGAAAGAGGTATGGTGATGATGATGTGAATGAATGTAAACCATTGATGAGAAAGTTCCTTGATACGGTCCCACGAAAGATAAGTGAATGGTTGAATGGGAAGAGAAAGGAGAGAATGAGGCTGACAGGTGAAGGGTTGGTGTGGGAGGATGTGTTGGAACTGTTGGAAGATGGGTGATTTGATGAGGAAAGTGATTTATATGAGGATGGATGGTACAGTGTAAATGCTGGGGGTAAGAAGCCCAGGAGCTTTCCTTCACCCCAGCAGTTTGTCAGCTATTGGGATGCCCTGTGGGCTGCGCCACTGGGGTGGTGTTGAGCTTCCTGGGCCGGCAGGCTGGACAAATGGAAGGGGACAGATGAGTGGTAAGTGTGTGAATGGGTATATGAGGGAGCAACCGAGGTATGTCCCAGCGAATGAAAGGTCAAATGGTGTGAAAAGGGTCGTGGAATGTTGTAGGTGTGGAAGGGAGGGGCATATGTAGGTGGATGTCTTGTGCATGTTTTGGGTGTGGTAAGAAGGGGCATATGATAAAGGGTTGCCAAGAGAGTGTGAAAGAATGTTTCAAATGTAAAGAAAGATTTCCCGAAGCGACTGCTGGGGAATGTATGAAGTATCCTTGTGGTAATTGCAAGAGGCTGGTCATTATGCGCGGATGTGTCTTGGCCAGAGGAATGTATGTAGTTATTGTGCGATGGAAGGATATTCAAGTGAAAAGTGTTGGATTAGACAGAGCGCAAGGTGTGAATGGAAAGTCTGAAGTGGAAAACTGAATTGTAAGAGGGTACCAGGTGAAGTATCCTCTGGGTGCATTAGTGCTAGTAATGTGTTGTTAAGTCTGTCTAGTGTGAAAATGCTGTCTGGTAGGAAGTATGAGTGTTTGAGAAGGTTGAATAAATGGGATTGAGTGTTTGGCGTTGATAGATTCTTGGTGCAAGACGAGCTTGGTGTATAAGGATGTGTATGACAAGCTGAGTGATAAAGCCCTCCTGCCTGAGTGTAGAAAGATTGGTAAAAATGGGGTGTAGAAGTTATATGTAGGGAAAGATGGTAGTGTTTTGAGGAGTGTGTTTACCGGTATTGAGGTGACTGCTATGGAGAGTGTAAGGCTTGTGAAGGGTGAAAGGGTGTCTGTTAGAGTGAGTTGGAGTAAGGATGTGAGTTTGAATGTGGGTGAGAATACTGTGATATTGGATGGAAAGGATGTGTGTTATGAGGTAAGGAGTGTTGCTTGTGTGTTTGATGGCTTGATGAGAATGAATGATCCTTTTGTATGTGTGCAGGCGGACCCCAGAGTGAAAGGGCAGTTGAGGGGGATCCAATTCGGAGATGTACTGGGTAACCTCTCCACTGTCAATGAGGTAGGTATGGATGATAGCACGGATGTCAGGGTAAATGTTGCAAATGAAAAGACATGTGAATGGACGTAAAATAAAGTGGAAAAGATAGTGGAATTGGATGAATGTTTGACTGAGATGAAAGAGAGGATGTGCATCGAATGCTGTTTGAACAAAAGGGGGTCCTCAGTAAGGGCAATCTGGATTTTGGGGGTGTGAAGCTTCCAGAATTTAAGATTACCCTGAAGGAGGATACCTCAATCTATCAGTGGCCGAGGAGACATTTTCCACATCCAGTTGTTGATGAGATTGAGAGCAAAGTATGGAATTAGAATGATTAGGGGTGATTGAAGAAAGTGAGAGTGCATGGAATAATCCGATTGTGCCTGTATGTAAGCCTGAGGGAAGATTGCATGTGTGTAGATTATTGAATAGTGAATGAAACCCGAGACTGTGAAAGAAAGGGTTCCGATGTGTGTGTATAGTATGCATGGGATGAAGTGGTTTACAAAGCTGGATCCAGATGCCCATTGCTGAGGAGAACAAGCCAGTGACTGCCTTTTCCTCTACGAAAAGGCATTATCAGTTCCGGAACCTCAGCTTTGGGTTGACTAATGCTCCCAGAGCCTTCCAGCGGGCAATGAATGTTGTGTTGAGTAAGTTTGCAAGTAAAAATGTGATTGTCTTTATAGATGATATTTTGATTATGACTGAGAGTATTTAGGATCACATGAGATTGGTGAATGATGTGTTGAGAACATTGGAGAGTGTTGGTGTGAAGGTAAAAGTAGTGAAGTGTGAATGGTTTTTGAAAGAAGTGGAATTCCTTGGGCATATGGTGAGTGAGAATGCGTTGTGAAAGTTGATCAAGTATGTTAAGAAGGTGCAAATGTTTCTGAAACTGGTTACTGTAAAGCAGCTGTAATCGTTTCTGGGTTTGATTAAGTTTCTGCAAAAGTTTATACATGACTGAGTGGATGGGCAAGAAAGGTAGTATGATTGTTAGGTGGAATGATAAGATGAATGAAGCATATGAGAGACTGAAAGAGGCAGCGGCTGAAGATGTTGAATTGGCATACCCGGACTATAGGTACTAAATGGGAGGTTTTCTGATGCAAGAGTAGCGTTTGAATGAAGAGAATGTCAGACGAATAATTGGGTATGTATCCAAGGCTATGAATGCGACAGAGTGAAAGTATTCAATGGTGGAGCGAGAGTTGGCTGTGATAAGGTGTTGTTTGAAAGTGTTGCGTCTGTTTTTGGATGGTGTGAGGTTTGTGATCAAAACAGATCACCAACCTCTTGTGTATTTGAAATGTATGAAATTGGCTGATAGTAGGTAGGATTGCGAGGACTTTGGAAGATTTGAGTGATTTTGACTATGTGATTGAGTACGTGCCTGGTGAATGGAATGGAGTGGCTGATTTGGTGTCAAGGTATCCTGGTACGAATGATGAAAATGTGTGTGCAGTGAGTTATCCTGAGTATTTGCCCAAAGGGATTATGAATGGAAAGGAGAGTAAGGGTTCTGGAGATTCCTTGTTTGAGAGCTTATGGAATGGTTTGCAAGATTTGAAGAGTGATGGAGTAGATGTGAGAGTGCCCGATAGTGTGGATGACTTAAGGAAGGAGGTAATGAGTTAAGTATATAGGAAGCCTGAGAGTATTGGCATGGTGAGGGTGCTGAACTTTATGAAAGAATTGATAGCGATGTGTATGCAAGGGGTCCCCTGTTTCAGGAAGTGTTGATTGTAGTGAGTCGTTTGTATGGGGTGATTGTCTATGTGCACTTTGGTTGTGAGGGGCCGATTGTGTACATAGATGAGAAGATGAAGGGTTTGAATGCTAATGTAGTGCATCTGCAGTGTTTGAGCGGTGTTCATTACAATTGGGTGATTAAAAAGTGTTCATATATGAGGGAGAAAATGATCGTCTGGATGAAGATGAAAGTGTGGTGAATGATGATGTGCGAGTTGATGATGGTGTAGTTCCTTCTGTGTATTGTGAGCATAGAGGACCTGATATGATGGAAGCGAGAGTGAAAGTTTCTTCTGTGATTTGATTGATACTGGTGCGCAAGTGTCGTTAGTGAATGAGAGGCTTCTGAGTAAGTATGATGAGTTTAGATGTTGCGAGTGTAAGCCTGTGAAGTTACAGATAAGTGGATTGGGGAATGGAATATTGGCATGGGAACAGGTTAGTCATACAGTGAGTTTGGGCAGTGGTGTGAATGTGAAGCATGACTTTGTAATTCTGAAAGATGAGCAAATGCTGTGTCTTTTCTTGCTTGGTGTGGACTTTATAAGATTGAATGATTTGTCTTTGGATGCTGATAAAGATTGTGTTATGAAAGGTGAATGTGAGGTGATGAGGTTGAATGAGTGTGCGAAGAAGGTGCATGATGATGAGAAGGAATGTGGGTATGGATCTGTCTGGGAAAGAGCTTGTCTTGGTCTCGAGGAGTAGAAAGCGTACATAGAAGTGAAAGAGAGAATGCGAGTACGAATGAAAGTATGTGGGGAGCTTGAAAGAGAGATTGAGTGTTTACATAAGAAGGTGCATGATTTGGTTGATGTAAGTAGATGAGTGAGTGAGCTGCCTGTTGCTGATTTTCCTGGTTTTAGGAATGGTAAGGGTAGAGATGAGTTTGATGTGGAGAATGAGGAGGTAACTGACTCTTCTGGCTTCTGGTGGGAACCATTTGAAGGGGTTTCTGGTATAGCCGCTGATAGTAGAGGGGATGTAAGTGTTTTGTCTGTTTCACAAGAGTGTACCTTGAGTTGGACTAGAGCTGTAAGTGAGGAGTAACAACAAGGAATGAAGGTACCCTAGGAGACCTTGCGGTCCATTCAAGGAGGGTACCTTTGGACTAGCAATCGAGCGGGCACATGGCTGCTCAATTGTTTTGCGTCCCTAAACGGCCACTTTTCAAGACCTTGTCTAGTCTTGACTTGAACTGGTCAACAGATAACCTGTTGACAACTTCCACTGGAAGTGCGTTCCACATACCGCAGATACTGTAAGTGAAAAAATTTCCACACAGATTGCGGTTGTAACGCTTCAGTTCAAGTTTGAAGCCATGATTGCGCGTTCTGTTCTCACTCAGTGTGAACATATCCCGGTAGTCAACATTGTCGAACCCTCAAAGTATTTTGAAAACTTCGATCAGCTGACCACGCAGTCTACGGGTTTCCAGCGAGAACAGATCTAATTCCCTTAGTCTATCCTCATAACTTTTATGTCGGATAGGGGGAATCAGCTTGGTTTCCCTGGCTTGTACGCGTTCCAATCTCGCGATGTTCTTTCGCAATGAAGGACTCCAAAATTGTACGGCATACTCCAGGTGCGGTCGGACAAGTGAGTTGTACAGGCACAGTACAATCTCCTGGTTTCGATAACCAAACTGGCGCTTAATATAGCCTAGCATCCTTTGGGCCTTTTTCTCCGCCTCAATGCACTGTTTTGAGAACTTGAGGTCACTAGTGATTGTTACACCCAAGTCCTTCTCAGTGTCCGTGGATTCAATAGCAGTGCCCTTAAGGATATACTGAGATTGGGGGTTTCTGCGGCCGATATGCATCACTTTGCATTTCCCCACGTTAAAAGGCATTTGCCACGTGTCCGACCACTCCCCAATCTTCCCAAGATCTTCCTGCAGGCGGGCAGTATTTCCATCCTTTGCAACGTTCATACCAAGCTTGGTATCGTCGGCAAATTTGGAAATCTTGGCAACCATGTCACCGTCCATGTCGTTGACGTAGATGATGAATAGTAGTGGTCCCAGGACAGAACCTTGAGGCACCCCGCTAGTAACAGGCACCCACTTAGAAGACTGTCCATTCACCACCACCCGTTGCCGTCTGCCACTTAGCCAGTTCTTGATCCAGCCGGCTACCTTTCCGTCTATGCCAAGCGCTCCCACTTTCCGGAGAAGGCGGCGGTGTGGTACCTTATCAAAGGCTTTCTGAAAGTCTAGGTAGACCACATCCACCGCCTTGTCCCGATCGTGCTCACTGAAAACGAAGTGGAAGAATTCTACAAGGTTCGTCAGGCATGACCGTTGCCTTCGAAGCCGTGATGGGAACTCCTCAGTAGCAGGTTTGACTCTAAATACGACGTCATTTTGTCCACCATCATGCTTTCCATGAGTTTACCGACTATCGAAGTCAGACTGATAGGTCGGTAGTTTGACGGATGGCTGGGGTCTCCTTTCTTGAAGATCGGAGTCACCTCCGCCTCACGCCAGTCTCTAGCATCCGGTCGGGATTGACATGTTAAAGATAGCGCACAGATGTCGTGATACTTCATCGCACACTTCCTTCAACACCTTGGGTAGAAACCCGTCCGGTCCAGGGGACTTATTCACCTTTAGGTCAGCGATCTTTTTCTTTATTTCTCCTTCGGTGAAGTCCATTGCCTCCAGCTTTTTCCCCGAGTAGGAATCCGTGGGCTGGGGGATGGGACTACATTCTTCATCAAACACTGAAGAGAAGTAGTCGTTGAGGAGGTTAGCATTTTCTGCATCTGAGTGCTTTAATGTCCCCTCCTCGTTTCTCAAAGGGCCAATCGTTCAACGGATTGGTTTACGGCTGTTTGCATATCGAAAGAACTCCTTGGGATTCTCTTTACAGAGTCTTGCCACTCGGAGTTCCTCAGACCGCTTAGCCGCCCTTATGCTGGACTTCACTCTCCTGGCTAGCCTCCGGTATTCGTCAAAGTCACCCGAGATCTTCGATTGCCGGTACACAGTTCTCTTCTCCTTAAGCGGTTGGCCGATTTCTCGATTAAGCCACTTAGGTTGAACAGAAGACAGACGGGGGCATTTCAGAGGGATGAAACGCGATTGAAGATTCATGAACTTATTTTTGAAATTGTTCCACGAATCCTCAACATCTTCGCATACCGCTAGCCTTACATCAGTCAGTCCAGCTCGAAGGCTTGCAAAGTCTGCTCTTCTCACGTCAAGTTTCTTTGATTGACTGGCAACACACCTTACCTTCGGGATCTTGACGGTAAATCTAACTAGCTGCTGATCACTGCCACCGAGCTCTTCGCCCACAGAGAGATCCTCAACGATATCATCCTCAGAGGTGAAGACAAGTCGAGGATATTGTCTCCTCTCGTCGGTTCTCTGACCCATTGAGTGAAGAACTCGTTGTTGGCGAACTCCAAGAGTAGTGCGCTCTCGCCACAGGCTGCTCTGGTTTCCCAGTCAACTTGGCTGTTGAAATCGCCTTGCCCTTAAAGGAGAGGTGCACCCTGTCTCTTTGGTAGAGGTCTTTTCTACCATAGAATACTGCGTACAGGTCCACAAAAAAGACACCCTCCGCCGTACAGAGGTCTGCAAGGCGCCTGTTTAGCGATATGTTCCTCAAGTGGGCAGTCCGGCTTGGACCCCACCTCGGGAGCATCCCCACCACGACGCGTCTGCGGGTTTTTAATCCACAGTCGTCGACAGCGCCCATAGCTGTCCTCATAATCTCACCTGTAGGGCCTACCCTACCTCCTCTGAGGTAGAGGTCGTTGCCACTTACCATAAGGGCAACGACTGAAGTCTCTGAAATTTGAGACTTCTCAGCCTCAGCTCTTACCTGCTTATTCCCACAGCCTGGGAGGCAGCTCACCTTAACGCTTGTGCGAAGGCGGGCCGCTAGCAGGGGCTTCAGACCCCGTGCTTGAGAATCACCAATAAGGGTGACTCTTGCACATTTGTCTGCGGACCACTTAGTCTTTCCTTTCGGAGGCAACTTGCCGCTTTCCTCTTGTATCTCTAATTTTTTCTTCTTATTCTTCCTCTTATTCTTCTTCTTGACTTCCTTTGTTATCTCTTCTTTTGTTTCCCGTTTCTTCTGCTTCTACTTTCTCTTCCTCTGTTTCCACTTTCTTTTCTTCTCTTTCTACTTTCTCTTCTTCTCTTTCTACTTTCTCTTCTTCTTTCTACTTTGTCTTCTTCTATTTCTACTTTCTCTTCTTTCTCTTCTTTCTTTTCTTCTTTTTGGCTCGTTGAGGAAGCCCTTCAGCAGAAGAAATCGGCTGTTGAATGGGGGTATGAAGAGTGAAGGTTCTGAACAGAAGTGTATGAAAGAGTTCTGTCAAGAGATGGGAGAGCTAGTAATAAAGGCAAAGAGTATGGTGGATGACATGATCGATAGTGATGATGAGACTGACTGATGAACGACCCCAACAGATTGTTACAGGTAGCCAGGGACCAGTAGAGGAGTGTGAATGGGTGCAGAAGGGCACGATTGAGTATAAAAGGTACCGTGAGTAGAGATTGAGAATGTTTTGTGATTGAATATGGTTGAATGACCTAAGGAAGGAGGGGTGTGGTGGGGCGAATGTCAGTGTTTGTGAAGGGCCATTCTCCCAGCCCTTTCCCAATACCCTCTCCCTCCCTCCCTCTGTAAGAATGTGTGTATGAATGGGAATGGTTTTTTTCTTTTATATATAATTGATTTTCATGTTTTTGTATAAAGTGGGGTTTTTTTCTCTTTTAAATTTGCAAAGGCCACTCTGACAAATTTTACAAGATTTACTTTACTTAAATTAACTTTTATAAGACATAGTTTTGATATATCAGTCTATTGCAAACAAAGAGCCATTCAAATATTCTGTTAGATTATACTTTTGTAATAATCTTTTAAGAAGTTATTGTGAGTCCCAACTGGATGCGTGAGGCCTTTTCTTTTTTGTGTTTGCTAAGTTATCACTCATTTATCTTGTTAGTTTATAAATAATTTTGAGGTAGTATTCACTCATAGGATTTTTTGGGGGGGATTGTGTATATATAGTAAAATTTTCTATCCGTATTTTATGTGTGTCTATAAATAAGTAACAAGATCTTTTATAAATATTTACCCCATATTTTTTCTTGTAAATAAAGGACTGTACATACAATCCGTTTCATTTCTCCCTCAATTTCCCACGTCCAAATTAGTGTAGGAAATATATGGTTCCTCTCCCTTGGAAACTTTTTATAAAAGAATAACTTTTATGAAAAACTTAGAACCCTACAGAATCAGGTTAAATGTTATGTAGAATTCAATGGTAAGAATACTTGCTGGATATGGACTCTTTTATGACTATATTGAATGTAGTACAAGATCAATGTATCGCAATTACTCCTGGACCTGTCCTTAGAGCCTGTATCCATTTTTAGAGGCAGAGGTGATTTCACCTGGAATAGGTACCTTGGACTATTACCGTTCGAAATCACTGAGTTGATAATGCCTCAGGTGGTCACGTTTGTCAGAATCCAAGATGGTGGCTGCCCACCATCAATTACCTCACAAAGTCTTGTTCACCAAACTCTGTGATAAAACTGCTGACATTTTTCTTGATATAAAAATTTGTAACAAAATGAGGAGCTATTGTTAGCAAGCTTCTAGAAGAAGACAAGAACATTTCAAAAACTTTAAAAAAAAAGATGAATCTAGAATAAAATAAAATAAATGAAAAGAAAAGAAGAAAATGCTTGGAAATTCAAAATTTGTAAAATAATTAGCATTATTGTAACTTTAGTAATCTTATATTATCTTTGTAACTATAAAGTTTCTTTTATAGAATAATAGTAAAAATAAAAAGTATAGTAAATGCAGGGGCTTAGAATTCGACTATATAAAGTTAGTTAGATTTCTAAGTTGGCTTGGGGTGGGCCCTGTGCTTTGATAAGCCTGTGCCACCTGCAAATGTTCATGTAGCATCAATTTTAAACAAAATAAATGTTATTTTAGCTAACTAGTTAATATTGTTCATGAAAATAGCTAAAAGAACATGTACATAAGTAAATATTGAGGAAATTTCGGGTTTAAATTATATTCTCTGGTTTAAATTATGGTGGCTCTACGTGGATAACCTTTCAATCTCTTTTGGAGTGGCCCAGATTCCAAATGTGGAGTGTCGGCTCTAACAGGCATTAACCCGCGTCTCTTGCTATGCTGAAGTGCACAGGCTTCAGTTCTCCTTAGCCAACACTAAGGTGGTGCACTTCTATTGCCATCCATAGCTCCACCCTGACCCAGACTTGTTTCTAAATGGGGTTTGTCTGGAAGTAGTAGACTCGCACCCTTTCCTTGATCTTGCATTTGACCAACGCCTCACCTCAGTGACTCATATTCGCAGCCTTTGGGTGTGACGTTCAGCACCTGGGGTGCTGATAGGGCTATTGCCTTCCTTTTTTATCGATCCTTTGTTTGTTCGAAGCTCAACTATGGATGCAACCAATCATCTATTGCTAAAGGTAGACTCAATCCACCACTCCAGTCTTCGTCTGACGACCAGTTCCTTCCCATTGAGAGCCTACTTGTTTATGCTGGGGACATGCCACTCACTCTGCGCCGTGCACAGTGCATTATTTGCCTGTATGAGCAACCCCGGTGCCTAACAGCTCTCACTGCATTTCAGCTGATCTTGACGGTGCCTATGCCGCTGAGACCCGCTAGTCATACCCTAAGCCCTTTGGGTTTAGAGCTAGGAAACTCCTTTGAGAGCTTGGTTTAGCTTTGGAGCCAGTGGCACCCCTGGTTCTGCCCAGGATGTCACCCTGGGGGGGCCTGTAAGGGGCGAGGCAATTTGGCATCATGGCTGCCATGCTGACAGGACTCAGCACCAGGGTGGGCAAATAAAAAAACCTGTGTTTTTTCAAAATTACTCTTTTTTTTTCAAGAAATGAATGCTACTTATCATTATTTTATTCAAAATTCATATTTATGTTTATAATTTCAACAAATATGTATCAATTAAGGTTATTTCTCTGATACAGACTCATAATAATTCATCTCTCCTTCTACAAATTATGGCTCTCATGGGTACCCATAATTCTCAATCAGTGATCTGTTCTTACCTTAATATAATTATTAAACTAATTAATTATTATTATAAAAATAGAGATAGCTATTCTTTTCTATGCTATTCTACTAATGCTTGTAGCATTTATTTTTTTTTAAAAACCTGAGATTTGAAAAAACCCAGAATAAAATCTGAGGTTTTTTAAAATTATATATATATTTTTCAAGAAATAAATGCTGCTTAATATTATTTTATTCAAAATGCATATTTTTGTTTATAATTTTAACAAATATGTATCAAGTTAATGTTATTTCTCTGATATTGACTCATAATAATTCATCTCTCCTTCTACAGTTATGGCTATCATGGGTACCCACAATTCTCGATAAGTGATGTTACTGTGATCTGTTTTTACTATAATATAATTATTAAACTAAGTAATTATTAATATTATATAAAAATAGTGATAGCTATTCTTTTTATATGTTATTCTAGTGCCCTGTAAGGGGCGCGGCGATTTGCCATCCTGGCTGCTGTGCTGACGGAACTCAGCAATCCGTCTGACCCCAGCTTAGCCTCTCTTCCTTCCTTCAGATAGCCTGTATTTCTCCCCTACTTCATCGCTTTCCATACAACCTCTCCCACAACTTTCTCTGGTCAGTCTCTAATTTCACAGGGTAGATGCTGACCTTCCTCTCAGCCAACCATCCTGGATCGGAGCTCAGGAGGAAGGGGACAATGCTCCCTAATCCATGAGCTCCGGTCTGGGGTGGTTGGTTTTTAACAACCTGCTTCATCCCCACCCATACCTTCCTCACATCCATTTTCCTTTCCTCTTCACAATCTATATTTTTACGCCGTATCTAAGGTGGAGCCGCCATGCCACCAGGTGGGAGGGGTGGTTCTGAATGGCGGCACCTGGCTCTGCCAGGCCTGTACGCACCCCTTGCAGTGCAGGCTACTGCGAGGGGTGATGAGCTGTTGCATCCAGTAATAAAAAGAGGGTCATCATGCCCAATGATGAGTCCCCCCCCCCGTCTTTAATTCCCCCTGTATCAACGACGAAGCCACCCTCGGGCAGCAACCACCAAAAAATAGAGGTCTGGCCCCCCAGTGCTTGGGCAGGGGACCCTCCATATTTCTCTAACCGGAGAGGAGGCTTAGTCCTCTCCTTCGCATATTGGTGTAGGGGACTCCCCCTCACCCCCTTCTCTGATGGTGCTTTCGGCACCTCCCGGTTTCCAGCGGCAATACCTCCTTTTCTTTCCAAGGGGACTGCTAAGAAAGCCAGCAGGCAGCCCATTGCTGACTGCTCCCCATTGAAGCGGCCCTGGTAGGGCAACCCCCTTAGGAGGGGAGAGGGAAGCCAGGCCCCTTCGGTCGCTTCCCTCAAAAGACCTGCTGGCAAGAATATTGAACCTTGCTGGGTTCAAGGCCTGTGCCTTCCCACACTACCTGACTAGTGACAATACTGCCAACGGGACCTGTGATGTCTTGGCAGGATGGCCAACTGGAGGCGCCCCCCTGAGGTAGACATGGTCCTTGAGGCAACCCAGCCTCAGATGGTAGGACCTTCCATGGGGCGAAATCCGGGCTCGGTGCCAAGCACTGAACAGAAATCCGCCCCTATGCAAGGTCCTCATCAAACGGCTGGGGTCTCCGAGGCAGTACAAGGAGAGTAGGGATCTCCTCCAACCGGTGCTCCTGCGACCACCAGGACCTTCTCCATTTCGGAGAAGGACCTGGCTGAGGCCGGTCCATCTGTCCTAGGGGCTTCTGCCGGCGGAGTGAAAAGCGGGTTCATTCCCTGCCCTCCTCTCCTAAAAAGACTCAGAGCTTCTCTCCATCAGCGGGGGCTGCGGGGACGGATGGGTCTGCTGCCAATTTGGTAGGTGACCAAGCCAAGCCAAGATCGGCACATACGGCCCCTTTACCCCGCTGGGTGTGGAGCCCCCGACTAAGACTAAAAGTGTGCAGGGAGGAGCCTCGATAACATCGGAGCCCTTCATTCAGAGGTTACCTGGCGTTTTCGAGCCCGCTGGCTTCAAACACTTCCTCATCATTCGCTCCACTGATGGCACCATGTTGGCCAAGGGTAACATGATCCATCAGAGGAGAGCATTAGCTAGTGTAATTGGTAGAGAGCCGAAGGTGACCCGTTTCTCGGACGGGAGCCTTCTGGTGAATCGCTCCGATGCGGCCAAGATAAGTGCTCTTCGGACACTTCTTGGGACTCATCTTAGAGCTGGCCGACCATGGGGCGGTCAAGGTCGAACGTGTGATGAGAAAACAGGGAGGGGTTTCGAGACCCACCCCTACACTCTTCGTCACGTTCGACTGTGACAAGCTCCGTGAGTCGGTGCGTGCTGGTTGGTACCGCTACCGCGTAAAGGCATTCGGGCCAATGGAGCGGCGGTGCTATTACTGTGACCCCTTCGGCCATACAAATAGTTCTTGTAGACATGCAAAGTCGGGGTCACCCAAAGTCTGTGTAAATTGCTCCAAGGCTGCACATAAGTCTAAATCATGTGTGGCCAAGTGTGTCAATTGCGGAGAGCCGCACCCAGCTTCTTCGAAGCAATGTGGTGCATATCTCCTTGAGAAAGACATCCTGGTCGTTCAGGCCCAAGATCGACTCTCATTCCGCGAGGCTAAGGATTTGGTCCTGGCATGCCCGGCTCTGCCTGGGACGTCTTATGCCTCAATAGTTAGAAAGGCACCCTCTGCTCCTGGCCCATCCAGGCCAACGAGCACGGTTGTTTCTGCCTCCATTCCGAGCCCATCTGCGGGTTCTACTCAACCCGGGCGCTCCCCTGGTAAAGCTGGCAGCAAAAAGGACTCACATCCAGCCCCGGCTAAAACCAGGTCTCCCCCCCTTCCCCCAGCGTGACCGTTTCCCGTAAGGCGAAACGGCCACGCGCCTCCACAGAGTTGTTAGAGTCACAGGAGGCAACACCCCTGAAGTTGGTCGCCAGGTCATCTTCGGGGGTTCTTAAAGCTGTCCCGCGAAAGGAAGACAGCAACAAAGGAGTTTTGGCTCCTTCGCCCCCGCCTAGTGGTGGGCTGAATGGCTCGGAGACGGTGGTTCCTCGAAAAGAGGGCTCCCCGCCTCCGAAGCCGCAACGCCCGCCTAAGGTTTCGAGGCGGAGGGAGGAAAAGACTCGCATGGCGAGCCCAACCTCCCCCAATAAGTCCTCGAAGGCGACAGCGCCTTCAGCGCTTTGTCCGGCCAACAGCACCCGGGGTTCTGCCTCCGGGAAGCGTACGGCCATTCCCATGAGGGTCTTCTGTTCGAAGAGGGCTCCCGCGTCTCCGAGCTAGGCCTGGAGGGCATATTCCTTTAATGGAATTGCCGTGGACTCCGGGCCAACTGGGAGGAGCTGCGGAGGCTCGTCTCGTCCCGTTCCCCGTTAGCCATTTTTCTGCAGGAGACCATGCTAGGCGCGTGCCCCCTGCCCGCCTTCCCGGGGTATAAGGGTCTTGCGGTTTACACCCGGCATGATGTCTCCGTTCTTCCTTTCACTTTAGATACCTCCTTTCAGACTGGCTGTGCAGATTCACCTGGATAGGAGGTATACTATCTTTTCTGCGTACATTCCACCGTCAGCTGACTTCGACGCGGGGGACTTCCGCCGCTTCGTGGCACGGTTGCCGAGGCCCTTTCTCTTGCTTGGAGATCTGAACTGCAGGTATCCTCTCTGGGGGGGATTTCTCAATAAATCTCAGGGGACAAGTCCTTGCCGATCTGATCGAAGAGCTTGAGATAGGTGTCCTAAATGTGGATGAGTTTACGCATCACTGCCCGAGAACCGCTTCATTTTCTTGCCTTGAACTATCTTTGTGCTCTTCGGATGCACAGCCTGATTTTGATTGGGGGGGTGGTCGATGACCTCCACGGTAGTGATCACTTTCCCATTCAAATATCATTTTCAGGGCAACTGCGGCCTTAGAGCCCACCTCTGTGGTGCTTGGCGCGGGCGCGGTGGCCTGCATTTCAGGAAATAACGGAATTCTCTACCTCAGTCGAGGGGTTTAGGTCGGTAGATGATGCCGTTGTGTTCTTCTCCGGCAACCTCATCGTCGCCGGCCTGACTACTATTTCCAGAACGTCTGGCCGTTTTGCTCGCCGATCACTTCCATGGTGGTCTGCCGATTGTGAGACGGCCCCAAACAGAAGCGTTATGCCTACATGAGCTATAAGCGTTGCCCGAACGATTTCACTGTCGCTGAATTTCGTTGGGCTAGGGCTAGGTTCCGGTATATTTCAAATCACGCTCGCCGCTCTTCTGGGCGGGTATACGTGTCTTCACTTAACGGGAAGACCCCTTTAGCAGAGGTGTTGAGGCGAGTCAAAAGGATTCGTGTCAAGTTCTCGCACGACCCCCCTCCCGTTTTCCAGCTCGTCTACGGATGCGAGTTTTATGTATCCGCACCCGAGCGTGTGCTGCGGAAGGAGGACTCGATCCACCACACCGGCCTTCGCTTGGCGACTGGTGCCTTCCGCACTTTCCCCATTGAGAGCCTACTAATCGAGGCTTGGGAGATGCCACTCGCTCTGCACCGTCCATAGTGCATTTCTCGCCTGTACGTGCGAGCCCGGCGCCTCCCTCAGTCGCCAACAGCTGTCACTGCATTCGCAGCTCATTTCGACGGAGCTTTTTTCCGCTGAGAGACGCCAGTCCAACCCTAAGCACTAAAAAAAAGTTTCTGGTTACTTTGTCATCTTTGAGTTTCTGCATGTTCAGGCCCATCAGAGTGTGTGCCACCTGCCACCATCCATACCTGAATTTTAGTTGGGTTTTGTTTTTTGTTAATTTAAGTTCATTATTCTTTGTTTTTAATATATCACAAAAATAGGCTAGACAAATATCAAGAGATTATTAATTGATAATTTTGATATTTTTCTCATCTAACTGATCCAATGTTTCTTTTAGAAAACAATTTGTATGTTTTTGACTTCCCAGCCCACTGTTCCCTATCTACATCCTTTATTTTATAATACCACCCTGATCTTTTGGATATTATTTTCTGCCCTACATATAGAACTCATAATAACAGTAATTGAGCCAAGAGGTTATAAATTTAGAATAACAAGTTTTCTACAAAGAACACAAGCCCTCAGAAAGCATGAACTTTAACCCCTTGCAACAGCAATCCTATTCCCAAAGCAGTTATCATTTGCGAGGAAGATATATTGGACCAATGACTTTGAGCATTTGGAGTTGAAAGGATTCACCATTGTTTGTTTTATTGTCTTATTTCATCTTGCTTGTACTAATCCTCTCTAGCTCTTTGACCTTGCTATTCTTTTTATTCTTATCTGATATTTCAGGTGGTATCTGACATATCCAAATGCCATTGTTGGTCTGCTATAAATTGTTTATTGAAAACTCTACACAGTTTTGCAATCACTTTTACAGGCCTCATCGATATACCCATTGGTGAATCCAAAATAGGAGGCTATCAAAGGATGGCACTTTATCCTGATGAACCTGAATTTCGAGTTCATTCTACTAAGGGCAAGAAAGCTATTACAAGATACAAGGTACAATTACTTCCAAATATGGATGAGCTATTGTTGCATTATATTTTAAAAGTTATGTTAAAACAACTTTTATGACAAGATATATAATCAAAATAATACTAAATTTAGGTGACACAAGTATTGAAAAACCTAAATTTTTAATATTTATGAAATTTTTGTTCCTCTGGTTATAAACTAACATTAAACTCAGTAAACATATATTTAGCAGAAGAAATACACCTAAGATACACATGAACTGCCTTATATAGCCTATTGATTAGCCTTTTGCAGACTCCTCCTCCTCTTATGCTGACAGATTTTTCTATCTATATATCAACACAGTAAATTTAGCAGATGAAAAAAGTAATCAACTACTCTAATAAAATACAAGAATATTGTTATCAAACAAAATAAATTTTATAGAAATGAAACTAATGTAAACTATCGAAATTTGCACCTCCATTCATTGAAAAGAATTCATAGAAGAAGGATGTTTACTTTGAGCAATGCTAAGGTCAAAGAAGTTCCTCAAGCTTTTTGACAACAAATAACTAAACTTCATTCAGATGGATTATCCTACAAGACTATTTTTGAGTGAGTTGAAGTGCCTTATGCAATCGTAGGTTCTATAACTCGAAAGCATCGAGAGTATGGCATAAAACTCCTCCAACTTGTCAAGAGCTGGTGCTCCTTTCCCTCGCATGGGTGGCCCGTAAGGGGCGCGGCGATTTGCCTTCCTAGCCTCTTCTTTCAGACAGTTTGTGTTTCTCCCCTACTTCCTCACTTCCCCTACAACCTCTCCCACAACTTTCTCTGGTCGGCCTTTATTTTCACAGGGTAGATGCTGACCATCTCAATCAACTATCCCGAATTGGGGCTGAGTGGGGAGGGGACAATCTTCCCTAACCTTGTAAGTCCGGTTTGGCATAGTGGGTTTTTAACAATCTGCTTCATCCCCACCCATACCTTCGTCACGTCCCTTTTTCTTCTCACTTCACTATCTATTTTTTTACGCCGTCCCTAAGGTGGAGCCGCTAGGTCACCAGGCTTGAGAGGTGGCCTTAAATGGCAGCACCTGGCTCTGCCAGCCCCATACGCACCCCTTGCAGAGTGCGTCATTGCGAGGGTTGATTAGCGTTTACTTCCTGCATAAAGACCCCGTAAGGGGCGCGGCGATTTGTCATCCTGGCCGCCGTGCTGACAGGACTCAGCACCCCGTCCGACCCCAGCTTAGCCTCTTCTCCTTCCTTCAAAACACTTGTTTCCTCGCTTTTCATACAACCTCTCCCACAACTTTCTCTGGTCAGCCTCTAATTTCACAGGGTAGATGCTGACCTTCTTCTCAAGCCAACCGTCCCGGATCGTGGCTGAGGGGAAGGTAATAACGTTCCCTAACGCCTGAGCTCCGGTTTGGGATGGGTTTTTTTTTTAACAACCTGCTTCATCCCCACCCATACCTTCCTCACATCCCTTTTCCTCTCCTCTTCACAATCTATCCTTTTACGCCGCGTTCAAGGTGGAGCCGCCATGCCGATGGACTGCCAGGCCACCAGTCGGGAGGGGTTGTCCCAAATCGCGGCGCCTGGCTCTGCCAGGCCTGTAAGTACCTCTTGCAGTGCGGGCAACTGCAAGAGGTGATGAGCTATTGCGTCCCGTGGCACAAATAGGGTCACCATGCCCATAGATGAATTTTCAAAACACCAAACCCCTTTAACTCCATCAGCGGGGACGGATGGGTCTGCTGCCACTTTGGTAGGTGACCAAGCCAAGATCGGCACATACGGCCCCTTTACCCCGCTGGGTGTGGAGCCCCCGACTAAGACTAAAAGTGTGCAGGGAGGAGCCTCGATAACATCGGAGCCCTTCATTCAGAGGTTACCTAGCGTTTTCGAGCCTGCTGGCTTCAAGCGCTTCCTCGTTATTCGCTCCACTGATGGCATCATGTTGTCCAAGGGCAACATGATCCATCAGAGGAGAGGATTAGCTAGTGCAATTGGTAGAGAGCCGAAGGTGACCCGTTTCTCGGACGGGAGCCTTCTGGCGAATGCGGTGAATCCCGTCCAGGCGGCCAAGATAAGTGCTCTTCGGACACTTCAAGGCACCCCGGTGAGGGTGACGCCGCACTCTACCGAACTTTGTGAAAGGAGTAATTTATGCGAGGGAACTCGTTGACTCATCCATTGAGAACATCACCCTAGAGCTGGCCGACCATGGGGCGGTCAAGGTCGAACGTTTGATGAGAAAACAGGGAGGGGCCTCGAGACCCACCCCTACACTCTTCGTCACGTTCGACTGTGACAAGCTCCCTGAGTCGGTGCGTGCCGGTTGGTACCGCTACCGCGTGAAGGCATTCGTGCCACTGCCGCGGCGGTGCTATTACTGTCACCGCTTCGGCCATACGAATCGCTCATGTAGACGGGCAAAGTCGGGGTCACCCGAAGTCTGTGAAGTTGCTCCAAGGACGCACACGATAAGTCCAAATCGTGTGTGGCCAATTGTGTCAATTGCAGAGAGCCGCACCCTGCTTCTTCGAAGCAATGTGGTGTATATCTCCTTGAGGAAGAAATCCTGGCCATTCAGGCCCAGGATCGACTCTCATTCCGCGAGGCTAAGGACTTGGTCCTGGCGCGCCCGGCTCTGCCTGGGACGTCATATGCCTCAATAGTTAGGAAAGCCCCCTCTGCTCCTGGCCCATCCAGGCCAACGAGCACGGTTGTTTCCGCGCCCATTCGGAGACCTTCTGCGGGCTCTACCCAACCCGGGCACAGCCCCTGGTAAAGCTGGCGGTAAAAAAGGTTCATACCCAGCACCGACTAAAACCAGGGCTCCCCCCTCTTCCCCCAGCGTGACCGTTTCCCGTAAGGCGAAACGGCCACGCGCCTCCACCGAGTCGTTATACTCACAGGAGGCAACTTCCCTGAATATGGTCGCTAGGGCATCTTCCGGTGTTCCTAAAGCTGTCCCCCGAAAGGAGGACAGCAACAAAGGAGCTTCGGCTCCTTCGCCCACGACCCGAGGTGGAACGGGTGGCTCGGAGACGGTGGTTCCTTGAAAATTCTTTTTTTTTTCTTTTTTTTTCATTTAAGGGGCTATCTGGCGACTGCCGACTTAGGCATAAGTCGCCGTAAACAAACAGCCTAGTTCTAGGCTACTTTAAAAAATTGAACAGGAATCAACAATAACAAAAACAACAACAACAACAACAATTAAACCTGGTTAAATGAAAGGGAGAAGGCCGGCCTCCCCCAAAAAGTCAACAAGTCCACCAGTCAAAGTGCACGCACTCGTCCCGAGTACAAGGGACAGGCGGTAGCGACCCCGCACATCCCGGTACCGGGACAGGTGTCGTGCGCGAAGATCACCCAGACTGGGACATTCGACAAGAATGTGCCGAACAGTCTGGGGGACGACGCAGTCGTTGCAATAGGGCGCAGGCGAGCGCTCCATCAAATAGCGATGCGTCACACGAGTGTGCCCGATTCGGAGACGACAGAAAGCAACCTGAAGCCGCCGCGGCATTGGGGGATAGGTCCATGGGAACAGTCGCGGCGCAATGGCACGCAACTTTAAGTTCCCTTCGACCGTCTCCCATCTTCTTTGCCAAGCAGTCCGAAGAGCTGCCCGTATTCCTGCAATGTAGTCAGTGTGAGGAAGAGCGAAACGCTGGTCCGGTCGCAGAGTCCTCGCGGACTCTTTGGCGCCCTCATCGGTGCGCTCATTCCCCGCAATTCCTACATGTCCAGGAACCCAGCAGAAGATAATCTCGACATCTGCCCGGCTCGCCAAAACCGTGGCGTCACGGATTTCGTGAACCAGGGGATGCGGAGATTCCAATGCCCCGAGAGCACTCAGGGCACTTTGTGATTCGCTATAGATCACAATCCGGTCTCCGAACCGGGCACGTCGCGTAATCTCCCGTACCGAGTGGTGTATTGCCACCAGCTCAGCCGTGGAGACAGACGCAGCGCATGGTAGAGCCCCGCTGACTTCAAACAGAGGGGATACAGAGTGGAAGCCGACCCCCTCTTGGGACTTGGAGCCATCCGTATACACTGGCACGGTACCAGCGTGACACGATGTGTGCTCCAAAAAGGTCCAACGCAATACTCCCGGCGCAGTACAAGCTTTGGGAGCAGAGGCGTGGCGACAAATAGCCAAATGTAGTACCCTCCAGGGTGGCGTCCTAGGCAGAACCAGGGGCGCCACCGGCCCGAGAGCTATATCTACCTCTCGAAGGAGTTTCCTGGCCCTAAACCCAAAGGGCTTAGGGTATGACTGGCGTCTCTCGGTGGCATAGGCACCATCGAGATCAGCTGCGGATGCAGTGAGTGCTGTTAGCGACTGAGGGAGGCGCCGGGCTCGCGCGTACAGGCGAGCGATGCACTGCACGCGGCGCAGAGCGAGTGGCATCTCCCCAGCATCTCCCAACAAGCTCTCAATGGGGAAGGTGCGGAGTGCACTGGTGGCAAGGCGAAGGTCAGTGTGGTGGATCGAATCCACCTTCGGCAATAAACGCTCGGCTGCGGATGCATAAAACTCGCATCCGTAGTCGAGCTTCGAGCGAACAAAGGATCGATAAAAAAGTAGGGCAGTATCCCTATCAGCGACCAACGTCACGGAACGGAGAATGTCCATAGCGCGGAGACCCTACAGGAGACCCTAAGGCTGCGAATATGAGCCTCCCAGGTGAGGCCTCGGTCGAATACAAGACCAAGGAAAGGGTGCGACTCAACTTCATCCAGGCGCACCCCATTAAGAAACAAATCTGGGTCGGGGTGAAGCCGTGGATGGCGGCAGAAGTGCACCACCTTAGTCTTGGCCAAAGAAAACCGAAACCTGTGCGCTTTGGCATAGCGAGAGACGCGGTTCAATGCCTGTTGGAGTGGACGCTCCAGAGTTGGCATCTGGGCCGCGCCAAAAGAGATCGAAACGTCGTCCACGTAGAGCGTAGCGAGAACATCTTCCAGCAGCACCGAGGTGATGCCGTTGATGCTCAGGGCAAATAGTGTGACACTGAGGACACTTCCCTGCGGGACACCCTCTTCCTGCTCCTTTGGGCCGGAGAGGGCTCCCCCCACCCGTACGCGGAATCGACGATCTCGCAAAAATTCACATATAAACATTGGGAGGCGTCCCCTCGCCCCCATCGTGTGGAGAGTCTCCATGATACCGTATCGCCATGCGGTATCATAGGCCTTCTCCAGATCAAAAAACACCGTGGCGTAGTGCTGTCTACGAAGGAAAGCCTCGCAGACGGCATTTTCCAGTCGGAGCAGAGCATACGACGTGGAGTCGAACTTACGGAAGCCGCACTGTGCAGAAGACAGATGGCCTCCGCTGTCCAGGAAATAGGCTAATCTAACATTTACCAATTTCTCCAGCAAGAGGTTAGAGAGATTGGGCGGAAACCGGTCGGAGTAGAGTGATCTCTCCCCGGCTTGCGAAAGGCGAGCACAGTAGCGATTCGTCAGGAGTCTGGGAGAAGACCTTCCACCCAGATCATGTTGAACAAATCTAAGAGAAAGGCCCTGCCTCGCTCACCCAGGTGTCGAAGCTTGGCGTACGGGACATCGTCCGGACCATGGGCGGTGTCCGCGCACGAAGCGAGAGCGGAACGCAACTCACTCACAGTAAACTTGTCGTAGAAAGGTTCTCCGCCTCTGGAGGTAAAGTCCAGCCGGCGGCCTTCCGCGAAATCATGACGTGCATTGAATGCTGGCGGAGCATCATCACGGCTAGAGAATGCGGAAAAAAGCGGTCGCTAAGGATGCCGCCACGGACGCGGGGTCGGAGATTGCGGTCCCATTCTCCTGGAGAACGGGAGAGAGGTCCTGCGAGAACTTGCCCCGAATCCTTTTGACTCGCTTCCACACCTCAGCTAAAGGGGTCTTCCCGTTAAGTGAAGACACGTATGCCTGCCAAGAAGAGCGGCGGGCGTGCTTCGAAATATACTGGAACCTAGCCCTAGCCCGAGAAATTCAGCGACAGTGAAATCGTTCGGGCGGCGCTTATAGCGCATGTAGGCATAACGCTTCTGTTTGAGGGCCGACCACCATGGGAGTGGTCGGCGTGCAAAATGGCCAGACGTCCTAGGAATAGTAGTCAGGCCCACGGCGATGAGGTTGCCGGAGAAGAACACAACGGCCTCATCTACCGACCTAAACTCCTCGACTGAGATAGAGAATTCAGTCATTTCCTGAAATGCAGGACACCGCGCCCGCGCCAAGCACCACCGAGGTGGTCTCTCAGGCGGCAGTTGCCCTGAAAATTATATTTGAATGGGAAAGTGATCACTACCATGGAGGTCATCGACCACCTCATAATCAAAATCAGGCTGTGCATCCGAAGAGCACAAAGATAGGTCGAGGCAAGAAAATGAAGCGGTTCTCGGACAGTGATGCGTAAACTCATCCACGTTTAGGACACCCATCTCAAGCTCTTCGATCAGATCGGCAAGGATTTGTCCCCTGGGATTTATTGAGTAATCTCCCCAGAGAGGATGCGTGCCGTTCAGATCTCCAAGCAAGAGATAGTGCCTCGGCAACCGTGCCACGACGCGGCGGAAGTCCCCCGCGTCGAAGTCAGCTGATGGTGGAATGTACGCAGAAATCAGAGTATACCTCCTATCCAGGTGCAGCTGCACAGCCACTGTCTGAAAGGAGGTATCTAAAGAGAAAGGAAGAACGGAGACATCATGCCGGGTGTAAACCGCGCATCCCCCAGCCCAGCTATCCCGCGGTGGTGGGGTCACAAGACCCTTATACCCCGGAAGGGCGGGCAGGGGGCACGCGCCTAGCATGGTCTCCTGCAAAAAGATAGCTAACGGGGAACGGGATGAGACGAGCCTCCGCTGCTCCTCCCAGTTGGCCCGGAGTCCACGGCAATTCCATTGAAGGATTTTTTTTTTTAAGGGGCTATCTGGCGACTGCCCACATAGGCATAAGTCGCCATAAACAAAAAGCCTGGTTCTGCCCAGCACGCCACCCTGGACGATACCAAATTTGGCTATTTGTCGCCACGCCTCTGCTCCCAAAGCTTGTACGCGCAGGGAGTATTGCGTTGGACCTTTTTGCAACACACATCGTATCACGCTGGGGTGTGCCAGTGTATACGGATGGCTCCAAGTCCGAAGAGCGGGTCAGCTTCCACGCCCTATCCCCTCTGTTTGAAGTCAGCGGGGCTCTGCCAGGTGCTGCATCTGTCTTCACGGCCGAGCTGGTGGCAATACACCACTCGGTACGGGAGATTACGCGACCTGCCCGGTTCGAGGACCGCATTGTGATTTATAGCTACTCACAAAGCGCCCTGAGTGCTCTCGGGGTTTTGAAATCTCCGCGGTTTTGGCGACCCGGGTGGATGTCGAGATTATTTTCTGCTAGGTTCATGTACATGTATGAATTGCGGGAAATTAGGGCACTAAAGAGTCCGCGAGGACTGGGCGAGCAGAGCAGCGTTTTGCTCTTCCTTACACTGCTTACATGGCAGGAATACGGGCAACTCTCCCGACTGCTTGGCAAAGAATATGGGAGACCGTCGAGGGGAACCTAATGTTGCGGGCCATTGCGGCCCGACTGTTCCCATGGACCTACCCCCCAATGCCGCGACGGCTTCAGGTTACTTTCTTTCGTCTCCGAATTTGGACAAACTCACGGGAGGCAACACCCTCTGATGGAACGCTCGCCTGTGATCACTGCGTTGTTCCTCACTGTTAGTCACATTCTTGTTGAATGTCCCAGTCAGGGTGATCTCCGCGCACGTTACCTCGGGACGAGCTGGGTCGCTAAACCTTGTCCCTTGTACTCGTGACGGGTTCGTCCACACCGACTTGTGGACTTTGCGAGTTTTGGGAGAAGGCTGGCTTGCTCCACTTTATTTGACCTTTTTGTGTGTGTTTCTTTTTGTAGGTCTCATGCTCCTGCGCCGGGCGGAGGCGTGCCTCCCCTCGACGCCAGAGCGCACTTCCTTCTTGTTGCCTTTTTGCTATGCTTTCTTTTTTTGTTTTCTTTTGTTTTAGTCCTTGTCCTTCTGTATCGTTATTTGTTATTTACATATTTTTGTTTTTTTAATATAGCCTAGTAGTAGTCTGCTTAGTCCGGCGACTTTTTCCCTAGTAGTCAGTCGCCTGATGGGCTCCTAAAATAAAAAGAAAATTTAAAAATTGCAACCGTAACATCATGGTTTTTGAAAGAATTCGTCTCTGTACCTTTTAATGGTTGTTTGGACACCGTTTCTCGTGCATTTCAATTTTCTTTCAATCTTGACAATGCAATGATTTGACTTCTTTGAGCTTCAGGAATCTGTTTCTTCGGAGACATTTTTAACACAAAAATATCACTTAATAATAAGTTAATAATAAGATAATCACTGAATGTCATAAGGTTGTCACAACCACTTATGCACAGTATGCAAAAACGCATTAGAGCGGTTATAACAGCAAAATGAGGACATATCAAATATTAATTATTGATAGAATATACGCAAAAATGTTTATTTGTATTACGTCAAGTATGAAATAAATGAGTTTCAATCATATTCTTCGCTTTTTCATACCTGCCCTATAATTTTGGCCAAGGTTGTATACTTCATATAAGGAATAAAAAGATTCTCTTAAATTAGAAAGTGACGAATGTTGAAAAGAAATTTAATTAAGAATTATCTCCATATATTCCTTAGGTTCTATCAGAAGCCAATAGTTGTTCATTGCTTGAAGTAATGCCACTAACTGGAATAAAGCATCAGATCAGAGTTCATCTTGGATTTGGTCTTGGATGCCCTGTCCTGGCTGATCACAAGTATTCATTCTTAACAAAGATTGCTCCACAGGTAATATATTGATGATGTATATTGATATTAATCAAATTATTCATATTGATGTTTGTATTTAGTGCACGTCTTGAATTTTTACTCTTCAGTGCTCTCTCTTTGTGCGACATGATCTTGTAAGATTCTATTAGACTCTCTCATTACTAGTTTTTTTAATATTAAAAGTGTGAAGCAACAACAACAATTTTTAATATTAATGTAGTTTGTGATTAACTTTTTTGCCCTGCCCTGGCTGATCTAAGTATTGTCTGTCCCTTCCTTTTCTCTTGGCATCTGCGATGATCATGCCTTCAAACATACTTACCACCCTACCTACCTCTTCTTCTGTAAGGTAAGTAGCCCGGCCCATCGGAAGGCCCCATGATCCCGGATGTGTATACAGGTCACTAAGAGGATAAAAGTTGTGTACTTGTGTGAGGTTTGGGCAGTCTATAAGTACTGTAGTGTGCAAATTAGTTCGGACAGTGGTGAAATAATACAATTATTTGATAATTGTTGTTTATATTTGAAAATAATATGTCATGATAAGATAAGTGGTACATTTAATATGAAATATGACCGCCCTTTGCTTTTAGAACCTGCTTCATGCACTCTGGCAGATTCAACCAAATTTGAACACATTTCTGCCAGTTTTTCGTTATGGTACCAAGCATTGATAACATCACAAATCATCTTCTGAATAGTCGAACAGTCGGTTTTCTCGATTCTACGTTTAATTAAGGGCCCATATATATTCTCGATGGGGTTTAGGTCAGGAGAATTTCCAGGCCAATCTATAACGGTAAGTCCACTTTTTTCGAAGAATGTGCGCATTATTTGGGAAGTATGGCAAAGAGCCAGATCCTGCTGGAAAATGCCGCCTCCATCAGAAAAGTCTTTCTGCATTGCCGGAAACAAGTGAGGATTGCCTTGTATTTAACGCTGTTCATCATTCCCTTAGTAGTAACAAGCCGCCCTAGGCCTTTAGCGCTAAAACAACCCCAAAACATCTTCTTAGGTGAGTATTTTGGCGCCAGTTGAATGTGTCCTGGCTGAAGTGATTCATCTTTGATTCGTCTTATTACCACTAACCTATGCCCATGTATTTCAAAATGCAATTCGTCTGAAAACATAACTTTCTTCCAGTCAGCTGCCTAGCATCCAGCATACTTGCGTGCCGGGCAAAAACGTTTTGTTTTCATAGCAGAAGTCAATAACTGTTTATGTACCCGTTTGCTAGCACATCTGCTAACTTCAGTGAGTCTTCGCCGGACGGTTGAAGAAGAAACATTTAAACCAGCTAAAGACAAATCGCTCTGTAAGTCTTTACTGGTTTTCACGGGATCCTTCACACTATTTCTGATGAGAGCCTTGCCATCGTGAAGTGTTATCTTTCGTTTTATTCCACACTTTCCTTGTCGCAGTGTTGAATGTTCGCCAGTGTTAGTTAGTCAGCACCAATCCTTCCATGATACTGGCAGGATCCCCCACCGGGTAATGAAATTTATATAAGGTCAGTATAACATTCGTTGGTCGGCCCGAGGGCCCCAGGAGCCGGTCTTCTTTTGGGGAGAGGTGCCAGGAAGTATTATGTTTTTGACATCAAACGGCGTTCAGGTGGAAGCCTCCGTCACCTCGCGGAAGAGGGACCTTTTCCGCGTCAGAGGTACGTGGATATAGATAGATACCCATCGGCAGGATTCCTTGGAACAGAGATTGTGTGTATGTTGTGTTGTGAAGGCGGGAGAGGAAAGGAAGCAGTGTTGTGATTGGCTATGTGTGAGGTGAGAGGTGTAACATCTACCCACCCGAAAACGGGGTGAGCACAGCGCGTCCACCAATCGGTAGCCCGATCTCTACCTACGCTGACATTTGTGTCCGCTCATGCCGGGATTCAGAATCGATCCCGGTACCGCGACGTTGTGAGGCCAACGCCGTCTCCACTCAGCTAGCATGAGCTCATGTTCACCAGTGTCTTCAGCTCTTTTCACAATGTCGCCAACAGTTGACTTTGCTA
This sequence comes from Ceratothoa steindachneri, assembly GCA_963969495.1. Lineage (NCBI taxonomy): Eukaryota > Metazoa > Arthropoda > Malacostraca > Isopoda > Cymothoidae > Ceratothoa > Ceratothoa steindachneri. The sequence goes on from OZ018317.1 coordinate 122,134,761, forward strand.
TCTTCATTTCCTCAGAAATGTTTTCTAAGTGCTATAATACTTGCATGCTTCTTGGGTGTCATATCCATAATAAATTTATAGTCTAATAATGATTGGAGGGTAAATATTCCGGCAGAACCAAGTATACCACGGAACACGCTCCCAGCAATAATCGTCCACGACAAGCTCTGGAGCACTGTAGGGCTTAGTGTAGCTAGGGCAAAATAAAATAGTTGCCAGATGTTACCAGTACACTTCTGCACGAAAAAAAAACCAACTTCATTAGTGTTGCTAAAAATTCAGGCATGAAATAGTCCAAAAATTTGATACTGCTCGAACTAATTTGCACACTACTATAGGTGTTTGATGTTGTCTGGGCTTTGGTTTTTGGTTGCATTTGAGGCAAGATTTATTATGTTTATATTGTTGTAGTATAGTGGAGTGGTCTGATCTGAGTTGAGAAAGGCATACTCAGTATCTCCTGCCCCGTAAGGGGCGCGGCGATTTGCCATTCTGGCCGCCGTGCTGACGGGATCCAGCGCTCCGTCGGGCCCCAGCTTAGCCTCTCTTCCTTCCTTCAGATAGCCTGTATTTCTCTCCTACCTCGTCGCTTTTCATACAACCTCTCCCACAACTTTCTCTGGTCAGCCTCTAATTTCACAAGGTAGATGCTGACCTTCCTCTCAGCCAACCGTCCCGCATCGGGGCTGAGGGGGGAGGGGACAATGTTCCCTAACTCTTGAGCTCCGGTCTGGGGTGGCTGGTTTTTAACAACCTGCTTCATCTCCACCCATACCTTCCTCACATCCCTTTTCCTCTCCTCTTCACATTCTATCAATTTTACGCCGTGTCCAAGGTGGAGCCGCCATGCCGATGGACTGCCAGGCCACCATTCGGGAGGGGTGGTCTTAAATGGCGGCGCCTGGCTCTGCCGGGCTTGTAAGCACCTCTCGCAGTGTGGGCTACTGCGAGAGGTGATGCGCGATTGCATCCCGTATTAAAAAGAGGGTCACCATGCCCAATGATGAGTATAAAAAAAAACCCAACCCCCAACTTCCCCTATAACATCAACGGAGCCGCCCTTGGGCAGCTCCAGCAAAAAAATGGAGGTTTCCCCCCCCCCCCCGCTGTGCTTGCTCAGACTCCTCTCCTTCGCTTACGGTTGTAGGGGACTCCCCCTTCTCTGGAGGTGCTTTCGGGCGCCTCCCTTTTACCAGCGGCAGTCCCCTCTGTTCTTTCCAAGGGGACTGCCAAGAAAGGCAGCAGGCAGCCCTTAGCCAGCCGCTCCACATCGAAGCGGCTCGGTAGGGCAAACCCCCTTAGGGGGGAAGAGGGAAGCCAGGCCCCTTCGATCGCTTCCCTCAAAAGACTTGCTGGCAAGAATATTGAACCTTGCCGGGGTCAAGGCCCATGCCTCCCCAAAGAAGACTAGTGACAATACTGCTAACGGGAACTGCGATGTCTTGGGGGGGGATGGCCAACTGGAGCCCCTTCCTGAGATAGACATGGTCCTTAAGTTAACCCAGCCTCAGACGGTAGGGCCTTCCATGGGGGGGAATCCTGGCTCGACGCCAAGCACCGAACCCGAATCCGCCCCGATGCAAGGTCCTCCTCAAACGGCTGTAGTTTCCGAAGCAGTACAAGGAGGGAAGGAACTCCTCCGTCCGGTGCCCCCACGACTACCAGGACCTTCTCCATTTCGGAGAATGACCTGGCTGAGGCCGGTCCATCTGGCCTTGGGGCTTCTTCCGGCGGAGGTGAGAAGCGGGTTCATTCCCCGCCCTCCTCTCCAAAAAAGAAAAAGATTAAAAAGACAAAAAAGACTCGGGGCTCCTCTCCATCCGCAAGGGCTGCGGGGACGGATGGGTCTGCTGCCACTCTGGCAAGCGACCAAGCCAAGATCGGCACATCCGCCCCCTCTGCCCCCCCCCGGTTGTGGAGCCCCTGACTAAAACCAAAAGTGCACAGGGCGGAGCCTCGATGACATCGGGGCCCCTGATTCAGAGGTTACCTGGCGTTTTCGAGCCCGCTGGCATCAAACGCTTCCTCGTTATTCGCTCCACTGATGGCACCATGTTGTCCAAGGGCAACATGATCCATCAGAGGAGAGGATTAGCTAGTGCAATTGGTAGAGAGACGAAGGTGACCCGTTTCTCGTGATGAGAAAACAGGGAGGGGCCTCGAGACCCACCCCTACACTCTTCGTCACGTTCGACTGTGACAAGCTCCGTGAGTCGGTGCGTGTCGGTTAGTACCGCTACCGCGTGAAGGCATTCGTGCCACTGCCGCGGCGGTGCTATTACTGTCACCGCTTCGGCCATACGATTCGCTCATGTAGACGTGCAAAGTCGGGGTCACCCGAAGTATGTGTAAATTGCTCCAAGGTCGCACACGATAAGTCCAAATCGTGTGTGGCCAAGTGTGTCAATTTCGGAGAGCCGCACCCTGCTTCTTCGAAGCAATGTGGTGCATATTTCCTTGAGAAAGAAATCCTGGCCGTTCAGGCCCAGGATCGACTCTCATTCCGCGAGGCTAAGGACTTGGTCCTGGCGCGCCCGGCTCTGCCTGGGACGTCTTATGCCTCAATAGTTAGAAAGGCACCCTCTGCTCCTGGCCCATCCAGGCCAACGAGCACGGTTGTTTCCGGGCCCATTCGGAGCCCTTCTGCGGGCTCTACCCAACCAGGGCGCTCCCCTGGTAAAGCTGGCGGCAAAAAGGGTTCATACCCACCCCCGGTTAAAACCAGGGCTTCCCCCTCTTCCCCCAGCGTGACCGTTTCCCGTAAGGCGAAACGGCCATGCGCCTCCACCGAGTCGTTAGACTCACAGGAGGCAACAGCCCTGAAGATGGTCGCTAGGCCATCTTCCGGGGTTCCTAGAGCTGTCCCCCGAAAGCAGGACAGCAACAAAGGAGCTTCGGCTCCATCGCCCACGCCTTGAGGTGTGGCGAGTGGCTCGGAGACGGTGGTTCCTCGAAAAGAGGGCCCCCCCGCCTCCGAAGCCGCAACGCCCGCGTAAGGTTTCGAGGCGGAGGGAGGAAAAGACTCGCATGTCGAGCCCAACCTCCCCCAATAAGTCCTCGAAGGCGACAGCGCTTTGTCTGCCTAACAGCGCCTGGGGTTCTGCCCCCGGGAAGCGTACGGCGATTCCCGTGAGGGTCTTCAGTTCGAGGAGAGCCCTATCTCCTGCTTGGAGATCTGAACGGCAGGCATCTCCTCTGGGGAGATTACTCTATAAATCCCAGGGGACAAGTCCTTGCCGATCTGATCGAATAGCTTGAGATGGGTGTCCTAAACGTGGATGAGTTTACGCATCACTGTCCGAGAACCGCTTCATTTTCTTGCCTTGACCTATCTATTTGCTCTTCGGATGCACAGCCTGATTTTGATTGGGGGGTGGTCGATGACCTCCATGGTAGTGATCACTTTCCCATTCAAATTTCATTTTCAGGGCAACTGCCTCCTGAGAGACCACCTCGGTGGTGCTTGGCGTGGGCGCGGTGGCCTGCATTTCAGGAAATAACGGAATTCTCTATCTCAGTCGAGGAGTTTAGGTCGGTAGATGAGGCCGTTGAATTCTTCTCCGGCAACCTCATCGCCGTGGGCCTGACTACTATTCCTAGGACGTCTGGCCGTTTTGCACGCCGACCACTCCCATGGTGGTCGGCCGAGTGTGAAACGGCCCTCAAGCAGAAGCGTTATGCTTATATGCGCTATAAGCGCCGCCCGAACGATTTCACTGTCGCTGAATTTCTCGGGCTAGGGCTAAGTTCCGGTATATTTCGAAGCACGCCCGCAGCTCTTCTTGGCGGGCATACGTGTCTTCACTTAACGGGAAGACCCCTTTAGCTGAGGTGTGGAAGAGAGTCAAAAGGATTCGGGGCAAGTTCTCGCAGGACCCCCCTCCCGTTTTCCAGGAGAATGGGACCGCAATCTCGGACCCCGCGTCCGTGGCGGAATCCTTTGCGACCGCTTTTTCCGCATTCTCTAGCCGGGATGTTGCTCCGCCAGCATTCAATGCACGTCGTGATGTCGCGGAAGGCCGCCGGCTGGACTTTACCTCCAGAGGCGGAGAACCCTTCAACGACAAGTTTACTGTGAGTGAGTTGCGTTACGCTCTCACTTCGTGCTCGGACACCGCCCATGGTCCGGACGATGTCCCGTACGCCATGCTTCGACACCTGGGTGAGCGAGGCATGGCCTTTTTGTAAGATTTGTTCACCAGGATCTGGGTGGAAGGTCTTCTCCCAGACTCCTGGCGAATCGCTACTGTGCTCGCCTTTCGCAAACCGGGGAGAGATCACTCTACTCCGACCGGTTTCCGCCCAATCTCTCTAACCTCTTGCGTGTGCAATTTGATGGAGAAATTGGTAAATGTTAGATTAGCCTATTTCCTGGACAGCGGAGGCCATCTGTCTTCCGCACAGTGCGGCTTCCGCAAGTTCCACTCCACGTCGGATGCTCTGTTCTGACTGGAAAATGCCGTCTGCGAGGCTTTCCTTCGTGGACAGCACTACGCCACGGTCTTTTTCGATCTGGAGAAGGCCTATGATACCGCATGGCGATACGGTATCATGGAGACTCTCCACACGATGGGGGCGAGGGGACGCCTCCCAATGTTTATATCTGAATTTTTGCGAGATCGTCGATTCCGCGTACGAGTGGGGGAAGCCCTCTCCAGCCCAAAGGAGCAGGAAGAGGGTGTCCCGCAGGCAAGTGTCCTCAGTGTCACACTCTTTGCCCTGAGCATCAACGGCATCACCTGGGTGCTGCCGGAAGATGTTCTCGCTACGCTCTACGTGGACGACGTTTCGATCTCTTTTTGCGCGGCCCAGATGCCAACTCTGGAGCGTCGACTCCAACAGGCATTGAACCGCGTCTCTCGCTATGCCGAAGCGCACAGGTTTCGGTTTTCTTTGGCCAAGACTAAGGTGGTGCACTTCTGCCGCCATCCACGGCTTCACCCCGACCCGGATTTGTTTCTTAATGGGGTGCGCCTGGATGTGGTTGAGTCGCACTGTTTCCTTGGTCTTGTATTCGACCGATGCCTCACCTGGGAGGCTCATATTTGCAGCCTTAGGGTCTCTTGTACCCGCGTCATGGACATTCTCGGTTCCGTGACGTTCAGCGCTTGGGGTGCTGATAGGGCTACTGCCTTACTTTTTTATCGATCCTTTGTTCGCTCGAAGCTCGACTACGGATGCGAGTGTTATGCATCCGCAGCCGAGCGTTTATTGCGGAAGGTGGATTCGATCCACCACACCGGCCTTCGCCTTGCGACCGGTGCCTTCCGCACTTGCCCCATTGAGAGCCTGTGGGGAGATGCCACTCGCTCTGCACCGCGTGCAGTGCATCACTCGCTTGTACGCGCGAGGGAGCCCGGCGCCCCCCTCAGTCGCCAACAGCTCTCACTGCATCCGCAGCTGATCTCGATGGGGCTTTTTCCGCCGAGAGACGCCAGTCATACCCTAAGCCCTTTGGGTTTAGGGCCAGGAAACTCCTTCGAGAGGTAGATATAGCTCTCGGGCTGGTGGCGCCCCTGGTTCTGCCCAGGACGCCACCCTGGAGGCTACCACATTTGGCTATTTGTCGCCACGCCTCTGCTCCCAAAGCTTGTACTGCGCCGGGAGTATTGCGTTGGACCTTTTTGGAGCACACATCGTGTCACGCTGGAACCGTGCCAGTGTATACGGATGGCTCCAAGTCCCAAGAGGGGGTCGGCTTCCACGCCGTATCCCCTCTGTTTGAAGTCAGCGGGGCTCTACCAGGCACTGCGTCTGTCTTCACGGCCGAGCTGGTGGCAATACACCACTCGGTACGGGAGATTACGCGACGTGCCCGGTTCGGAGACCGGATTGTGATCTATAGCGACTCACAAAGCGCCCTGAGTGCTCTCGGGGCATTGGAATCTCCGCATCCCCTGGTTCGCGATATCCGTGATGCCACGGTTTTGGCGAGCCGGTCAGATGTCGAGATTATCTTCTGCTGGGTTCCTGGACATGTAGGAATTGCGGGGAATGAGCGCGCCGATGAGGGCGCTAAAAAGTCCGCGAGGACTCTGCGACCGGACCAGCGTTTCGCTCTTCCTCACACCGACTACATGGCAGGAATACGTGAAGCTCTTCGGACTGCTTGGCAAAGAAGATGGTAGACGGTCGAAGGGAACTTAAAGTTGCGTGCCATTGCGCCGCGACTGTTCCCATGAACCTATCCCCCAATGCCGTGGCGGCTTCAGGTTGCTTTCTGTCGTCTCCGAATCGGGCACACTCGTGTGACGCATCGCTATTTGATGGAGCGCTCGCCTGCGCCCTATTGCAACGACTGCGTCGTCCCCCAGACTGTTCGGCACATTCTTGTCGAATGCCCCAGTCTTGTTGATCTTTGCGCACGACACCTGTCCCGGTACCGGGATGGGCGGGGTCGCTACCGCCTGTCCCTTGTACTCGGGACGAGTGCGTGCACTTTGACTGGTGGACTTGTTGACTTTTTGGAGGAGGCCGGCCTTCTCACTTTCATTTAACCAGGTTTAATTGATGTTGTTTTTTTTGTTATTGTTTTTGCTATTTCTTTGTTATTGTTATTGTTATTTCTTTTAATTGTTGTTTCCTGTTCAATTTTTTAAAGTAGCCTAGAACTAGGCTGTTTGTTTACGGCAACTTATGCCTAAGTCGGCAGTCGCCAGATAGCCCCTTAAATAAAAAAATTAAAAATCAGTATCTTCTGTCTAGTGATTTCTCTAATTGGTTTATTAAGGGAGGTGGTGGGGGCTTGTTTAGGATGTTGTTTGGAGGTAGTGTGTTCAACTCTATTTTGGGGTGAAGGTATCGTGGATGTGTTTGATTAAGTTGGGGTTTATTGGGAGGAGAGAGAGATTGTAGAGGTGTTGGGAGAAGAGAGAGCTTTTTGTAGAGGTGTTGGAAGGAGTCTGAGTGGTGAGTCCTTGTCACATGATGGTTGGAATGGTGATGTGTCAATGATGTGCTAAAGTGTTTGGCTCCAATCATTCCTTCTATAACTATATCAGTTCTTTCTCTATCAAGTGGAAATGTTTTCATTCCTTACACTAAATCATATTCAAAAACAGAAAAATAAGTGTTTCCTGCTTTACCCAGGAAACGTAGGACTGCCATAAAGGAAAGAAATTTTATACCACAGTTTACAAGAGCTATCTTTCACTATCAGAAAATCAAATCACATACTATCGGATTAAAGGAAGCAATCAAGACACTCCACCTCTAGCCACCCTCATTATACTGGATTTTGCTCGTGCACCTGTGTTAATCAATGGAAAGATATAATACAAAAGACATTTTCAATGTCTATGAAGACTTTGTTGCCAAATGTGGTGAACCTGCTCAAATGTGGCCTAGGAATGATAGCTGCCTTGTTGTAGAGTCCTCTTCATTTGATCAGCATCAAAAAATCAAAGCACTGGATTCTCTTGCTTCCCTCAATATATCCTTTCAGCCCATCCTACCTTTAACACCTGCAAGGTCGGGGGAGCTTATTGAATATGATGTGGACCGGATTGTTGCTAAACTGACTTCTCAGAAGGTAGTTGGTGCATACTGTGCTCCCCTCAATGTTAATGGCATCAGAGTTCCTTCTGCTACTATCATATTAACTTTCAATAGGTTGGAACACTCTAAGAATATCAAGGCTGGTTATCTGTGTATTCCCGTGAAGCCCTACGTGGAGAATCCTCGTAGGTGCTTTCATTGTCAACGCTTTGGACATGTCAGTAAGCACTGCAGACAGGTGTAGGTATGTGTGAATTGTTCCTCTGGTTTCCATGGAACACCGTGTCCTTGTCCCTCTTGTTGTGCCAACTGTGGTGGCGACCATCTAGCCACCTCTAAGCAGTGAACCTTTTTCTCGTATGAGAGAGGTTGTTGCTCTTCGGAATAAATTACGAATTACCATGATGGATGCTAGAAGGAGAGCTAAAGAATTATACATACAACCAGGAGTGACTTGTGCGGACGCTCTTAAAGCGACCAGAGCAGTCCGACCTCCACTTTTACGACCTCAGAATGATGCTCCTCATCCCTCCAATCATTAGGGAGGTTCCTGCTTCTAAACCAAGGTGCAAGAAGACTCGCCGTTCCTCAGATTCCCCTCCATTAGCATCCAACCAACCATTGACATATCCTGAAGACATGGAGGCAGATTCCGAAGATGTTCGTGTGGTGTTCTTTTCACCTTTGGACATCCATCCTCCTCCCACTGAATCTTCCTTGAGTCCATCAGTCACAACTAGCCAGCCTATTACATCCACAGCATCAGTAACTCCATAAGAAGTTGGACAGATTTTTTTTCTTGTCCAGCTTTGGCTGTGTCCCTTTTGGAAGAGGAGAAACAGCCTTCTGGGGTTTCTTCACCCATCCCAGCTGATCCAACAACCACCTCCCAGAATGACTCAGTACCATCTCTCTCGATCTTACTACCTACTAGTAGAGAGGACCCAATATCTTCGGAGGCATCTTTGCCAGAAAAAACTACCCTGTCATATTCACAACTGACAGATGGTTCTTTGCCCTCTAATAAAAGTGCTATCCCCAAAACATTCAAACTATCTATGCCTCAAGTGTCAATTACACCTAAAAATAAAAAAGGTTCAAAACTCCAGTCACCTCCAACTAGGTGCAAAGAAAAATGTAATTACCCTTAAACGATGAATATGTTTCTAATTGTTCATTTGGCATCTACAAGGGATCTTCTCCAAATGGGAAAAATTCAAACTCCTCTTTCATGATTACAACCCTAGTTGTATAGCATTACAGGAGACCCAATTGGGTTTTCGTCGATTACCCAATATCCCCCACTATGTGGGATATTTTAAGAATCCATCAGAACCCATTCATGTTTCGGCTATTTTTGTCTGTGAAGACTGTTCTCACTTAGCAATCCCGTTGAGAACAGACCTTCAAGCAGTGGCGATTCTTGTGTATACTAACCGTTTATACACAGTCTGCTCACTGTACCGCCCTCCTGGTTAAGGAGTAGTTGCTTCAGATTTGGCTATCAAATTAGCCAATCTCATCTCCCGACCCCATTCCTACTAGTTGGAGACTTTAATGCAAGACACCACCTTTGGGGAGACTATGATGACAACCCCAAGAGAAATCTGATTGTGAGACTCATGGAGACCTTGGATGTGTCATTATTTAATGATGGCACTCCAACATCCTTCCATGTCCAGACCTGTGTAGATTTGTCACTTTGTTCCTCAGACCTTAGAGCAGATTACAGCTGGTCGGTGGATCCTGATCTGAGAGGAAGCGATCTCTTCCCAGTTGTTCTGACCTCATGCCTGGGTGGCCCTCCTCCCCCACCGGGCAATAGGTAGAACACCAGGAAAGCCAATTGGCCAAAGTTTAAATACCTTTCTCACCATTCTGGACACTTCCCTCAAGGTGACATTGACATGGTCCTCGAGAACTTCCATGATCATGTCGACCAGGCGGCAATTTCTTCCATGTCCCTCTCCAAAACCGCTTCCCATAAGACCCATCTCCCCTTTTGGTCTGAGGAATGCCGCAAAGTGGTCACATAGTGTAAGCGAGCTTGTTGTCGCCACCATCGAAACTCTACTGCCATCAACAAGTATGCTCCCAGCCGAGCCAGGGCAGTACGACAGCCTACCCTCCGCCAGGCTTGCCGAATTTCCTTAAAAGGGTACATCAACTCTATCAACCACCAAACTCCACCAGACAAAGTCTGGAAAAGAGGGAAAAAGCTCATGAGCAGAGGAAGTGGTTTCTCTGCCCCCAATATAGTTGAAGCAGGCGAGCTTTTGGGAGACTTGTCAAGAATTTCAAATGTCCTGGCAAAGACATTTGCTGACATTGGAGGGAAGCAATCATACTTCCCCTTCGTAAACCAGGATAGGAAGGGACGCTTCCGACCCACTATCGCCCAATTGCCCTTGTTCCCCATGCAAACTTTTTGAAAGGATGATGAATGCCAGGTTGGTATGGTTTCTGGAGAAACACATCCTTATTTCTCCCTCACATTCGGGTTTTAGAAAGAGACAATGCACCACAGACCTGGTCAGGATGGAGAATTGCATTCGACAAGCTTTCTCAAAGAAACAACATTCCATTGCTGTTTTTTTATATATAAAAAGCATATGATACCACCTAGAGGTATGGTATCCTGAAGCAACTGTATGACTGGGGTATCAAAGACCATCTTCCTAGGTTCATACAGCAATTTCTTGCTGGATGCGCCTTCCGTGTTAGGGTAGGAAATGTCATATCGGAGCCTGTTAATCAGATAGAGGGCGTGCCACAGGGAAGCGATTTGAGCGTCACCTGCTTCCCGGTGGCTATCAACAGCATTATTACCGATCTTTCTGCAGAGGTAATGACGGCTCTTCATGTGGATGACTTGGCAACTTTTTCAGCATCGCCTCGGCTGCCATTTCTCATCCGTAAATTGCAACTGGCCATTAACATCATTGCCAAGAATGCCGCTGCAAAAGGCTTCCGACTGTCATCCTCAAAAGCAAAGGCAGTTCATTTCTACAATTTCAGGCAAGTTGACTGGGAACAGTCAACCTTATCTTTGTATGGCTCTCCCATCTCGTTTGAGCCTCATTGTAAATTTCTTGAGATTATCTTTGACTCAAAGCTCTCCTGCTTGAAGAGAATGGATCTCTTAAAACTTCTATCACATGTTTCGTGGGGAAGTGATCGCTGTACCCTGTGGCCTTTGTATACAACCTTGATCCAGTCTAAGTTGGATTATGGGTCACAGGTGTACTCTTCAGCCTCATCCTCAAACTTAGACAAGCTCAATTCTATCAGGAACCAGGGAATGTGTCTAGCTTGTGGAGCATTCAAGTCCTCCCTAGTATGGAGGTTCCTGATAGAATTGAGCTTGTCTAGGTTTGAGGATGAGGCTGAAGAGTACACCTGTGACCCATAATCCTTCCACTATCCTTTCACCGCCTTAATTTTAACCTGCAGTACCTTCTCAGGCTGCAACAGCTCCCCCACTTACCTGTATATGAGTGCATCTATAATATTCACTCGGTGGCCTCATATGACAGGTTTCCTTCGCTGACTCGCCCCTTTGCCCTACGTATGATTGGAGATACAGGTCAACTGAAGGAATTATCAGTTATTCCATATCAGATCCCTAAAGTACCCCTATGGCTATTGCCACCCGTGAGGGTTTGCAAGGTGCTGGCAGGAGAACCGAAGACCAAGTTCTTGCCTTCGGTTCTATGAATCCTCTTTTATGAACACTGCCACAAATCAAGCACTTTTATCTACACAGAGGGATCTAAATCCTTTGATGGGGTAGGTAGGAGCTTCTGCTATCTTCCCCTCCCGACTTGTGTCTGTGTGCCTGCCCAATACAGCCTCTATCTTCACGGTTGAGCTTGTCGCGATACTGGCTGCACTGTATACCATCGCTTCTTCATCACCGGGACCTTATACATTATTATCTGATTCCCTCAGCTCTTTGGAGGCTTTAGTCATCTTATTTCCAGATCACCCGCTGGTTTCAAAGATCCATCCTCGTTCCACGAAGTTTTATTCTGTTGGGTACCTAGCCACATAGGTATAAAAGGAAATGAGAGAGCAGATGATGTTGCCAAGGCAGCTGCATCTCTATGAACTTCCAACCCTGTTGCTCTTCCTTTCGAAGTGTCCTCAGTGTCGCACTCTTTGCCCTGGTCATCAACGACAACACCTCGGTGCTGCCGGAAGATGTTCTCGCTACGCTCTACGTGGAAGACCTTTCGATCTCTTTTGGCGCGGCCCAGATGCTAATCTGGAGCGTCGACTCCAACAGGCATTGAACCTCGTCTCTCGCCATGCCGAAGCGCACAGGTTTCGGTTTTCCTTGGCCAAGACTAAGGTTGTGCACTTCTGCCGCAATCTTCGGCTCCACCCAGACCCAGACTTGTTTCTTAATGGGGTACGCCTGGAAGTGGTTGAATCGCACCGTTCTCTTGGTCTTCTATTTGACCGACGCCTCACCTGGGAAGCTCATATTCGCAGCCTTAGGGTCTCTTGTACCCACGCGATGGATATTCTCCGTTCCGTGACGTTCAGCGCTTGGGGCGCTGATAGGGCTACTGCCTTACTTTTTTATCGATCCTTTGTTCGTTGGAAGCTCGGCTACGGATGCGAGTTTTATGCATCCGCAGCCGAGCGTTTATTGCGGAAGGTGGACTCGATCCACCACACCGGCCTTCGCTTTGCGACCGGTACCTTCCGCACTTGCCCCATTGAGAGCCTACTAGTCAATGCTGGGGAGATGCCACTTGCTCTACGCCGTGTACAGTCTATCATTCGCCAGTACGCGCGAGCCCACCGCCTCCCTCAGTCGCCAACAGCTCTCACTGCATTCGCAGCTGATTTCGACGGTGCCTATGCCGCCGAGAAAGCTAGTCATACCCTAAGCCTTTTGGGTTTAGGGCCAGGAAACTCTTTCGAGAGCTAGGAGCTAGGTATAGCTCTCGGGTCGGTGTCGCCCCTGCTTCTGCCCAGGACGCCACCCTGGAGGGTACCACATTTGGCTATTTGTCCCCACGCCTCTGCTCTCAAAGCTTGTACAGCGCCGGGAGTATTGCGTTCGACCATTTTGGAGCACACCTCGTGTCACGCTGGAACCGTGCCAGTGTATACGGATGGCTCCAAGTCCGAAGAGAGGATCAGCTTCCACGCCCTATCCCCTCTGTTTGAAGTCAGCGGGGCTCTGCCAGGCGCTGCGTCTGTCTGCACGGCCGAGCTGGTGGCAATACATCACTCGGTACGGGAGATTACGCGATGTGCCAGGTTTGGAGACCGGATTGTGATCTATAGCGACTTACAAAGCGCTCTGAGTGCTCTCGGGGCATTGGAATCTCCGCATCCCCTTGTTCATGTTATTCGTGTCGCCACGGTTTTGGCGAGCCGGGCGGATATCGAGATTATCTTCTGCTGGGTTCCTGGACATATAGTAATTGCGGGGAATGAAGGCGCCAAAGAGTCCGCGAGAACTCTGCCACCGGACCAGCGTTTCGCTCTTCCTTACCCCAACTACATGGCAGGAATACGGGCAGCTCTTCGGGCTGCTTGGCAAAGAAGATGGGAGACGTTCGAAGGCAACTTAAAGTTGCGTGCCATTGCTCCCGACTGTTCCCATGGAGTTACCCCCCCAATGCCGCGAAAGCTTCAGGTTACTTTCTGTCGTCTCCGAATTGGGCACACTCGTGGGACGCACCACCATTTGATGGAGCACTCGCCAGCGCCCTACTGTGAATACTGCGTTGTTCCCCAGACTGTTCGGCACATTCTTGTTGAATGTCCCGGTCAGGGCAATCTTCGCGCACGTTGCCTGTCCCGGTACCGGGATGGGCGGTCGCTGCTGCCTGTCCCGTGTACTCGGGACGAGTGCGTGCACATTGACTGGTGGACTTGTAGACTTTTGTGGGGAGGCCGGCCTTCTCCCTTTTATTTAACCAGGTTTTGTTTTTTGTTATTGTTGTTTTCTTTGTAGGCGCACGCTCCTGCGCCGGGGGGAGGGGGACCTCCCCCCGACGCCGGAGCTTGCTTCTTGATTGTTGTCACCTTCCCTTTTTATCGTTGTTTTTTTGTTTTGTTTTCATATTCTTATTTTAAAGTAGCCTAGAGCTAGGCTGTGTGATTGCGGTGACTTATGCCCAAGTGGGCAGTCGCCAGATAGCCCCTCCCCCCCCCAAAAAAAAGTGTTTTGCTCGTTTGGTTGACCCGTTTTCTTGTTTAGGTATTTTGATCTGTTTTTTGCATTATTTTTTTTAAGCAAACCTTGTACTCAGCTGCAACGTGATTACGACGACTTTTGCCTAGTATGCAGTCGCCAGATGGGCTCTTAAAAAATCCTTTTTGCTTTTCCCACTTTCTTTGGTTTGGTGTTTTTTACTTATTTTAATGTAGGCAGTCACCAGATGAACGCTATAGAAAAAAAAATTGCTTCTACGGGAATTTTAAAGTAGCTAAGTATTAGGTTGAAATTTTAAATACGGCACCTCTTGAAAAATATATATCCCCCTCTTCTTAATTGCTTCCTCTTTCCTCCTACAGAAACTTCCTGGTGATGCATTAGAAAAACTTGGACTAAGGCAGTCGTTGGTTCGTCACCTTCCTCTCCATTTGCACGCCCTATCCGTCAGTCTTCCTGGTGCAAGAGAAAATGGGGAGGAAATCTTCATAAAAGTTCCCCCTCCCAAATTTTTTAGAACTTCCATCCATATTTTACAGCTCGGAAAGAGGAAGAATCGTCTTGGCAGCGTTCATTCAGATATTATTTACGGTTACGAGTGAAGACTAACTGTAATATGACTACCATTAAGTTACACTAAGGTAACCCCTCCTTAAAAGGTTATAAATATGTAATAGTTCGAATGCTTCTTCCTAACCTCGTGCTTAAGATCGGACCCCCCCCCTCCCATACCGTACTCCGATGCGTCTCGTGGAAGGCGACTAAACCGGGTTAGAGGTTGCTGGACTAGTAAGCCGCGCATCCGAAAGTTTTCTTCCTGATCATGTTGATGATCTTGATCTAACTTGCCAACCAGATTCAGTAAATACTATGCTCATCCTTCCCATTTGGTTGTAGCAGTTACTTGGCAGGGGTAGTGAGCCACTCCTAAGCGAAGAGGGTGACTGTTTTTTTCTAACTTTATTTGTGCGTAAAATTTACTTATTATTAATGCAACACGGTCTTTCCTGGGCTTACCTATGACGGACCGGACTTTTACGAGGGGCGGTCAATAATTTTGCGAATCGGTAGGCCAAAACGGAGGAAGGGGGATCGCTGTTTGTCGGGGTGTTAGGACAAGTTATGACAAGTCAGGACCTGTAGCCGCACGCTCCTGCCTCGTCTATTTAAGAAGCAGTAGCTGATCGCAGATCGTCGGTCCCAACTTTTCAACAATGGAGAAAGTTGACCGCGCAGTGATCAAATTTTTGACCAAAGAAGGCAAGAATGCAAAAGAGATCCATGAACGCATGGTTGCAGTGTACACCGACACCGCCCCTTCCTATGCAACCATTTCTCGCTGGAATATGGAGTTCCGCCATGGTCGTGAGTCCCTTGAAGATGATCCCAGTCCAGGACGCCCGTCAGACGTGACCAACGAGAACAATGTAGCCCGTGTGGAGAGGATGATCTTTGAAAATCGACGGCTGAAGGTCCAAGAAATCGAGCGAGAACTTGGAATATCACATGGAAGTGTTATCAACATCATCCACGAAAATTTGGCCATGACCAAGGTCTCTGCCCGTTGGGTCCCTAGAAACCTCACGCCCCATGATCGATTTCAACGTCGTCAAAGTCCACAAGGCCAGAGTTGCACAAGCTGCCTTGCGCGAGTGAGGATTCGAGGAGCTCAAGCATCCCCCCTACAGTCCGGATCTGGCCCCTAGCGACTACTTTTTATTCCGCCAGCTCAAGGCTGCACTGCGTGGACGCCGGTTTGGGGAGGATGGAGATGTCCAGCTCGCCGTCCAGGAGTGGATTGAACAGCAGTCGGGAGATTTGTGGTTGTCGGGAATTCGAAGCCTCAGGGACAAGTGGCGCAAGTGCATTGAAGTCGAGGGTAGTTATATTGAAAAATAATAAAACCCTTTTCCTCATATCCGAATTGCAAAACTTATTGACCGCCCCTCGTATCATGCCTTACTCTTCCAGCCTCTTTTAGCAAATTATCCCCAATCTCCATCTCATCCTTCCCAACCCCAACCAACAATTCCCGACCCGCCTCCTCTACCATCGACTACCCAGAAACAATTGCGTGCCGTCGACCACTTATTCTCGATCTCCCTTTTGCCCATTGATTGCTTTCTCATCCAGAGACCACCCTCATCAGCAGCCTCTTTACGCTCAAATCATGAACGACTATTTCAGACGTTACATGCAACAACCTCAATAGAGAAGTTTGATATCCTGTCCGCGTAGAACGGGTCTCTATTATTAAATTCTTGTCATGGGTGCGAGAGTAAGTACTCGCTCCCATGTCTCACGGCCTCCCAATGCCGAGGTGGTTTCAGGACATTCGTCTTCAATTTGGGCACACTCGTGGGACGCACCGCCATTTGAGGGTGTCCCGTTACTGCGTATTCCTTGTACTCGGGACTGATTAATGCACTCCTGGAAGTGGCTGGCCTCCATTCTTGGGTGTGTGCTCTGGCTTTTTGGGGAAGCAGACCTTCCTCCAATGCCTTCGTTTCTTTGAGTTTGTTTTTTGTTGCCTTTTGGGTCGTTTTAACTTAGCAAAATCAGATTAAGGCAGCCCATTAACCATTAGACGTCATCTCAGAGGAAAGGGCATGAAAAATAAAAAAAAACTGCTTCAACGTCACAAAACTGCTCATGGGAAATCGCAAAGTGGAGGAAGGTTCTATTCTCTGATGAGAAAAAAATTAACCATGACTGTCCTGACGGTTTCCAACGTTACTGGCATGACAAGCAGATCCCCCCTGAGACGTTTTCCACACGACACAGTGGTGGAGGCTCCATCATGGTGTGGAGGACATTTTGCTTCAGGTTGTGCAGGGGCGTCAAACGGCAGCTGGCTACGTAGAGATTTAGAAGGCATCCCTCACGACGGAGGGCCCTCGTTGGGTCTTCCAACAAGGCAATTCACAATGCCCGCCTGACAGACTTTGCTCCAGAAGAAAGACGTCCCTCTTTTACACTATCCTGCGTGTTCACCGGATCTAAACCCAATTGAAAACATTTGGGGATGGATGGCAAGGAAGGTCTACAAAAATGGACATCAGTTCATGACAGTGAATGCCCTTCGTGAGGCCATCTTCACCACCTCGAATAATGTTCCCCCGCCCCTCTTAGAAACCCTCGTATCAGGCATGCCACGTCGAATTTTTGAGGTTATCAACAAGAATGATGGAGCCACTCACTACTGAGTCTTAACCCCGTAAGGGGGGCGGCGATTTGCCATCCTGGCCTCCGCGCTGACGGGGCTCAGCACCCCGTCCGACCCCAGCTTAGCCTCTTCTCCTTCCTTCAAAACACTTGTTTCCTCGCTTTACATACAACCTCTCCCACAACTTTCTCTGGTTAGCCACTAATTTCACAGGGTAGATACTGACTTTCTTCTCAGCCAACCATCCCGGATCGGGGCTGAGGGGGAAGGGGACAACGTTCCCTAACCCCTGAGCTCTGGTTCGGGATGGGTTTTTTTTAACAACCTGCTTCATCCCCACCCTTACCTTCCTCACATCCCTTTTCCTTCTCACTTCACCATCTATCCTTGATTTTACGCCGTGCCCAAGGTGCAGCCGCCATGCTGAAGGGCTGCCAGGTCACCAGGCGGGAGGGGTGGCATTAAATGGCGGCACCTGGCTCTGCCAGGACCGTAAGCACCCCTTGCAGAGCGGGCTACTGCGAGGGGTGATGTGCTGTTGCCTCCCGTAATATAAAGAGGGTCTCCATTCCCAATGATGAGTCCAAAAAAAAACCCTCTTTAATTCTCCCTGTACCAACGACGGAGCCGCTATCGGGCAGCTCCACCAAAAAAATGGAGGTACTCCCGCCCTGTGCGTGCGCAGGATACCCTACATATTTTTCTAACCGGAGAGGAGGCTTACTCCTCTCCTTCGCCTACGGGGGGAGGGGACTCACCCCTTTCTCTGGAGGTGCTTTCGGGCACCTCCCTTTTTCCAGCGGAAGTCCCCTCTTTCTTTCCAAGGGGACTGCCAAGAAAGCCAGCAAGCAGCTCATAACCGACCGCCCCCCAGTGAAGCGGATCGGTAGGGCAAATCCCCTTAGGGGGGAGAGGGAAGCCAGGCCCCTTCGGTCGCTTCCCTCAAAAGACCTGATGGCCAGAATACTAAACCTTGCTGGGGTCAAGGCCTGTGCCTCCCCACACATGACTGGTGACGCTGCCAACGGGACCTGCGATATCCTAGGAGGGGATGGCCAACTGGAGGCCACTCCTGTTATAGACATAGTCCTTGAGGCAACCCAGCCTCAGACGGTAGGGCCTTCTATTAGGGAGAATCCGGGCTCGGTGCCAAGCACCGAATCCGCCCCCTATGCAAGGTCCTCCTCAAACGGCTGGGGTCTGAAAGGCAGTACAAGGAGGGGAGGGATCTCCTCCAACCGGTGCCACTGCGACCTCCAGGACCTTCTCCATTTCAAAGAAAGACCTGGCTGAGGCCGGTCCATCTCGCTTGGGGGCTCCTACCGGCGGAGGTGAGAAGCGGGTTCATTCCCCGCCCTCCTCTCCAAAAAAGAAATAGAACAAAAGAAGACTCGGGGCTCCTCTCCATCCGCGGGGGCTGCAGGGACGGATGGGTCTACTGCCACTTTGGCAAGCGACTAAACCAAGATCGGCACATCCGGCCCCTCTACCCCCGTGTGCGGAACCCGTGACTATGACTAAGACCAAAAGTGCACTGGGCGGAGCCTCGTTAACATCGGGGCCCCTCATTCAGAGGTTACCTTGCGTTTTCGAGGCCGCTGGCTTCAAACGCTTCCTCGTTATTCGCTCCACTGATGGCACCATGTTGGCCAAGGGCAACATGATCCATCAGAGGAGAGCATGAGCTAGTGCAATTGGTAGAGAGCCAAAGGTGACCCGTTTCTCGGACGGGAGCCTTCTGGCGAATCCCGCCGGGGCGGCAAAGATACTTAAGTGCTCTTCGGACACTTCATGGCACCCCGGTGAGTGTGACGCCGCACTCTACCATGAACTTTGTGAAAGGAGTAGTTTATGCGAGGGAACTCGTTGACTACTCCATAGAGGACATCACCTCAGAGTTGGCCGACCATGGGGTGGTCAAGGTCGAGCGTCTGATGAGAAAACAGGGAGGGGTCTCGAGACCCACCCCTACACTCTTCGTCACGTTCGACTGTGACAAGCTCCCTGAGTCGGTGCGTGCCGGTTGGTACCGCTACCGCACGAAGGCATTCGTGCCACTGCCGCGGCGGTGCTATTACTGTCAACGCTTCGGCCATACGAATCGTTCTTGTAGACGTGCAAAGTCGGGGTCACCCGAAGTCTGTGTAAATTGCTCCAAGGCCACACACGATAAGTCTAAATCGTGTGTGGCCAAGTGTGTCAATTGCGGTGAGCCGCACGCCGCTTCTTCGAAGCAATGTGGTGCATATCTCCTTGAGAAAGAAATCCTGGCCGTTCAGGCCCAGGATCGACTCTCATTGCGCGAGGCTAAGGACTTGGTCCTGGCGCGCCCGGCTCTGCCTGGGACGTCATATGCCTCAATAGTTAGAAAGGCACCCTCTGCTCCTGGCCCATCCAGGCCAACGAGCACGGTCGTTTACGCGTTCATTCGGAGCCCTTCTGTGGGCTGGACTCAACCAGGACGTTCCCCTGGTAAAGCTGGCGGCAAAAAGGGTTCATAACAAGCCCAGGCTTAAACCAGGGCTACCCCCTCTTCCCCCAGCGTGACCGTTTCCCGTAAAGCAAAACGGCCACGCGCCTCCACCGAGCCGTTAGACTCACAGGAGGCAACACCCCTGAAGATGGTCGCCAGGCCATCTTCCGGGGTCCTAAAGCTGTTCCCCAAAAGGAGGGCAGCAACAAAAGAGCTTCAACTCCTTCGCCTACGCCTAGTGGTAGACCGAGTGGCTCAGAGATGGTGGTTCCTCGAAAAGAGGGCCCCCCGCCTCCGAAGCCGCAACGCCCGCCTAAGGTTTCGAGGCGGAGGGAGTAAAAGACTCGCATGGCGAGCCCAACCTCCATCAATTAGTCCTCGAAAGTGAGAGCGCTTTGTCCGGCCAACAGTGCCCGGAGTTCTGCATCTGGTAAGCGTACAGCAATTCCCGTGAGGGTTTTCTGTTCGAGGAGGGCCCCCGCGTCTCCTTCGAGCTAGGCCTGGAGGGCATATTCCTTCAATGGAATTGCCGTGGACTCCGGGCCAACTGGGAGGAGCTGCGGAGGCTCGTCTCGTCCCGTTATCCGGTAGCTATTTTTCTGCAGGGTCTTGCGACCCCACCACCACGGGATGGCCGGCTGAGGGATGCGCGGTTTACACCCGGCATGATGTCTCCGTTCTTCCTTTCACTTCAGATACCTCCTTTCAGGCAGTGGCTGTGCAGCTGCACCTGGATAGGAGGTATACTATTATTTCTGCGTACATTCCACCGTCAGCTGACTTCGACGCGGGGGACTTCCGCCGCGTCGTGGCACGGTTGCCGAGGCCCTTTCTCTTGCTTGTAGATCTGAACGGCAGGCATCCTCTCTGGGGACATTACTCAATAAATCCCAGGGGACAAGTCCTTGCCGATCTGATTGAAGAGCTTGAGATAGGTGTCCTAAACGTGGATGAGTTCACGCATCACTGTCCGAGAACCGCTTCATTTTCTTGCCTTGACCTATCTCTGTTCTCTTCGGATGCACAGCCTGATTTTCATCGGGGAGTGGTCGATGACCTCCATGATAGTGATCACTTTCCCATTCAAATATAATTTTCAGGGCAACTGCCGCATGAGAGCCCACCTCGGTGTTGCTTGGCGCGGGCGCGGTGGCCTGCATTTCAGGAAATGACTGAATTCTCTATCTCAGTCGAGGATTTTAGGTTGGTAGATGAGGCCGTTGAGTTCTTCTCCGGCAACCTCATCGCCGGGGGGCCTGACTACTATTCCTAGAACGTCTGGCCGTTTTGCACGCCGACCACTCCCATTGTGGTAGGCCGAGTGTGAGACGGCCCTCAAACAGAAGCGTTATGCCTAGATGCGCTATAAGCGTCGCCCGAACGATTTCACTGTCGCTGAATTTCGTCGGGCTAGGTTCCGGTATATTTCGAATCACGCCCCCGGCTCTTCTTGGCGGCCATACGTGTCTTCAGTTAACGGGAAGACCCCTCTAGCAGAGGTGTGGAAGCGAGTCAAATGGATTCAGGGCAAGTTCTCGCAGGACCCCTCTCCCGTTTTCCAGGAGAATGGGACCGCAATCTCGGACCCCGCGTCCGAGGCGGAATCCTTCACGACCGCTTTCTCCGCATTCTCTAGCCGGGATGCTATTTTGCCAGCATTCAATGCACGTCGTGGTGTTACGGAAGGCCGCCGGCTGGACTTTACCTCCAGAGGCGGAGAACCCTTCAACGACAAGTTTACTGTGAGTGAGTTGCGTTCCGCTCTTGCTTCGTGCGCGGACACCGCCCATGGTCCGGACGATGTCCCGTACGCCATGCTTCGACACCTGGGTGAGCGAGGCATGGCCTTTCTGTTAGATTTGTTCAACAGGATCTGGGTGGAAGGTCTTCTCCCAGACTCCTGGCGAATCGCTACTGTGCTCGCCTTTCGCAAGCCGGGAAGAGATCACTCTACTCCGACCGGTTTCCGCCCAATCTCTCTAACCTCTTGCGTGTGCAAGTTGATGGAGAAATTGGTAAATGTTAGATTAGCCTTTTTCCTGGACAGCGGAGGCCATCTGTCTTCTGCACAGTGCGGCTTCCGTAAGTTCCACTCCACGTCAGATGCTCTGCTCCGACTGGAAAATGCCGTCTGCGAGGCTTTCCTTCGTCAACAGCCTACGCCACGGTCTTTTTCGATCTGGAGAAGGCCTATGATACCGCATGGCGATACGGTATCATGGAGACTCTCCACACGATGGGGGCGAGGGGACGCCTCCCAATGTTTATATGTGAATTTTTGCGAGATCGTCGATTCCGCATACGGGTGGGGGGAGCCCTCTCCGGCCCAAAGGAGCAGGAAGAGGGTGTCACACTCTTTGCCCTGAGCATCAACGGCATCACCTCGGTGCTGCCGAAAGATGTTCTCGCTACGCTCTACGTGGACGACGTTTCGATCTCTTTTAGCGCGGCCCAGATGCCAACTCTGGAGCGTCGACTCCAACAGGCATTGAACCGCGTCTCTCGCTATGCCGAAGCGCACAGGTTTCGGTTTTCTTTGGCCAAGACCAAGGTGGTGCACTTCTGCCGCCATCCACGGCTTCACCCCGACCCAGATTTGTTTCTTAATGGGGTGCGCCTGGATGTGGTTGAGTCGCACCATTTCCTTGGTCTTGTATTCGACCGACGCCTCACCTGGGAGGCTCATATTCGCAGCCTTAGGGTCTCTTGTACCCGCGCCATGGACATTCTCCGTTCCATGACGTTCAGCGCTTGGGGCGCTGATAGGGCTACTGCCTTACTTTTTTATCGATCCTTTGTTCGCTCGAAGCTTGACTACGGATGCGAGTTTTATGCATCCGCAGCCGAGCGTTTATTGCGGAAGGTGGATTCGATCCACCACAACGGCCTTTGCCTTGCGACCGGTGCCTTCCGCACTTGCCCCATTGAGAGCCTGTTGGGAGATGCTGGGGAGATGCCACTCGCTCTGCGCCGCGTGCAGTGCATCACTCGCCTGTACGCGCGAGCCCGGCGCCTCCCTCAGTCGCCAACAGCTCTCACTGCATCCGCAGCTGATCTCGATGGTGCCTATGCCGCCGAGAGACACCAGTCATACCCTAAGCCCTTTGGGTTTAGGGCCAGGAAACTCCTTCAAAAGGTAGATATAGCTCTCGGGCCGGTGGCGATCCTGGTTCTGCCCAGGACGCCACCCTGGAGGGTACCACATTTGGCTATTTGTCGCCACGCCTCTGCTCCCAAAGCTTGTACTGCGCCGGAAGTATTACGTTCGACCTTTTTGGAGCACACATCGTGTCACCCTGGTACCGTGCCAGTGTATACGGATGGCTCCAAGTCCCAAGAGGGGGTCGGCTTCCTCGCCGTATCCCCTCTGTTTGAAGTCAGCGGGGCTCTACCAGGTGCTGCGTCTGTCTTCACGGCTGAGCTGGTGGCAATACACCACTCGGTACGGGAGATTACGCGACGTGCCCGGTTTGGAGACCGGATTGTGATCTATAGCGACTCACAAAGCGCCCTGAGTGCTCTCGGGGCATTGGAATCTCCGCATCCCCTGGTTTGCGAAATCCGTGACGCCACGGTTTTGGCGAGCCGGGCAGATGTCGAGATTATCTTCTGCTGGGTTCCTGGAGATGTAGGAATTGCGGGGAATGAGCGCGCCGATGAGGGCGCCAAATAGTCCGCGAGGACTCTGCGACCGAACCAGCGTTTCGCTCTTCCTCACACTGACTACATGGCAGGAATACGGGCACCTCTTCGGACTGCTTGGCAAAGAAGATGGGAGACGGTCGAAGGGAACTTAAAGTTGCGTGCCATTGCGCCGCGACTGTTCCCATGGACCTATCCCCCAATGCCGCGGCGGCTTCAGGTTGCTTTCTGTCGTCTCCGAATCGGCCACACTCGTGTGACGCATCGCTATTTGATGGAGCGCTCGCCTGCGCCCTATTGCAACGACTGCGTCGTCCCCCAGACTATTTGGCACATTCTTGTCAAATGTCCCATTCTGGGTGATCTTCGCGCACGACACCTGTCCCGGTACCGGGATGGGCGGGGTCGCTACCGCGTGTCCCTTGTTCTCGGGACGAGTGCGTGTACTTTGACTGGTGGACTTATTGACTTTTGGGGGGAGGCCGGCCTTCTCTCTTTCATTTAACCCGGTTTAATTGTTGTTGTTTTTGTTATTGTTTTTGTTATTGCTTTGTTATTGTTATTGTTATTTCTTTTTATTGTTTCCTGTTCAATTTTTTAAAGTAGCCTAGAACTAGGCTGTTTGTTTACGGCAACTTATGCCTAAGTCGGCAGTCACCAGATAGCCCCTTAATTAAAAAAAAAAAAAAAAATCTCGCTACGCTCTACGTGGACGACGTTTCGATCTCTTTTGGCGCGGCCCAGATGCCAACTCTGGAGCGTCGACTTCAACAGGCATTGTTGAACCGCGTCTCTCGCTATGCTGAAGCGAACAGATTTCGGTTTTCATTTGCCAAGACTAATGTGGTGCACTTCTGCCGCCATCCACGGCTCCACTTCGACCCAGATTTGTTTCTTAATGTGGTGCGCTTGGATGTGGTTGAATCGCACCCTTTCGTTGCTCTTTTATTCGACCGACGCCGCACCTGGGAGGCTCATATTCGCAGCCTTAGTGTCTCTTGTACCCACGCCATGGATATTCTCGGTTCCGTGACGTTCAGCGCTTGGGGCGCTGTTAGGGCTACTGCCTTACTTTTTTCTCGATCCTTTGTTCATTCGAAGCTCAACTACGGATGCGAGTTTTATGCATCCGCAGCCGAACGGTTATTGCCGAAGGTGGACTCGATCCACCACACCGGCCTTCGCCTTGCGACCGTTGCCGTCCGCACTTCCCCCATTGAGATCTTACTAGTCAATGCTGGGGAGATGCCACTCGCTCTACGCCGCGTGCAGTGCAACACTCGCCTGTACGCGCGAGCCCGGCGCCTCCCTCAGTCGCCAACTGCTCTCACTGCATCCGCAGCTGATCTCGACCGTGCTTATGCCGCCGAAAGACGTTAGTCATACCCTAAGCGCTTTGGGTTTAGGGCAAGAATACTCCTTCGAGAGCTAGGTATTGCTCTCGGGACGGTGGCGCCCCTAGTTTAGCCTAGGACGCCACCCTGGAGGGTATCACATTTGCTATTTGTCGTCACGCCTCTGCTCCTAAAGCTTGTACGCGCCGGG
This sequence comes from Ceratothoa steindachneri, assembly GCA_963969495.1. NCBI lineage: Eukaryota > Metazoa > Arthropoda > Malacostraca > Isopoda > Cymothoidae > Ceratothoa > Ceratothoa steindachneri. Next base: position 122,159,265 of record OZ018317.1, read on the forward strand.
AGTATTACGTTCGACCTTTTTGGAGCACACCTCGTGTCACGCTGGAACCGTGCCAGTGTATACAGCTGGCTCCAAGTCGGAAGAGAGGGTCGACTTCCATGCCGTTTTTTTCTCTGTTTGAAGTCAGTGGGGCTCTGCTAGGCGCTGCGTCTGTCTTTACGGCCGAGCTGGTGGCATTACACCACTCGGTACGGGAGATTACGCAACGTGCCTGTTCGGGGACTTGATTGTGACCTATAGCGACTCACAATGCGCCGTGAGTGGTCTCGGGGCATTGGAATCTTCGGATCCCCTGGTTCGCGATATCCGTGACGCCACGGTTTTGGCGAGCCGGGCAGATGTCGAGATTATCTTCTGCTGGGTTCCTGGACATGTAAGAATTGCGGGGAATGAGCGCGCCAAAGAGTCAGCGAGGACTCTTGCAACCTGACCAGCGTTTCGCTCTTCCTCACACTGACTACATGGCAGGAATACGCGCAGCTCTTCGGACTGCTTGGCAAAGAAGATGGGAGACGGTCGAAGAGAACTTAAAGTTGCGTGCCATTGCGCCGCGACTGTTTCCATGGACTTATCCCCCAATTCCGCGACGGCTTCAGGTCGCTTTATGTCGTCTCCGAATCGGGCGCACTCATGTTACGCATCGCTATCTGATGGATCGCTCGCCAGTGCCCTATTGTGACGATTGCGTCGTCCCCCAGACTGTTTGGCACATTCTTGTTGAATGTTCTAGTCTGGGGGATCTTCGCGCACGATACCCCTCCCGGTACCGTGATGGGGTGGGTCGCTACCGCCTGTCCCTTGTACTCGGGATGAGTTCGTGCAAATTGACTGGTTGACCTTTGGGGGGAGGCCTGGCTTCTCCCCTTTATTTAAGTAGGTTTTTATTTTTTTTGTTATTGTTTTCCTTGTAGGTCGCACGCTCCTGCTCCGTTATGAGGGGAACCTCCCCCCCCCCCGACGCCGGAGATTGCTTCCTAATTGTTACGTTTTTCCAATTTGTATCATTAAGTTTTCATATTTTTATTTTAATGTAGCCCAGTGCTACTAGGCTGTCCTAGTAGCTTCCTAATTGTTACGTTTTTCCAATTTGTATCATTAAGTTTTCATATTTTTATTTTAATGTAGCCCAGTGCTACTAGGCTGTCCTGATTCTGGCGACTTATGCCCAAGTGGGCTGTCGCCAGATGGGCTCCTACCTTTCCGTGAAGAGCGAGATCAGTCCTCGCTTGGAGCGAAAAAAGTCGTTGGCAGTCAACACCACTCCTACCTCCCCTCTATTTGTTTTCTTTATTTATTACCTTGTTTACCATCCCCTCTCTGTGGACCTTTTCTATTTTCCTAGCGTTGGTCCAAAATAGGCTCTAGCCTTCTCGTGGCGACGGTGAGGGTCAGCCCTGGGGCCCCCTTTGGTGTCTTATGGTCTTTTTTCTCCTTCCCTATTACTTCCTTTTACTGCTCTTTCTTTTTCTTATCTGTTTGCAGTGACGGTTACCTGATCTTTGTTTGCTTTTTTGACTGGTTCTAGATTTTTCTTTCATGAAGGTCGGAGGTCGGGCGTCTCCGCCACCTTTGTTTGCAGATTCCCAAGGCGAAACCCAGAATTCTCCCTTTTTTCCCGCGCGTAGGAGAACTTTTGCAGTCTCTTTGGCCCAGCAAGATGGTGGTGTGGATCCGTCTCTCAGCGGAGATACCGGGCCCTACCATGGCTAGACTTGTAGAAGCGCCGGGCCCTTGTATGTCTAAGTGGTGGAGAGTCCCGATGGAGAATGTGAAGTTAATTTTGTTTACTATGGCTTATATTAATCCTAAGACTTCCACTTCTCGTAAGTTTTGCGTGCCAAACGTGCCTCAGTTTCTCTTTCAGCCTTTCCTCGCTCGGTGAATCCCTATGCCAACGATATAGTCTAGATTATCAACGCTTTTTGGTCTTTAGCTCCTCGTCTGAAATCCCCCTTGCAAAAGTGTACGTATTTTACGTCAACGAATCGTTTGCTCTTTGATATGGTGAACACAATCTTCTCCGAAATCTGTCTTCGATTGCCGAAGTTCCGGTAACCGTATCTTCTCACCCACGTCTGAAATTTGTCAAGATGTGCCTACATTGGAATGAATTAAGGGAGAACGATCTCCCCCGTCTCCAGAGTAAGCTTACTGCCCAGCGCGTCACATATTTTACAGAGGATGACTACAACTGTAAGCGCCAGGAACTGTCCCAGTTTATTAGAGCTGGGTACCTTCGTGCTCCGGTAAGTCCCTACATCGAACTACCCAGACATTGCTTAAATTGCAACCAATTTGGATATGTTGGTCTTGCATTTCGGTACCCCTGTTCCAGCGTGAATTTTGGTTCTGATTAGCATGGCCCTGAATCCGCCAGAACACCGCGTTGTGCCAAATGCGAAGATGCTCACTGAAGACCGACCCAATCTTAAGGATTTAAGGAAGGAACAAAATGAACAGTTGCCTAATCCCAGTGGATTCATGATGACAACACAAACAAATAAGGGCAATTTAATTATAGAAGAGGAAGAAAACCACTGAGATAAAAAAATAAAATATAAAATGAGACTAAAAAGATTGCTCTATGGGGAGGGGGCCTCTTTCTTATAACTTTATTTGTTTATCAATATCATTCATCTTGTGGATTTTCTGTATTCGTATCTATGTATTATTTCTAGACTGAAGATGCCGCTTCAAACATTGACTCCATTTATCTGACTTAAAATTCGTGTTGGCTGAGATTACTTCTTCATTAAATTGGCTGGGTTAATGCTTGATCTTCTTTTTCTGGATGTATCTTCCTTTTTAACGACGATGTGATGATTTCTTGTTGATTTGATGACGTAATGATTTCTTGAGAGTTGAGGAGGTCTTGATGAGTTGAGACGAGTTAGCCCTTGAAGTCGTTTTCTTTCCGTTTTCCTTGACAGCGGTTTTCTCTTGAGTTGATTTCTTGAGTTGTCCTTAAAGCGTTTTTCGTGGTCTCCGTTTTCTTCGAGAATTTTCTTAGGAAAAATTGTGGACTTTGGAGTTCGATCTTGGGTCTTTTGAATCCCGAGGCTAGCACTCTACCATTACGCTACGGCGAAGTCCGTTTTGACTTGGTAATTTAATGGGCTATTTATATTCTCGCTTTGGAAGGAAGTTTTCTCTCTTATACATCTTCGCACCCCTACACCTCTACTAGAATGAAACGGATCGACAAGAGAGGGATACTTGAAAGGGCCTGGAAACAGAACGATTGGAGGGTGGCAAAATGAGTGCATTCCAATAAAAGATGGCGAGCGATTGGTCTTGAACACAAAAAAAGGTAGTCAGGGGTAATTCAAGCATGAGCGAAACAAGATGGCCGTCTCTAAGTCTTGTGTGGCCAATGCGAAGGCGGTAAAACACCGCAGTTTCTGAAGGCTCGAAGGTGATGAACGGGTAGACTGATATTATATAATTTAAAGGATGAATACCCATCCCATTCGTCCTGCAACAATGCAAGAGTATTCCGGGACCCCAGGACAGGCTAAAAGGGATGCCTACATGTCCGGGAACCCCCAACAAGATAACTCGATAGCGGGACTCATTCTGGACCAGCCAGTTGCAAATTTCTGCAACTAAACGATGGAAAGCACTAAAGGAGCGAATCGGTTGACAGAGAACCGAGAAATCCTAACCTTCCCCACTAAGCTATTTCCAAACAACTGTTATGATTCAATTACAAGGAAAAAGATACTGTAGATGTGTGTCCCTTTTAATTACCATCATTAATATACAAATATAGCAAATACTTAAACAGTAATGAGTATAAATGATAGATCTAACATTATTTAATTAAGAAAAAAATAAACAAAATAAACCAATAACAAAGTATTACTTCCCCAGAATCTATAATTGCATCATATTAAAAAAGTGCAACTCGGGTAATTTATTCTCGCATATACATTAAAAATATCATGAATATTATAATACAGGGACTGGTTCGACCTTTGTAGCCCATGTAGACCAAAGGGTAGCGACGATGCTTCAGATGAGCAAAATCATTTACTAGCTCCTCGAGATCAAAAGACTTGACCATACTCTTCAGTGGCCATTATAGCAATGCCTCTGGGCATTCCTATAATAAAAACCTCCTGGGAAACTTAAAATATATATATATATATATATATATATATATATATATATATATATATATATATATATATATCATTTATTATGTATAAAATTCAATTCTTTTGTCATTTAAATAATTCATGCAATCCTTTAACTTTGTTAATTTAATCATTCATTTATTTTACTCTAACTTTGTCAATTTAATCTTTCAATGAATTTACTTTAACTTTTGTAAATTAAATCATTTTATGTTAAACTTAATAATTAATTAATTCATTTATTTTCTTGTCAATTCAATTAACGTATACTGTTCCAAACAACATCTCTTAAATTTCACACACAAACAAACAAACACACGTTCCCAGCTCGATCAAAAGAGCTCGCGATCCTGCCCACTCGACTTGCTGCTTTCTTCGTATAAAGGTCGGTAACCATTCCTTCTACAATTATTCATTTACCTCTAAACAAATCATACTGAGTTAATTCCACTCTCACATTCTTTGAAAACGACCATACGAGAGTAAGTCCTAATTATATTTACTTCTCATTGCAGCCCCAATTCAGTCCATTATAGATACTACATAGATACTCTAAATTACTACACTATATCAAAGATACTCTATATTATACACTCTACATTATTTACTCTATTATTCACTCTATATTGTGTCACCATATTATTCACCATATTTACTTAACCTACTTATCTCATTGTACATTCGTTGATTTTATGAATATATTTATATTTGTGTGATTGTCTTTCTTAAAGCCCAAGTCATTATTCCAAAATTTATTTCGCTGTCACCTTTAGGCCTAAAGCTAACGGCAGACATCTTCGATCAAACAAAATTTATGGTTATGGTTTTCGAAACGATATCTAGGCTGATTTATTAACCGAAGATAAATGAGATTGATAACCATACACTATACCATTAACATCGAGTTACATAGGCGGTCATCTCAAGTTCTTGTTTTCAAGTAGTTATTTACTCTTTTAAGAACAGAAAAAAATTGCTCATTGCCAGCAGTAGTAACAGGGATGGTTAGCAATATTCACAAGATAATATATCGGAAAATGCAGCGGGGAATGTGTTCAGAATACTGTAAACATCAAATAGGTCATCAGGTTTATTTTGCTTAAGTAATGTCCTTGCTGAATGAACTTGTGAAACCAAAAATGACTGAATCAATGTGTGTAGTGTAATGCTTGGAAAACATTGTGAGCTTTTCTTCATCAAAGAACTGTTGCTGACTGAACATCCAAAGTGGAGAGAGAGAGAGATTTATGCTATTACTAAACCTACGATCATATTCAGCAATGCATCTGCCAATCAAAGGAAAATACAGCTGGGACTTTAACTGCTGCTTTAGGCTGACTTTTGTTGCACATTCTAATTGTTCTGTTCCTTTTCCAAAGGTACTGTTGGGCAAATAGTCTTTTAACCTATTAGATATTTGTTGCACTCTTGCTACAAGCTGATCCCACCTAACCTGTATTTACCTCTGGCACATCTACTCCTAGTTTTCTAGCAAGCTCATTTGCTTCAACATATATTTTATCATACTCACTGTCACTTCTCATTTTGACCAAGTTTACCTTTGTTATTATGATAAGATTAACAGCCCACATAATATATATGCCACCTTCTTGAAGTTGTTCAAACAAGCAGTTTGTTTGCATAAATAATTTCTAAGCAATAGTACAGCAAGAATAGCTTCACAACGAATGCGTGATTTGTGGATACTTCTGTAACAATAAAACCATCTTGTTGTTACATTTCTCTCTAGCTCTAATACGAGTACCTTTAGCCCAAGTTTTTTCAGTGATTTAACAAATAGTTCATGTATAATGTTACTATTTGAAATAAAAGTATACAATGTTTGTATAGTTGAAAAGAAATCCACATAGTCTTCAAGATTTTTAACACAATTGGTAAACACTATATTCAACCTATGTGCATGGCAATGCACATAGAAGGCGTGGGGAATTTTCTCAGCAATACCGGCCTGAACACTGCACTATACAGTCTGACAGATCTAACCCCAACTCTTCAATGTGAAGTTTGCTACGACTGTGAAACTATTTTTTGCATGTAATGTGTGCCGCAACATCTCTCCTGAATTACTTCACCGTCAAAATATCTGAAAATTATGCTTATTTGCTCTTTGTGGCCTGATCTTTTGTCTCGTCCACTAATATTGAAAAATATTTTGCCTTTCTAACTTGTCCAGATATTTTACTGACAATTTTGTTTTATTAAATCGTTTTGATATTCAGGAGACGTAGTGGCCATATCATGTCTTCGGTCTTCTTCTGCAGAGTTTCATTAGTGCCGGCTAGCATAGCATCTCAAGTGTTTCAATAAAGTTTCCTCCATTAGCAGATGTTCCACTCACAACATCGCCAAGAAATGGTACTCCTTGTCTACCAAGTAAACTTGTGACACGGAGCAAGCATTTCACATGTTCTCGGTTATCTTATATTTTATTCGCTCTATTGGCACACAGTTTGTTCTTGATAGTTCTAAGTGTCTTATTTTTTCTCGTCAAAATGCAAACTTCCTCTAGAAATGAGCAGCCGTATTGTTTACGCTTTTACTTGCCCTTGTTGTTTGCAAGGAACCTATATTGGTAGTACGGTTCGTTCATTGAAAGAGAGGTTTTGTTCTCACATGGGAATAAGCCATCGCACTAGAAAAAAATTGTCTAAGAAGGAAGCTTCTCTAATTAGAAATCATATTATACAATGCAAGACAGAATGTTCCATAGATAACTTTAAAATAATTGGTCACAATAACAATGAATATATTCTAAGAATTTTGGAATCCCTACTAATACGTAGAAAATCTCCTACACCCAACATAGATAATACCACTGTTCCCCTTCTTATTTCTTAATTTTGATTACCTCATTCAACAACCAACCAACCTTCTCTTATTTAACAACCAACCAATCAAATTCCTATCCTTCTTTAAGCCACATCGTTTATAATTTGTTCACTTTGTGATTTCTCCTGAACTTCATCGGTAAGCAATATTATACAGTAATTTTTTACTTTTGTGTTTTTACTTCATTTTTTTTCGTGTCAATAGTTGTTACATTAGATTGATAATTTGATTCTCTTGCCTTTTAAATTCCAGAGTTATCGGTAAGCAATATTATACTGCAATTATTTACTTTTGTGGGTTTTGTTTTTTTTCTCGTATCAATAGTGGTTACATTAGATTGATAATTTGATTCTCTTGCCTTCTAAATTCCTGAGTTATTTTTCAATTTTTGATTTACCTACATAGTCTTAACCTGATTATTTTTAATATTCTTTAACTTCATTAGATTAATTTATGATTTTAGAACCTGAAGATGGGTGATACGCCCGAAACGTTGTTATATATATATATATATATATATATATATATATATATATATATATATATATATATATATATATATATATGAGGAGTTAAACCACATTTTCCGAAGACAATTTAATTCAGAACAGTTTCGGTGTGTCTCACACCCTTTTTCAACTGACACTGGATAGAAAATATAAGAAAAGTGCTTAAAAACATAACACAGGGTCAGGTCGTGAAAGATCCCCTCTTTTTTCACCCAATTCTCTACCTGTGGCTAATCGGGGGGGGGGGGGGGGGTAGGCCTAAACATATTGAAGGGCTGACATTTGACTATTTTGTTTATTTGCTTTCGTATTACCGGATTAAAAGAAAATTGACCTTCAGATAGATTTAAATTAGGAACTGACGATATCAAGCTCGATTCTACGATTCTTCTCTTGACATAGTTAGCCGATTTAAATACCATTTTACTTCCATTGAAATCGATCGAATGATTCAAGTCTCTAACATGGCAAAATATTCCACTGCTTTCGCTGCCTACTCTAATATCTCTTTTGTGTTCATACAATTACCAATTATATTCTAATTATCAATCATCATATGTTGTACTCTAATTATCAAACCAAATTTACCAATTGTAAATCCATTCCCGTTAACTCATGCAAATTTAATTCACACGTGTAATTCAATCCGATGATAACTGTTACTGTATAATTTCACTTTTCAATAATAGCTGTTTATTCAATAATATATATTTTTCTTAACTCTTTGTTTTTAATACACGTATTCGCACGACGTCGCCGAGATTTAGGTCTAACGAAGTTTGTCTGCAAAAATATAGATTTCACGTTAGCATTTAACTTCATTCCCTTGAATAACGAAATATAAGTTTTTATGTTTATTGTGATCAGAGCTGTCTAGGATATTGAGGCAATACTCATCTGAAAACCTATAACGTCTTATGCCAGTGGCAAATCGGTGAACCAAGGACGCCGCCCAGAAACGTACTACTGCAGCAGTTTATACCCTCTCTCTCTCTCTCTCTCTCTCTCTCTCTCTCTCTCTCTCTCTCTCTCTCTCTCTCTCTCTCTCTCTCTCTCTCTCTCTCTCTCTCTCTCTCTCTCTCTTAGAGAATCTAAGTTAAAATATGAAAAAGACCTTGCTATGAATTCGAAACACGAACCGAAACGGTTTTACAGTTACGTTAACAGTAGAAAACCCATAAAGGGTTCAATAGGGCCGATCAGAGGTAAAGATGGTGTTATGACGGACGTCCCAGAACAATTTGATAAAATATTAAATGAGCACTTCTCGAGCGTTTTTACTATTGAAGACGTGACGCAATTAGAAACACTAGGCGAGGACATAAATTTTGAAAGACAAAATACCCTATCCAATATAAATATAAATGAAGGGGAGATTCTCTCATATATTAATAAAATGAAAAAATCGAAGTCACCCGGGCCAGATAGGGTGTACCCAACACATCTTAAAGAACTAAAAAATGAATTAGCAAGACCGCTCTGCACGATTTTCAATCGATCAATAGAGGAAGGCCTAGTTCCATTAGAGTTCAAGCGTGCTAATGTTGCGCCGATATTCAAAACAGGGGATAAAACTGAGCCTACTAATTTCCGTCCCATCAGTCTAACTTCTGTAATTGGAAAACTCTTAGAATCGATAATTAGGGAAAGGTTGGTGAGCCATTGTGAAACAAATAATTTAATTGCAGACTCCCAGCATGGATTTAGACGGGGGCGCTCGTGCCTAACCAATTTACTCGAATTCTTTCATAACATGATTTGCATCTATGATGAACTAAAGCGGCGGATATAATTTACCTTGACTTTAAAACAGCCTTTGATACAGTCCCGCACGAAAGGCTGCTGATGAAAATTAGAGCAATTGGGGTGAGGGGCAACATACTTAAATGGATTAGAAACTGGCTATCAAATCGTACACAGTGGGTTATTGTAAATGGGGCGTGTTCAGACTGGGCCCCAGTCACCAGCGGGGTACCACAGGGGTCAGTCCTGGGCCCATTATTATTTATTGTGTACATTAATGACTTGGATAATGGAGTGTTTAGTAGGATCTCTAAATTTGAAGATGACATAAAGCTAGGAAGCCGTGCCCTTGCGAGACCCGATGTAGAGCAAATGCAAAGGGACCTTAATAAAATTGTGGAATGGATGGATAAATGGCAAATGGGCTTCAACATAGGTAAATGCAAGGTCATGCATTTAGGATGTCAGAACTTAAAAGTAGAATACCATATGAAAGACCAAATTCTCGAATCCGTTAACTGAGAAAAAGACCTGGGGATTTTAATCTCGGAGGACCTTAAAGTATCAAAGCAATGCGCAGAAGCTTGCAAAAAAGCAAACCGAATGCTAGGATATATTGCTTGGAATTTTACTTTTAAAACGAAAGATATAATTATGCCATGCCACTATACAAATCGCTCGTGCGCCCACACCTCGAATACGCGGTCCAATTTTGGTGTCCCCCCCTAAATAAGGATATAGCGCAGTTAGAAAGAGTGCAACGTCAGGCTACGAAACTAATTCCTGAAATCCGAAACAAACCGTACGAAGATAGACTACGCTTATTAAACCTACTATCACTTGAAAGTAGACGATTACGTAGACAATTGATAGAATTATTCAAAATCTTAAATGGATTTACTAATATTGATTACAGACTATTGTTCGAGATGGACGAAAGGGGCAACACACGCCGAAATGGTTTAAAATTAGTTAACAAGCGTTTTAACTCTACTATAGCCCAAAGTTACTTCACGTTTAAAATCACGCAAACGTGGAATGGCCTGCCCAACCGTGTAGTTGAAAGCACGTCAGTTAATATGTTCAAAAACTGACTTGATGAGTACTTAAATAGCGTAAATATAACGTAGTAGGAGCACAGATTAAAACGTCATATATTATAAGGAGTCGAGGTTTAAAATGAAATGTTGAATAGAAAGATGCCAGCGACGTCTCCATGCATGGAGTGAATGTGAATTCTCTTTTCTTTTTCTGTCTGTCCTATAAGTATATAATTTCATCACTAGCAGGCGACGCCTGCGGGAGAAGAGAGTACTGTCCTATCACTCCACCCCCCCTGGTTCAAATAAGCGTGTTATGTTAGTGTATTTGAGGGATAGCTAACCCTGCATGTCAAGGATACACATGTAGATTAGTGTGTACCGTATATATATATATATATATATATATATATATATATATATATATATATATATATATATATATATATATATATATATATATAACAAAAAAAACAGCATGAAAAAAAGCATGATACACTAACGTTAGAATGTGTAAGTGGAGTGGCCTTGAGCAGACCTTAGGATCCTTGCTGGTTTCTATTTCTGTAGTTCTCTCTCCCTCTATCTCACTATCCCTCTCTCTCACTCGCTCTCCCTCTCTCTCTCTCTCTCTCTCTCTCTCGTTGCAGTGAACAGAAGGTTGGCGGATCTCTGCACGGCAGAAGGAGTCTTCTTCGTGGACCCCTATCGTACCTTTATCGGTAGAGACGACCTCTACCAAAGGGACGGGGTACATCTCTTCTTTAAAAGGAAGGCCTTTCTCCCTAACCTAATTCAAGATGTCGTGCAACGCACCCAAAGGAGCGTTCGAAACAGAGCAAAAGCGGACGTGCGCCAGCACGCCCGTGTCTATCTTGGAACGACCTTCTTGGAGGTCGTCAAAAAGGGTGTGACCACGAAAACAGAGAAGCCGGGAAACGGAAGAGCGTAGGGAGTCCTAGATTAGGGGACTCCCTCAAAGTTCTTCTGTTCAATGCGAGGTCAATCAGGAATAAGTTTCTGAAGCTCCGTGGCCTCGTAGTAACAGAGGAACCTGAGATGGTGGCCATAACGGAATCGTGGATAAAAACCACAAGACGAGATTTTGAAGGTCAATTCACGATTTCCGGTTACCAGCTATTCCTGAAAGATAGGCCAGAAGGAGAGGGTGGCGGTGTGATGTTGTATGTCAAGGATACTCTCAACTCGACGGATTGCAACATCGTATCCGACCATGAACTACTAGGTGTTGACCTAGAGATAGGTCCTGCCAAATACAGGACCCTGGTGATTTATAGACCTCCTGCCCAACTCGTTGAAAAGGACAGAGATCTGTACCAGCTACTAGGAGAACTTGTCAAAGACAGAGTGTGTATCGTCATGGGTGATTTCAACACCCAAGTTGACTGGGAAACCATAGAACCCTGTGGCGAGAACGCACTACTCCTGGAGTTCGCGAACAAAGAGTTCCTCACTCAATGGGTGAGAGAGCCAACGAGAGGAAACAATATCTTCGACTTGGTTTTCATCTCTGAGGATGACATTGTTGAGGCCCGCTCTGTTGGCCAAGAGGTCGGTGGCAGTGACCACCAACTAATTAAATTTGTAGTCCAAGTCCCGAAGGCAGAGCTTGCAACTAGTAAATCGAGGAAACTCAATTTGAAAAGAGCAGACTTTTCAGGTCTTCGTGCTGGACTGACTGACGCGAGGCTAGAAGTGTGCGATGTTGTTGAAGACTCGTGAAACAGTTTCAAAACCACATTCATGAGTCTTCAATCACGTTTCATCCCTCTAAGATGTCCCCGTCGGTCTTCTGTTCAACCAAAGTGGTTTAATCGAGAAATCGGCCAACTGCTTAGGGAGAAGAGAACTGTGTACCGGCAATCAAAGATCTCGGGCGACTTTGACGAATACCGGAGGCTAGCCAGGAGAGTGAAGTCCAGCATAAGGGTGGCTAAGCGGTCTGAGGAACTCCGAGTGGCGAAACTCTGTAAAGAGAATCCCAAGGAGTTTTTTTTAGATATGTAAACAGCCGTAAACCAATCAGTCGAACGATTGGCCCTTTGAGGAATGAGGAGGGGGCATTAAAGCATTCAGATGCAGAAAATGCTAACATCCTCAACGACTACTTCTCTTTAGTGTTTACTGAAGAGTGTGGTCCCATCCCCCAGCCAATGGATTCCTACTCGGGGAAAAAGCTGGAGGATATGGACTTCCCGAAGAGGAAATAAAAAAAGAAGATCAGTGACCTAATGACGAACAAGTCACCTGGCCCGGATGGGTTTCTACCTAAAGTGTTGAAAGAAGTGCGTGATCAAGTGTGACGACACCTGAGCGCAATCTTCAACATGTCAATCCGGACCGAATGCGTTCCTAGAGATTGGCGTGAGGCGGAGATGATTCCTATCTTCAAGAAAGGAGACCGTAGCCAACCGTCAAACTACCGACCTATCAGTCTGACTTCGATAGTCGGTAAACTCATGGAAAGCATGGTGGTGGACAAAATGACGTCGTATTTAGAGTCAAACCTGCTACTGAATAGTTCCCAACACGGCTTCCGAAGGCAACGGTCATGCCTGACGAACCTTGTAGAATTCTTCCACTTCGTGTTCAGTGAGCACGATCGGGACAAGGCGGTGGATGATGTGTACCTAGACTTTGAGAAAGCCTTTGATAAGGTAGCCACACCGCAGCCTTCTCCGGAAAGTGCAAGCACTGGGCATAGACGGAAAAGTAGCCGGCTGGATCGATAACTGGCTAAGTGGCAGACGGGAACGGGTGGTGGTGAATGGACAGGCTTCTGAGTGGGTGCCTGTTACTAGCGGGGTGCCTCAAGGTTCTGTCCTGGGACCACTACTATTCATCATCTATGTCAACGACATGGACGGTTACATGGTTGCGAAAATTTCCAAATTCGCCGACGATACCAAGCTTGGTATGAACGTTACAAAGGATGAAAATACTGCCCGCCTGCAGGAAGATCTTGGGAAGATTGGGGAGTGGTCAGACACGTGGCAAATGCCTATTAACGTGAACAAATGCAAAGTGATGCACATTGGCCACAGAAACCCCCAATCTCAGTATATCCTTAATGGCACTGCTCTTGAATCGAGTGACACTGAGAAGGACTTGGGTGTAACTATCACTAGCGACCTCAAGTTGTCGAAACAGTGCATCGATGCAGAGAAGAAAGCCCAAAGGATGTGAGGCTACATAAAGCGCCAGTTTGGATACCGTAACAAGGAGATAGTACCTTGTCTGTACAATTCCCTCGTTCGGCCGCACCTGGAGTATGCTGTACAATTTTGGAGTCCTTCGTTTCGAAAGGATATCGCAAGGTTGGAACGCGTACAAGCCAGGGCAACCAAGCTGATCCCTCTATCCGACATAAAAGTTATGAGGATAGACTAAGGGAATTAAATCTGTTCTCGCTGGAAACCCGTAGACTACGTGGTCAGCTCATCGAAGTTTTCAAAATACTTCGTTAGTTCGACAATGTTGACTACCGGGATATTTTCACACCGAGTGAGAACAGAACGCGCAATCACGGCTTCAAACTTGAACTGAAGCGTTCCACCTGCAATGTGTGTGGAAATTTTTTACTTACAGTATCTGCGGTAAGTGGAACGCACTTCCAGTGAAAGTTGTCACCAGTGAATCTGTTGACCAGTTCAAGTCAAGACGAGACAAAGTCTTGAAAAGTGGCCGTTTAGGGACGCAAGACAATTGAGCAGCCATGTGTCTGCTCGATTGCTAGTCCAAAGGTACCCTCTTTGAATGGACCGTAAGGTCTTCTAAGGTACTTCCTTTCCTTTTTACTCTTTGTTACACTCTCTCTCAATCTCTCTCCCTCTCTCTCTCTCAGTTCGGACGTCTTCCCTTGTGCTCCCGCGGTTTAACTTGTTAAGTGTTTATTTGACATCGATTTCTGCCTTTAAAGCGTGTTTTCGTAGAATCGTTGCTTTATTGTGACCTAATAACTGTTTCTATGGTGTATTTATTTTACCATTTGTTTAAAAAAAGTGAATCTTTTATTTTTAGACATTTAAGTGACTTTATAATTGGTCGTCGCCATCTTATTGGGACGGAAAAAAGGACCAATCAGAAGAAAGAATTTCCACTCCTCAAACGAGACCCGACAAACCGACCAATCACATTAGAGTATGACTCATTTGATTTAACAGCCGGTGCCATCTTGATTTCAACGAATTCGATGCTGATTCTAAATTGTCAGTAGATTTTCTCATTCATCGAGATATTTTCTTCCTCCCATATTTTAAAGGAAAGTATATATCCCTTAAAAAAAAACAGTGATTATTATTTTTCTATTTCCTTCATTTGTTCAATAGCCATACTTTAACTCGTGTTTTTTTTTTACCAATTGCGCAGTTTCTATCATATTTCTATTTTGCAATTAAACTTTTCAAGAGCATAAATTATTTTGTATATCAATTTCTCAAGTATAGAGTGAACTTCTTCAAATACTAACTTTCATTAGTGCAGGATATAATGTTTTAATTGGTTGATTTATAAGGTGCAAATAATTGTGCTCAACGATAATTCCATATTAGTGAACAAATCTCTATTTAAAAATGCCAGGTGCAGAGAGATCAAAAGCTTTTTGCTCCAAGTGTAAGTCAGTAAAGTGGTGTAGCGACTTGGAAGAACAATGCTATCAAAGAATTACAGCGGCAAGTATTTGTTTATTCTGTAAACTCGCTGAAAGACATGATAAAGAAAGAAATGAACCTATGTCGATAATTAATAACATGCAAAACAAAATTAACGCGCTAGAACTAAAACAATGTGATTGCAAAAACAACGACAAAAGAATAACGAATACTGATACAAAGATAGTCAGATTAGAACAGTCAGTTGCCTCGCTAGAAAATATAGTTGATCAAAACGACAAAAATGCCAACGGTTTTTCACTTGTCAAAAATAAACATCCATCGAGACCTAAACTTCCTGAACCGACTCAATTAAAGACGCATAATAGATTTTCAGCTTTATCCGAAGAGGAGGACGATACTTACTTAATTGGAGATTCAATAATAAGAAATCAAATTGATTATTTCGGCGTAAAAAACATTAGTAAACGAAAATTCAGATGCTACCCCGGCGCAGGGCTAAAAAAGGTGACTGAAGAAATTGCCAGTTTAAACCTGAAGAGTAGAAAATCCCCTGTTATCGCTCATGTCGGAACAAACGATATTTTTTGTGGTGAAAGGTTTCCTGGAACTGAAACGATGATTTCCGACTACAACGAAATGGTGACGAAAATTAAGTAAAAAAACGGATCACGCAATAATTGTCGGAATATTACCCAGATTATATGAGAAAAAGGAAACTATGAGTAGAGAAATTGGAATAAACGAACGACTACGAAGTATATGTAGACGGGAAAATGTCAAATTCGTCGACTTTTGGATGACCTTTATTAACAATAAAAAATATTTTGCTCATGACGGGACCCATCTTAGCGCAATGGGTAAAAAGGTATATGGAGATTTGATAAACTTGAGTCTTTATGATACCCTCGAAAACAATTATCACCTTGACTCTTCACCACAGACCTCGGGAAACGTGTCCAACGCGGAAAGACAGTTAAACAGGTAGAAAAATTAAAAGCTGTGTTGTTCAATGCCAGGTCTATCAGAAATAAAATGGTAGAATTTAAAGCGTTAGTAGCACTGGATAAATACGATGTAATAGGTATTACAGAAAGCTGGATACATTGTCACACAAGAGATTTCAGAGGTGAATTTCAATTACTAGGGTATAAATATTTCCCAAAGATAGACTTGGAACGGAAGGTGGAGGCGAAATTTTGTATGTGCGTGATGATCTCTATCCAACAGAATGTAATTTATCCTCTGACTTCGAAGTTATAGGAGTCAAGCTAAATCTCGAAAAAAGTTTATTTATATATTTAGTATACAGAAGTCCTCATCAAGCTGTAGATTTCTGATCAAAGATTATACGAATGTTTATCAAATGAGATAAAGAACAAAATATCTTTAATTATCGGTGACTTTAACTGTGGACAATAGACTGGTCTACTAAAATTTCAGACGCGGAAGGAGCAAGACGGATAAATTTTATAGATGATAACTTACTAACGCAATGGGTGAAAGAAGCCACAAGAGGCCCTAATATTTTAGATTTAGTATTATCAAGTGACGATGAATTGATTTCAAATTTAAAAGTCGGGGAAAAGTTTGGCAACAGCGATCACAATATAATATATTTTAATATAAACGTGTCATCCATAAGAAAAATAACAAGCACTGTTAAGTTTGATTTTATGAAAGCAAATTTCGAAGGTCTGAGGGAAAGTCTTGCAAACTATATTATAAAACCTGAAGACATTAATAAAGTGTGGCATGATTTTAAAAACAATTTAGTAAATAAACAGGGACAATTCATACCATCTAAAGTTAGTACTGACAAAAAAAATAATGAACCCAAATGGTTGTCCTCTCAGCTTAAAAAAGCCATTAGAGAAAGAGATAAAGCGTATAAGATAATGAAATCCAATATGAATATTGATAATAAAAACATTATGTTGAACTAAGAAGAAAAGTAAAAAGTGGAACCAGAAGAGCAAAACGGAACGAATAAATAAGAGTAGCTTTAAAATGTAAACAAAATCCGAAGGAGTTGTTTGCATTAGTAAATAGTAGAAAACCAATAAAAAATAGCATTGGTCCAATAAAAGACAAAAATGATATATTACAATATAACGATTTTGAAATAGCAAATACTTTAAATGAATACTTTGCATCCTTTTTTGTAAATGAGAATACGAGTAATAAACCCACGCCAACTATTAATAATACCGGTATTAGACCACTCAAATCTATTAGATGTACCGAAATTACTACAAAAAAAAATATTGAGAAAATGATCAAATTTGAATCTCCTGGACCAGATAATATACTTCCACGAGTCTTGAAAGAAGTTAAAGACCAAGTGTCTGAACAATTGACACAGATTTTTAATAGATCATTAGAGAGTGGAATTGTTCCTGCGGATTGGAAGCTAGCAAATGTGACACCGATATTTAAAAAAGGTCACAAAGAACTAGCTAGAAATTATCGCCCAATAAGTTTGACTTCAATAGTTGGGAAACTCCTTGAAACCCGTATTGCAGCTGAAATAATTGAACACTTAGAAAAAAATAAATTATTAAAGGATTCACAGCACGGATTTAGAAGAAAAAGGTCTTGCCTTACAAATTTATTAGACTTCTTTCACTTTGTAAATGAAGAATATGATAATACCAGATCAGCAGACATTTTGTATTTGGATTTCCAAAAAGCTTTCGATAAAGTACCCCATAAGAAATTGTTGACTAAAGTAAGAGCCCTAGGAATAGAAGGAGATGTAGCCAAATGGATCGGGCTCACTGATGGCAAGCAGAGAGTAGTTATTAACGGCCAACAGTCAGAATGGACAATGGTAACTAGTGGAGTACCACAAGGTTCAGTCTTAGGTCCCTTGCTATTCATTATATATGTCAATGATTTAGACGATGAGCTCTTGTCAAAAAAATCAAAATTCGCAGACGATTGCAAGCTAGGAAAAGCAATAGTAACTGAGCATGATGTTATTAATTTTCAAAACGATATTAATAAAATAGAGAAATGGTCGAAAAAATGGGAACTGCCCCTAAATCTAGAAAAATGTAAAGTAATGCATGTAGGCTATAAGAATCCCAAAGCGAATTACAACATTTTTGAACAAAATATTAGCATAACCAATGGTGAAAGAGACCTAGGAGTTCACATATCTAATGATCTAAAATTTTCTCAACAATGTATCGAAGTAGAAAAGAAAGCAATGAAGCTTTTCGCATATATTAGACGTCAATTTAGCTTTAAAAATAAAGCTACAATTCTAAATATATTTAATGCATTAGTAAGACCACAGTTAGAATACTGTGCTCAGGTCTGGTCACCATACCTACAAAAAGATATTGATAGATTGGAAAGAGTGCAAGCTAGAGCCACTTAATTGATACCGGAACTCAGAAATTATAAATTTGAGAAAAGACTTGATATGCTAAACTTATTTACTCTAGAGAAAAGACGTCTGAGAGGTCAACTGATAAAAGTATTTAAAATAATGAAAGGAGTCAATAATGTTAACTCTTCAACTTGGTTTCAACTTTGCACAAATAATACACGAAATAACAATTTAAAAATCGTCCCAAAGCGTTTCAGAACGAATATATGCTGAAACTTTCTTTCCTATTAAATTGTCAATTATTGGAATCAGTTGCCTGAAGAAGTAGTGGCCAGCAATTCATTAGAAACTTTTAAAAATAAGCTTGACAAAATAATTTCATCGATGAAATAACGAGTGACAAAACATTATATGTTGCTAAAATTAGGATAAGAACAGCATGCTGTAAGCATAGATGTGTAAAATAACCTGTATAATATGCAAATAATTTTCTCATAGGTTATTATTAGTTTAAGATTTTGATGTAAAATATTGCCCTCAAAGGCAGTTCTGAGGCGAAATATAAAATTAAAAATTGATGTAAAAATTAAGTATGTACATATTAAGTTGTTTCTGCTTTCCTATAGAAATTCCAGGATGTGTCTTTTGTTCAAACACTTCCAGGTAAATATTTTCCTTTTATCGAACCCGTCATTGGGTGGGAGAGGTGGGTGGGTAGAGACTTCATCTTTGCTATCCTATTCCTTATCATTAGGATTGTAGATTTTAATTCAGATAATGACATGAGTACTTCCAATGAAATGGATCGAATAGTCTTTTGAAGTACTTAGCTTCCTTGTAACTCCTTGTAACTCCTTGTAACTCTCTCTCTCTCTTTCTCTTTTTTCTCAAAGAAAGTAAAGGGAGAGGTGACGCCCCATTGTCGCGGGAAAGAGAGCTTGTGTGTAGGGCTTCCCTTGTCGATTTGGTCGGAAACGAGGATCCAGACTAAGTGCGTCATTCCTTCCTTTTTCTCCTCTATCCTTTTCCTTTTTCTACTCTATCCTTCTCCTCTCTACTTTTATCCTATCTCTCCGACTTATACAAAAAGAAAAAAAAAAGAAAAAAGAAGCCTACCAATATCATGTCACTCTTTCCCTTTTTTTCCTCTATCTACATATAAGGACCTGGCAGCTACCTCATGCGTCAGAAGAGAGACTTTAAAACCTCTATAAATAACGCCAATCGACGCTCACTGGTTGCGAGAGACTAGGACTAGAGGTGTCCTAGGCGTTGGGGAACGATGAATGGGATGAGGGTATTGCCCCGTTAACCCCTTTCCTGGCGCGTAATTATTGCCCGTTCCCAGTGCCCGTTGACGGGTGCCTCTGGTGGCATCAGTCTGAGGTGACGGCCCTTTGTTTCCCAGGTTGGTTGCCAGGCCAATAAAAAGCCTTGGGTCGAGTCTCTTGGTGTGGCGAGATATCTATTGAAAGCTACTCCGAGATCCTGGCCGTCGTGAAGGGAACTAGTAGGAGTTTAGTAAGGGGCGTGCTCCGTTGTTCACCTGGTGAGAAATCGATGGCCCCTTCGGGGACCGTCAGTGCTGCTTGGTTGGGAGCCACAGAACGCCGAGGTTTGACGACTCGGTCGGACAAACAGCAGCACATGGAGCGTGCCTTCTGAAAGATCCGAAACCTCTCCGATGGATAGGCGGGAGCGACTCACGCGTGGAGAACTCACCAAACCCCCTTTTTTCTTATTGATTGGTCGTAAAGTGATTAAGTATAAAGCTTTAAGAATGACAGGAAAGAGAGGTCTAGGTGCTCTAAAATATACATGCGCAAGTGCCAGAAGTGGTGTGTGGATTTCCCAGAGGGGTGTTTTTCGAAATGCCACCCGGGCAGTGTCTGCACCGCTTGCATCCTGAAAGGTGAGGTCCAAGAAGCAGTGGCCTACTGTAGGGAGATACAAGATCTCTATAGGGCTTCGGAGGAGAGAGTGTTTGAGCACTCGAGATGAAAATAGAGACTATGGAGTCAGAGCACGTGCGCAAGCTTAGCCGTCTCGAGGATAGGGTCACAGAATTGGCCGCAAAATTAGCGACCCAGTCAACTCCAACTGCTAGAGAGCCACTCACTCAAAATGGCAACACTGCCTCGTCAGTGCCCGGAGAGATGAGTGGCCAAGTGAAGAAGAAGAAGAAAAAGAAAAAGAAAAACAATTGTAATCGTTCACTTCCCCCGAATAATGATGGTTCCGACGTAGCCATTGCCGAAAGAGTAAGTCATGATGGCTTCACTCCTGTCAGAAGGGGAGCCCATAGACCGAGAGAGGTTTCGATACCGACACCAGTCTCAACATCAAATAGATTTGCTTCCCTGGAATCGGGCCGGGAGTCTCCAATCGTTATCGGAGACTCTCAAGTTAGGGGCCTGACAAATCGGCCAAACGGGATGCGCAAGGAAATGTGGCGCTTACGTAGCCTACCAGGTAAGAAGACGCGAGAGGTCATAAAAGAAGATAAAAAGATTAGACTAGGACAGCAAGATACGCCGGTAGTGGCCCAAGCCAGTGGAAACGACCTGTTACTACGGGGAGGCTCTGCAGGCTTTACTGAGCGCATCATCAAAGATGTCAGAAGTTTAGCAGCCTCGTTGAAAGAAATAACCTCCACCCTAATCGTCGTTGGGATCATACCGAGACGCCCTGGGGGTGCCTAGGCCAACCAAAAGGCTCTGGGCATAAATTGGAGGCTAGGTGAAATCCTATCAGGAATGGGCGTATGTTTCGTCAACCCCTTCGACGAATTCTACGGTCAGTCGGGGCTGTTTAGTGAGGATGCCACTCACCTGTATTTCCGTGGAAGAGGTGTGCTGCGTGAGCTCATCCGCCGCGGTTTATATTGGGTAAAGAAATCCGATGTAGGGGGAAGGATGACTGAGACCCCAGTGGGAGAATCCCACAAAGTACCGCCCTCGGCAGCCGAGGTCGAGCCCCCAGCACCGAATCCTTCCGTCGGTACAGAGGATGGGGCGAAAGTGGGTGATGATCAGCCTCCGAATCCAGCTTCGGAGGGGAGGACGCACGACAAACCGTCGGGAAACGGAGAAGTGGAGGGGGCAGTAGGGCTAGCGGACGCCCCCTAAGAGTTCTTCTATTAAATGCCCGCTCAATAAGGAACAAGTTTTGCGAGCTTAGCGCACTGATGTCATCAGAGATGCTTGACATAGTGGCCGTCACGGAGTCTTGGATTCGTGCAGACACCAGGGACTTCATAGGTGAGTTTCGAGTACCCGGTTACGCGACCTTCCATAAAGATCGCGCTGACCGGGAAGGTGGTGGAGTTCTGGTGTATGTACGGGTCCATCTATCTCCCATCGAATGCAGAACTGTCCCAGAGCATGAAGTAGTAGGAGTCGACATCAAGGTCGACAATACAATGTACAGGTTCATATTGGCCTATCGACCTCATCATCGGACGGTAGAGGTTGTTATAGACCTGTACCAAAAACTGTCCAGTCTCTTAGACGGCCCTCCCTCGCTGCTGGTAGGGGACTTCAATTGCCGAGTCGACTGGAGTGACCGAACGGGCGACGGAGAGGCATCTCCGCTTGTAGACTTTGCTGACAGCAACTTTCTGACTCAGTGGGTCGGCGAGCCTACCAAAGGGGGCAACGCTCTAGATCTAGTATTTACCACTGAAGATGACCTCGTCTCTGACCTGTCAGTGGATGAGTGCCTAGGTGGTAGTGACCATAACATGGTGAGGTTTGGAGTACGTGCTCCCTGTACGCAAGGTACTAATGAACGAGCACGTAAATTGGATCTCAGACGTGCAGACTTCAATGGGCTTCGGGAGGCACTTGGCAAGATGCACCCAACTAACGAAGGCGGGACGAATTCCAAAGGGAACGACTTCAAAAATCGTTTTATCGATCGTCAGGCCAAGTGCGTTCCCACGAAGGCTGCCACACTAGCGATCATCTAGCCTAGGTGGTTTTCTCAAGAAATCGCTAGTGCTATTAAAGCTAGAAAGTCAGCGCACAGAGCATGGAAGAGGAATAGTAGTGCAATGCACCATGAAGCCTATGTGACCCATAGTAGAACGGTTAAGGCACTAGTGCGCACGGCTAAGCGTAACGAAGAAATTCGTGTAGCCTCTTTCTCCAAAGAGAGCCCTAAGGAGTTCTTCACGTACGTGAACAGCCCAAAACCAGTACCTCAACGCATCGTACCCCTTAGGGACGCCGACGGCGTTCTCCAGGATTTAGATGAGGAAATAGCTTTCAGACTCAACGACTACTTCTCCTCGGTTTTCACGAGGGAAAGGGGCGGAGAGATACCCAGATCGCTGATAGTGATAGATCGCGAGTTAGAATTACTAGAAGCAATAACTAAAACTTCCGAAAAGGTTGCTAGGAGGCTAGGTCAGTTAAATGCGTATAAATCCCGAGGTCCTGACGGCTTCTTGCCAAGAGTACTGCGTGAGGTGAAAGATCAGGTGAGCCCTCATCTTTCTGAGATCTTCAACTCATCGCTCGACAGTGGCGAAGTACCTGCAGACTGGAGTATGGCCAATGTCACCCCGATCCACGAAAAGGGGGACCGTGGCACCGCAGGAAACTACCGACCAATAAGTCTCACTTCAATCGTGGGCAAAGTACTGGAAGGCATCATAGGGGATAGGATAACAAATCATTTAGAGACACACAGCATGGCTTCAACGATATAGATAAAGGACTGGTGAGTCGTCTAGCGAAATTTGCCGACGACACAAAACTTGGAGCTAAAGTAGCGAATCCCGAAAACCTCAAGATGTTGAGAGATGACCTACGGATGATCGGCGAGTAGGCTGACAAGTGGCAGATGCCTTTCAACTTAGACAAGTGTAAGGTAAAGCACATCGGGTATGCGAACCCCCGGTCAGGCTACGAGCTACAAGGTATGCGTCTTCGAGTCTACTGATGTCGAGAAGGACTTAGGTGTGCTAATTAGCAGCGATCTTAATTTATCGAAGCAGTGCTTAAAGGTGGAGAAAAAGGCTCATCGCTTGTTGGGTTACATCAAGAGGCAATTCAGCTTTCGAACAAAAGAGGTTGTTTTGCCTTTGTATAACTCGCTGGTAAGGCCTCACCTAGAGTTCGCTGTTCAGTTCTGGTCTCCTCATTATCAAAAAGACATCGATCGTCTGGAAAAGGTGCAAGCCAGGGCCACGAAACTGATCCCATCGCTAAGGAACAAGTCATACCAAGAAAGACTGCAAGAGCTCGATCTCTATTCGTTAGAGACTCGAAGACTGCGCGGTCGTCTAATAGAGACTTTTAAAATCTTGAAAGGATTTGAAAATGTCGACTCCACCAAATTCATTACCCTCAACGGAAATATGACTAAAAATCACGGGTGGAAGGTGGAGCTGCCCAGATTCAATACCATTCCGATGGGTAAGTCATTCACATATGACATTTGCGACACATGAAATAAACTATCAGCGAAGGATGTTGAGAGTAGAAGCGTTGAACAGTTCAAGAGTAGACTTGACAAATTATATTTGAAAAGTTGATGATCTCATAGCAAGAATCAGTACATGCTAAGAATCGAAACCGCAAAAGGTGCCTCCTCGATATGAGCCACAAGGCCTTTGAGGTATTTCTTTTCCTTGTAACTCCTTGTAATTCTCTTTCTCTCTCTCTCTCGCGAGCGGGACTGACTGACGCGAGGCCAGAAGAGTGCGAGGCTGTTGAAGACTCTTGGAACAGTTTCAAAACCCCATTCACGAGTCTTCAATCGCGTTTCATCCTTCTGAAATGCTCCCGTCGGTCTTCTGTTAAACCAAAGTGGTTTAATCTAGAAATCGGGCAACTGCTTAGGGAGAAGAGAAATGTGTACCGGCAATCGAAGATCTCGGGTGACTTTGACGAATACCGGAGGCTAGCCAGGAGAGTGAAGTCCAGCATAAGGGCGGCTAAGCGGTCTGAGGAACTCCGAGTGGCGAGACTCTGTAAAGAGAATCCCAAGGAGTTCTTTAGATATGTAAACAGCCGTAAACCAATACGTCGAACGATTGGCCCTTTGAGGAATGAGGAGGAGACATTAAAGCATTCAGATGCATAAAATGCTAACCTCCTCAACGAAAACTTCTCTTCAGTGTTTACTGAAGAGTGTGGTCCCATTCCCCAGCCGACGGATTCATATTCGAAGGAAAAGCTGGAGGTACTGGACTTCACCGAAGGAGAAATAAAGAAAAAGATCGCTGACCTACAGACGAAAAGTCCCCCGGACCGGACGGGTTTCTATCCAAGGTGTTGAAGGAAGTGTGCGATGAAGTATAACGACATCTGTGCGCTATCTTTAACATGTCAATCCAGACCGGATGCGTTCCTAGAGACTGGCGTGAGGCGGAGGTGACTCTGATCTTCAAGAAAGGAGACCGTAGCCATCCTTAAACTACCAACCCATCAGTTTGACCCTGATAGTCGGTAAACTCATTGAAAGCATGATAGAGGACAAGATAACGTCTTATTTAGAGTCAAACCTGCTACTGAGGAGTTCCCAGCACGGCTTCCGAAGGCAACGGTCATGCCTGACGAACCTTGTGGAATTCTTCCACTTCGTGTTCAGTGAGCATGATCGGGATAAAGCGGTGGATGTTGTGTACCTTGACTTCCAATAGGCCTTTGATAAGGTACCACTCCGCCGCCTTCTCCGGAAAGTGCGTGCACAGGGCATAGACGGCAAGGTTGCAGGTTGGATAGAGAGCTGGCTAAGTGACAGACGACGACGAGTAGTGGTGAATGACGGGCCTCTGAATGGGCGCCCGTATCTAGCGGTGTCCCTAAAGGTTCCGTCCAGGGACCACTACTGTTTAATATGTATGTCAACGAAATGGACAGAGACATGGTTGCCAAAATCTCCAAATTTGCCCACGACACTAAGCTTGGTATCAATGTGGCAAAGGAGGGGAACACTGCCCGCCTCCAAGAGGACCTTCAAAGGATTGGGGAGTGGTCGGACACATGGCAAATGCCTTTCAACGTGGGAAAATGCAGAGTAATGCATATCGACCACCGAAACCCCCAATCTCAATACATCCTTAAAGGCACTGCTTTTGAATCGAGTGACACTGAGAAGGACTTGGGTGTTACTATCACTAACGACCTCAAGTTCTCGAAACAGTGCATCAAGGCAGAGAAGAAAGCCTAAAGGATGTTAGGCTACATAAAGCACGAGTTAGGATACCGTAACATGGAGATAGTACTTTGTCTGTACAACTCCCTCGTTCGGCCGCACCTGGAGTATGCCGTACAATTTTGGAGTCCTTCGTTTCGAAAGGACATCGCAAGGTTGGATCGCATACAAGCTAGGGATACCAAACTGATTCCCTTTATCCGACATAAAAGTTATGAGGATAGACTAAGGGAATTAGATCTGTTCTCGCTGGAAATCCGTAGACTGCGTGGTCAGCTCATCGAAGTTTTCAAAATACTTCAAGGGTTGACAATGTTGACTACCAGGATATTTTCACACTGAGTGAGAACAGAACGCGCAATCACGGCTTCAAACTTGAACTGAAGCGTTACAACCGCAATATGAGTGGAAACTTTTTCGCCTACAGTATCTGCGGTAAGTAGAACGCACTTCCAGTGGAAGTTGTCAACATTGAATCTGTTGACCAATTCAAGTCAAGACAAGACAAAGTCTTGAAAAGTGGCAGTTTAGGGACGCAAAACAATTGAGCAGCCATGTGCCCGCTCGATTGCTAGTCCAAAGGTACCCTCCTTGAATAGACCGTAAGGTCTCCTAGGGCACCTTCTTTCCTTGTTGTTACTCCTTGTTGTTACTCTCTCTCTCTTTCTCGAGGGAGAGATGACGCTCCCTTGTCGCGGGAAGAGAGCTTGTGTGGACCTTGGACTTTTCCAGCTATGTCGGCGGGGGTACCTCTTCTGGGTACCCCTGGTAGGGCTTACCTTTTTGATTTGGTTAGAAACGAGATTCCAGACTAAGTGCGTCATTCCTTCCTTTTTCTACTCTATTCCTCTCCTTTTTTACTTTTATCCTATCTCCCACTCATACAAAAAGAAATAAAACAACAAAAAAACGCCTACTCCTATCGTGTCACTCTTTCCCTTTCTTCCTCTATCTACCTATAAGGACCTGGCAGCTACCTCATGCGTCAGAAGAGAGGCTTTGGAACCTCTATTAACAACGCCAATCGACGCTTACTGGTTGTGAGAGACTAGGACTAGAGGTGTCCTAGGCGTTGGGGCACGAAGAATGGGATGAGGGTAGTGCCCCGTTAACCCCTTCACTGGCGCGTAATTATTGACCGTTCCCAGTGCCCGTTGACGGGTGCTTATGGTAGTATTGGTCCGAGGTGACGGCCCTTTGTTTCCATGTTGGTTGCCAGGCCAATAAAAAGCCTTGGCTCGAGTTCCTTGGTGTGGCGGGATATCCATTGAACGCTACCCTGAGATCCTGGCCGTTGTGAAGGGAACTAGTAGGAGTTTAGTAAGGGGCGTGCTTCGTTGTTGTTCACCTGGTGAAAAATCGAAGGCCCCTTCGGGGACCGTCAGTGCTGCTTGGTTGGGAGCCACGGCACGCCGAGGTTTGACGACTCGGTCGGACGAACAGCAGCACATGGAGCGTGCCTTCTGAAAGATCCGAAACCTTTCCGATCGATATGCGGGAGCGACCCACGCGGGGAGAACTCACCAACCCCGCTTTTTTATCATCGATTGGTCACGAGTTTTCAGAGAGAGAGAAAGGGCAGAAAATGAAAGGCAATAAAGGACCCGTTCGTCTCAAACACAATTGTGCAATATGACAGTTAGAAAAGTGGTGCGTTGACTTTCCGGATGGCTGCTACTCAAAATGCAGCCCTGAAAGTATCTGCACTACTTGCATATTGACGCGAGAGGTGGAGAAATTAAAAGACCTCTATAGAGCCTCAGAGGAGAGAGCTAAGGTCCTTGAGGGAAAGTTGGAGAAGCTCGAAGCCCTTAACGTAGCTCAGGTTCGATGCCTAGAAGAGGCGCCGCCCACTGACGTGTCGGAATCCCCTGGTAACCAAGCGGACATTCCGGCATCATCTGAGGCTAAGCTAGCTGAGGCGAGAGTAAAGGAGAAAAAGAAGATAGGAGAAACGCAGAAAAAAAAGAAAAAGAATAAAGTTGAAACAAAAGTAGAACCAAAAATAGAAGAAAAACAGATAAAGAAGAAGAAAAAGAAAGATAAGAATGTGGAGAGTAAAGAGGAAAAGGGGAGGCCTCTTCCACAAGGATAAGAAAGCTCAGATTTCTGAGAATTCAGTTGTTGCTCTGATGGTGAGCGGCAACGACCTCTACCTCAGAGGGGGTAAGGTTGGCCTCAGTGGTAAGTCCATCCAAACGGTGATGGGAGCCGTGGACGACATGAGGCTTAAAACCCGCAAACGTGTGGTGGTTGGGATGCTTCCGAGAAGACGTCCATCCCGAACCGCTCACGAAAGAAACGTCGCAGTGAACAGAAGGTTTGCAGATCTCTGCACGGCAGACGGAGTCTTCTTCGTGGACCCCTATCGTACCTTTATCGGTAGAGACGACCTCTACCAAAGACGCGGGGTACATCTTTCCTTTAAAGGGAAGGCATTTCTCGCCAACCTAATTCAAGATGTCGTAGAACGCACCCAGAGCAGCGTTCGAAACAGAGCGAAAGCGGACGTGCCGGGAAACGGAAGAGCGTAGGGAGTCCTACACTAGGGGACTCCCTTAAAGTTCTTCTGTTCAATGCAAGGTCAATCAGGAATAAGTACTTTGGGCTCCGTGGCCTCGTAGTAACAGAGGAACCTGGGATGGTGGCCATAACGGAGTCGTGGATAAAAACCTCAAGCCAAGATTTTGAAGGTGAATTCACGATTCCCGGTTACCAGCTCTTCCTGAAAGATAGGCCAGACAGAGAGAGGGGCGGTGTGATGCTGTATGTCAAGAATACTCTCAACTCGACGGATTGCAACATCGTATCCGACCATGAACTACTAGGTGTTGACCTAGAGATAGGTCCTGCCAAATACAGGAGCCTGGTGCTTTATAGACCTCCTGCCCAACTCGTTGAAAAGGACAGAGATCTGTACCAGCTACTAGGAGAACTTGTCGAAGACAGAGTGTGTATCGTCATAGGTAATTTCAGCACACAACTTGACAGGGAAACCAGAGAACCCTGTGGCGAGAACGCACTACTCCTGGAGTTCGCGAACAACGAGTTCCTCACTCAATGGGTGAGAGAGCCAACGAGAGAAAACAATATCCTCGACTTGGTTTTCACCTCTGAGGATGACATCGTTGAGGACCTCTGTGTTGGCGAAGAGCTCGGTGGCAGTGACCACTGACTAATTAGATTTGAGGTCAAAGTTCCGAAGGCAGGGCCTGCAACTAGTAAATCGAAGAAACCCGATTTGAAAAGAGCAGACTTTGCAGGTCTCCGTGCTGGACTGACTGACGCGAGGCTAGAAAAGTGCGAGGCTGTTGAAGACTCGTGGAACAGTTTCAAAACCATATTCATGAGTCTTCAATCGCGTTATATTCCTCTGAAATGCCCCCGTCGGTCCTCTGTTCAACCAAAGTGGTTTAATTGAGAAATCGGCCAACTGCTTAGGAAGAAGAGAACTGTGTCCGACAATCGAAGATCTCGGGTGACTTTGACGAATACCGAAGGCTAGCCAGGAGAGTGAAGTCCAGCATAAGGGCGGCTAAGCGTTCTGAGGAACTCCGAGTGGCGAGACTCTGTAAAGGGAATCCCAAGGAGTTCTTTAGATATGTAAACAGACGTAAACCAATACGTCGAACGATTGGCCCTTTGAGGAATGAGGAGGGGAGATTAAAGCATTCAGATGCAGAAAATGCTAACCTCCTTAACGACTACTTCTCTTCAGTGTTTACTGAAGAGTGTGGTCCCATTCCCCAGCCAACGGATTCCTACTCGGGGAAAAGCTGGAGGATATGGACTTCACCGAAGTTGAAATAAAAAAGAAGATCAGTGACCTAATGACGAATAAGTCACCTGACCCGAATGGGTTTCTACCTAAAGTGTTGTAAGAAGTTCGCGATCAAGTGTCACGACACCTGATTGCAATCTTTAGCATGTCAATCCGGACCGAATGCGTTCCTAGAGCCTGGCGTCAAGCGGAGGTGACTCCTATCTTCAAGAAAGGAGACCGAAGCCAACCGCCGAACTACCGACCTATCAGTCTGACTTCGATAGTCGGTAAACTCATGGAAAGCATAATGATGGACAAAATGACGTCGTATTTAGAGTTAAACCTGCTACTGAGGAGTTCACAGCACGGCTTCCGAAGGCAACGGTCATGCCTGACGAACCTTGTGGAATTCTTCCACCTTGTTTTCAGTGAGCACGATCGGGACAAGGCGGTGGATGTGGTGTACTTAGACTTTCAGAAAGCCTTTGATAAGGTACCACACCGCCACCTTCTCCGGAAAGTGCGAGCGCTGGGCATAGATGGAAAAGTAGCAGGCTGGATCGAGAACTGGCTAAGTGGCAGACGGCAACGGGTGGTGGTGAATGGACAGGCTTCTAAGTGGGTGCCCGTTACTAGCGGGGTGCCTCAAGGTTCTGTCCTGGGACCACTACTATTCATAATCTACGTCAACGACATGGACGGTGACATGGTTGCGAAGATTTTTAAATTCGCCGACGATACCACGCTTGGTATGAACGTTGCAAAGGATGGAAATACTGCCCGCCTGCTGGAGGATCCTGGGAAGATTGGGGAGTGGTCGGACACGTGGCAAATGCCTTTTTACGTGGGGAAATGCAAAGTAATGCATATCGGCCACAGAAACCCCTAATCTCAGTATATCCTTAAGGGCACTGCTATTGAATCCACCGACACTAATAAGGACTTGGGTGTAACAATCACTAGTGACCTCAAGTTCTCGAAACAGTGCATTGAGGCAGAGAAAAAGGCTTAAAGGATGCTAGGCTATATTAAGCGCCAGTTTGGTTATCGGAACCAGGAGATTGTAATGTGCCTGTACAACTCACTTGTCCGACCGCACCTGGAGTATGCCGTACAATTTTGGAGTCCTTCATTGCGAAAGGACAACTCGAGATTGGAACGCGTACAAGCCAGGGCAACTGAGCTGATTCCCTCTATCCGACATAAAAGTTATGAGGATAGACTAAGGGAAATTAATCTGTTCTCGCTCGAAACCCGTTGACTGCGTGTTCAGCTCATCGAAGTTTTCAAAATACTTCGAGGGTTCGACAATGTTGACTACCGGGATATTTTCACACTGAGTGAGAACAGAACGCGCAATCACGGCTTCAAACTTGAACTGAAGCGTTACAACCGCAATCTGTGTGGAAATTTTTTCACCTACAGTATCTGCGGTAAGTGGAACGCACTTCCAGTGGAAGTTGTCAACAGTGAATCTGTTTACCAATTCAAGTCAAGACTAGACAAAGTCTTGAAAAGTGGCCGATAGGGACGCAAAACAATTGAGCAGTCATGTGCCTGCTCGATTGATAGTCCAAAGATACCCTCTTTGAATTGACCGTAAGGTCTCCTAGGGTACTTACTTTCCTTGTAACACACTCTTTCTCTCATAAAGAAAGTAGAGGGAGAGGTGACGCCACCTTGTCGCGGGAAGAGAGCTTGTGTGTACGTTTGACTTTTCAAGCTATGTCGGCGGGGGTACCTCTTCTGGGTACCCCTGGTAGGGCTTCCCTTGTCGATTTGGTCGAAAACAAGATTCCAGACTAAGTGCGTCATTTCTTGCTTTTTCTACTCTATCATTCTCTTTTTTTACTTTTATCCTATCTCTCCCACTTATACAAAAAGAAAAAACAAAACAAAAAAGAAGCCTACTCATATGATGTCACTCTTTCCCTTTTTTTCCTCCATCTACATATAAGGACCTGGCAGATACCTCACGCGTCAGAAGAGAGACTTTGGAACCTCTATAAACAACGCCAATCGACGTTCACTGGTTGCGAGAGACTAGGACTAGAGGTGTCCTAGGCGTTGGGGCACGATGAATGGGATGAGGGTAGCGCCCCGTTAACCCCTTCCCTGGCGCGTAATTATTGACCGTTCCCAGTGCCCGTTGCCAGGCCAATAAAAAGCCTTGGGTCGAGTCTCTTGGTGGGGCGGGATATCCATTGAACGCTGCTCCGAGATCCTGGTCGTTGTGAAGGGAACTAGTAGTAGTTTAGTAAGGGGCGTTCTTTGTTGTTGTTCACCTGGTGAGAAATCGATGGCCCCTTCGTGAACCGTCTGTGCTGCTTGGTTATGAGCCACGGCACGCTGAGGCTTGACAACTCGGTCGGACGAACAGCAGCACATGGAGCGTGCCCTCTGGAAGACTCTGAAACCACTCCGATTAATAGGCTGGAACGATTCACGCGGGGAGAACTCACCAACCCCCCTTTTTATCATTGATTGGTCGCAAAGTATTGAAAGAGAGAAAGTGTTCAGAATGACCGGCAAGAAAGGACCAGGAGCTCTAAAATACACGTGCGCAATATGCCACATAGATAAGTGGTGCGTGGACTTTCCGGAGGGGTGTTTTTTGAAATGCCACCCGGCCAGTTCCTGCACCGACTGTATTTTAAACCGCCAAATCCCGGAGCTAAAGGAAACATGCAGGGTGCCCGAGGAAAGATCCAGGAAGTTGGAGGAAAAAATAAGCAGCCTCGAATTAGAACACGCCGGACTGATTCGCATGCTTGAGGTCAGAATAGCAGAGCTAACGTCAAGCCCTGTACTAAACACTGCATCTGCAGTATTACCCCCAGAGCTAGGTTCGCATGCTATGGATAAACCCTCAAAGAAAAAGAAAAGGAAGGGAAAGAAACAGGTAGAAGAGAAAGTGAAACAGAAGATAAAGTAGAAGCTGAAAAAGAGAAAGTTGAAACAGAGGAAGAAAAGAGAAAAACAGAAGAGTATGTAACAAAGGAAGATGAGGGGGAAGAGATGAATAAGAAAAAGAAGAACAAGCGAAATAAGATGGAGAAGAAAGAGGGAACCAAGAGTTCGCTTCCGCAAGGAAAGCCTCAAACCTCTGCACCGAAATGTCCGAGGGTTACCCTTGTGGGCGATTCCCAAGCACAAGGTTTGCAGCCCCTGCTAGCGGCCCGCCTTCACACTAGTGTGGAGGTATGCTGCCAGCCAGGACGGGTAAACCACCACATCAGGGTAGAGGCTGAGAAATCTCAGATCTCCGAGAATTCAGTCGTTGCCCTGATGGTGAGTAGAAATGACCTCTACCTCCGAGGAGGCAAAGTAGGCCCCAGCGAGAAAATTCTCAACACGGTCATGGGAGCCGTGGACGACTGTGGATTGAGAACTCGCAAACGGGTCGTTGTAGGGATGCTCCCAAGAAGAGGTCCTAGCCGGACAGCTCACTCTAGGAACGTGACCCTGAACCAGCGCCTGTACGACCTCTGTACGGCGGAAGGGGTCTTCTTTCTGGACCCTTACCGCACCTTTTACGGTCGAAACGACCTTTACCAAAGGGACTGAGTGCACCTTTCATTCCACGGAAAGGCTGTACTCTGTAACTTAATCCAAGATGTCGTAGAGCGGACGCAGAGGAACGTCCGACCCAGGGTGAAAGCGGACATAAGACAACATGCCCGTGTCACTCCTGGAACGACGTTCTTAGATGTGGCAAAGAGGGTTACTGCCACACAAAAGAAGCCGGGAAACGGAAGAGCGTAGGGAGTCCTACACTGGGGGACTCCCTAAAAGTTCTTCTGTTCAACGCGAGGTCAATCAGGAATAAGTTTCTTGAGCTCCGTGGCCGCGTAGTAACAGAGGAACCTGGGATGGTGGCCATAACGGAGATGTGGATAAAAACCTCAAGCCGAGATTTTGAAGGTGAATTCATGATTCCCTGTTACCAGGTCTTCCAGAAAGATAGGCCAGACAGAGAGGGTGGCGGTGTGATGTTGTATGTCAAGGATACTCTCAACTCGACGGATTGCAACATCGTATCCGACCATGAACTACTAGGTGTTGACCTAGAGATAGGTTCTGCCAAATACAGGACCCTGGTGATTTATAGACCTCCTGCCCAACTCGTTGAAAAGGACAGAGATCTGTACCAGCTACTAGGAGAACTTGTCTGAGACAGAGTTTGTATCGTCCTGAGGGATTTCAACACACAAGTTGACTGGACAGAGAACCCTGTGACGAGAACGCACTACTTATGGAGTTCACGAACAACGAGTTCCTGACTCAATAAGTGAGAGAGCCAACGAGAGGAGACAATATCCTCGACTTGATTTTTACCTCTGAGGATGACATCGTTGAGGACCTCTCTGTTGGCGAAGAACTCGGTGTCAGTGACCACCGACTAATTAGATTAGTAGTCAAAGTCACCAAGGCAGAGCCTGCAACTAGTAAATCAAGGAAACTCGATTTGAGAAAAGTAGACTTTGCAGGTCTCCGTGCTGGACTGACTGACGCGAGGCTAGAAGAGTGCAAGGCTGTTGAAGACTCTTGGAACAGTTTCAAAACTACAATCATGAGTCTTCAATCGCGTTATATTCCTCTGAAATGCCCCCGTCGGTCCTCTGTTCAACCAAAATGGTTTAATCGAGAAATCGGGCAACTGCTTAGGGAGAAGAGAAATGTGTACCGGCAATCGAAGATCTCGGGTGACTTTGACGAATACCGTAGGCTAGCCAGGAGAGTGAAGTCCAGCATAAGGGCGGCTAAGTGGTCTGAGGAACTCTGAGTGGCGAGACTCTGTAAAGAGAATCCCAAGGAGTTTTTTGGATATGTGAACAGCCGTAAACCATTCCGTCGAACGATTGGCCCTTTGAGGAATAAGCAGGGGACATTAAAGCATTCAGATGCAGAAAATACTAACCTCCTCAACGACTACTTCTATTCAGTGTTTACTAAAGAGTGTGGTCCCATTCCCCAGCCGACGGATTCCTACTCTGGGGGAAAGCTGAAGGCAATGGACTTCCCCTAAGGACAAATATAGAAAAAGATCGCTGACCTAAAGACGAATAGGTCCCCTGGACCGGACGGGCTTCTACCTAAAGTGCTGAAAGAAGTGCACGATGAAGTATCACGACATCTGTGCGTTATCTTTAACATGTCAATCCAGACCAAATGCGTTACTAGAGACTGGCGTGAGGCGGAGGTGACTCCTATCTTTAAGAAAGGAGACCGTAACTAACCGTCGAACTACCGACCTATCAGTCTGACTTCGATAGTCGGTAAACTCATGGAAAGCATCATGGTGGACAAAGTGACGTCGTATTTAGAGTCAAACCTGCTACTGAGGAGTTCCCAGCACGGCTTCCGAAGACAACAGTCATGCCTGACGAACCTTGTAGAATTCTTCTACTTCGTGTTTAGTGAGCACGATCGGGACAAGGCGGTGGATGTGGTCTACCTCGACTTTCAGAAAGCCTTTGATAAGGTACCACACCGCCGCCTTTTCCAGAAAGTGCGAGCGCTGGGCATAGACGGAAAGGTAGCCGGCTGGATCGAGAACTGGCTAAGTGGCAGACGGCAACGGGTGGTGGTGAATGGACAGGCTTCTGACTATGTGCCCCTTACTAGCGGGGTGCCCAAAGGTTCTGTCCTGGGACCACGACTATTCATCATCTACGTCAACGATATGGACGGTGACATGGTTACCAAGATTTCCAAATTTGCCGACGATACCAAGCTTGGTATAAACGTTGCAAAGGATGGAAATACTGCCCGCCTGCAGGAAGATTTTCGGAAGATTGGGGAGTGGTCGGACACGTGGCAAATGCCTTTTAACGTGGGGAAATGCAAAGTAATGCATATCGGCCACAGAAACCCCCAATCTCAGTATATTCCCCAATCTCAGTATATTATTGCAGTAACGCTAACTTTTTGTGTATGTGAGAAGAGCTCCTTCCGAAGGCTTTGTGGAAGACTGGTTTGCCAAAAATAGCCTTTTAACCGCATAATCAATTGCGTTACTGCAATAATTTTTCTTAATTTATAAGGTGTGGCGAAAATGGAGAATCAAACAAATTTTCCATTCTCTTCGAAAAGCAGGGGTGACACTTAAATACGCTAATCGAAAGATAGTTTTTTGGCTATCTGAGAGAACGCCTATTTTAAGTGCTTTTTTTTCGTGTATGCGAGAAGAGCTCCTTCCGAAGGCTTTGAGGAAGACTGGTTTGCCTAAATATAGCCTTTTAACCGCATAATTAATTGCGTTACTGCAATAATTTTTCTTAATATATATATATATATATATATATATATATATATATATATATATATATATATATATATATATATATATATATAATTTCAAGAAGGGTTGGTAACCCTGACTTAAATCGGGAGATTGGTACACCCACTCTCTCAAGCGTCTTAAAAATAAGCCTTGACGCTTCATTCGCTTAGCTGTGCTTCATCGGTGACCAGGACTGTAAAGATTTGAATTATAATCTAGCTTAGGCTAAATGTTTCAAAGATAGAATCCCGAATTAATGCTTGATTCTTTTGTCTCATTTACAGACCCATTCAACTCCGTTATAATCTAATTACAAATCATCATTTGTTATAATCTAATTACCAATTATAAATCATCCTTTCTTACCAATTATCAATTATCATTTGTTATAATCTAATTATCAATTATAATTTATCATTTATTATTTATACCAAACCATTTTTATTAATTATAAATCCATTTATTTATATCCATTTACCAATTATATATATCCATTTATTTAATTCAATTTATAATCCATTTACGTATATCCATTCCCGTTAACTCATTCAAATTTAATTCACGTGTAATTCTCAATCCATTCATAAATTGTTACTTTATTTATTCCCCCTTAAATAATCTAACTGTGTTTATTCAATAATATATATTTTTCTAAGACTCTTTGTTTTTAATTTACGCATTTTCCCAACGTCGCCCAGATTAGGCCTAAGGATATTGTCTGCAAAATTTAGATTCGCGTTAGCATTTAACAATTCATTCCTTTGAATAACTAAATATAGGTTTTATGTTTATTGTGATCGAATAGCTATCTGTGATATTACTCAGACTAGTTCTATTATCTCCCATTCATTCATTCGTAAAATTAAATTAAGTTTCACTGTCACGTATGTCGGATTTTTCGGAGGACGCATTCCGCCTCACTCGTTTCCATTTTTTTTGTCGCGTAGACTGTTTTATTTTTCACGAGTGACTTTCGACACGTGCTCGTTTTCAATCCTTAGTTGACTTTAACATCTTTAAGTGATCCATTAGTAATTTCATAAAATTAATTATATTATACTGCAATAAATACAAAGAGTAACCAATTTTCAATAATTCTTTTTCAAATTTTACGTCTATGCTCGTGAATCGAATTTGTGCATAGACACACACCTTTTTTTTTTTGTAAATGGATTATAACGGAGCTCCAAGCTACGCCCCAACTTC
Source organism: Ceratothoa steindachneri (assembly GCA_963969495.1). Taxonomy (NCBI): domain Eukaryota; kingdom Metazoa; phylum Arthropoda; class Malacostraca; order Isopoda; family Cymothoidae; genus Ceratothoa; species Ceratothoa steindachneri. Next base: position 122,195,939 of record OZ018317.1, read on the forward strand.
GAGCACAGTAACAACGGCCCAAGCATCCTTCCCCGCAACAACAACAACGTATTCATCCACGTTCGGCGCACACGCAAGCATCCCCCTCATTCGCCTACCACCCAAGAACGTGCCTTCCCTACTAGCTCTTCGGTTCAGCTTCCACCATTTGACCAACAAAATCCCATTAGCTGGTGGGAAATAGTGGTGCTCATCCTCCTACACCAGGCAGTTCGTGAGGATCAAAGGACAATCATCGTAACCCAGAGATTACATCTAAGTATTTTTACAACTTTAAGAGTTTTACTTGATGGGTGTATTTCTGGGTCTTGGGTAAGGTTCAAGAGGGTGTTCATGGAGATATTTGGGAGGTCACAAATTGAGGACCTGTGCATCCTTCTTGATACGCAGGAGATAGGGGTCGGGCGCCCTACGCACTTTCTGGACCATCTCAATGCCCTGGCACATGTCAAGGGAGCACAGCTCGACCAACTTGAGCCACTCATAACAGAAATATTCATGCGTGGGATGCCGGACCAAATTTAGACCCTTATACTAAGGTCCTCCCCTGCGAACGTGAAGAAGATGGCAGAAGCAGCTGACGCCTTGTATAACAATCCATTCGTCAGCTGGGGGAATGCAGGCCCCAGCATGTTTAGCAATTAAAATAGGGGGCGTAGCACATCTTTGCATGAATACAACTTTAATGTTAAAAACGACTTATATGTATCCATTTCACAGGTTAGGTCACCGGGCGAGACTCCTTAAGGATGCATCCTCCCAGGCTTCGGGTCTTTCATCCGTTCTTGAGAGGATATAGATGGATATTGGGGCCTTAAAGGTGCGAACGGATCTTCACCGAGAGAACAATCGTGAGCAGGACGGAGGAGCCAGACGTCGTTCCTCCTCCTGAAAAAGGCAACACCAACGAGAAAGCAGCAGCACAAGAGGTAAGGAACAGCAGTTTCACTTCCAACCTAGACCCCCCGTAAGGGGCACGGCAATTTTCCATCCTGGCAGCCATGCTGACGGGACTCAGCACCCCGTCCGACCCTAGCATAGCCTCTTCTCCTTCCTTCAAAACACTTGTTTCCTCGCTTACCATACAACCTCTCCCACAACTTTCTCTGGTCAGCCTCTAATTTCACAGGGTAAATGCTGACCTATTCTCAGCCAACCATCCCAGATCTGGGCTAAGGGGGGAGCGGACAACGTTACCTAACCCCTGAGCTCTGGTTTGGGATGTTTTTGTTTAACAACCTGCTTCAGCCCCACTCTTACCTTCTTCACACCCATTTTCCTTCTCACATCCCTTTTCTTTCTCACTTCACCATCTATCTTTGATTTTACGTCGTGCCCAATGTGAAGCCACCATGCTAAAGGGCTGCCAGGTCACCAGGCGGGAGGGGTGGCCTTAAATGGCGGCACCTGGCTCTGCCAGGCCTGTACGCACCCCTTGGAGAGAGGGTTACTGCAAGGGGTGATATGCTATTGCATCCCGTAATAAAAAGAGGGTCACCATGCCCAAAGATGAGTCAATCAAAAAATGCCCTTAATTCCCCCTGTACCAACAACGGAGCCGCTCTCGGGCAGCTCCACCGAAAAAATGGAGATCCACTCCCCTGTGCTTGCGCAGGGGACCTTCCATATTTCTCTAAACGGAGAGTAGGCTTACTCCTCTCCTTCGCCTACGGATGTAGGGGACTCCCCCCGCCCCCTCAGCCCCTTCTCTGGAGGTGCTTTCGGGCACCTCCCTGTTTCCAGCGCCAGTCTTGAGGCAATCCATCCTCAGACGTTAGGGCCTTCCATGGGGGAGGGGGAGGGGGGATCCAGGCTCGGCGCCAAGCACCGAACCCGAATCCGCCTCTATGCAAGGTCCTCCTCAAACAGCTAGGGTTTCCGAGGCAGTACAAGGAGGAAAGAGATCTCCTCCGACCGGAGCCCCTACGACTGCAAGGAGCTTCTCCATTTCGGAGAAGTACCTAGCTGAGTCCGGTCCATATGGAATGGGGGCTCCTGCCGGTGGAGGGAAGAAGCGGGTTCATTCCTCGCCCTCCTCTCCTAAAAAGATAAAAATAAGAAAAAGACTAAAAAGACCTGGGCCTCCTCTCCATCCGCGGGGGCTGCGGGGACGGATGGGTCTGCTGCCACTTTGGTTAGTGACTAAGACAAGATCGGCACATCCGGCTTCGCTACCCCACCGGGTGCGGAGCCCCCGACTAAGACTAAGAGTGCGCAGGGGTGGAGCCTCGATAACATCGGGGCCCCTCATTCAGAGGTTACCTGGCGTTTTCGAGCCCGCTGGCTTCAAACGCTTCCTCGCTATTCGCTGCACTGATAACACCATGTTGGCTAAGGGTAACATGATCAATTAGAGGAGAGCATTAGCTATTGTAATTGGTATAGAGCCGAAGGTGACCCGTTTCTCGGACGGGAGCCTTTTGGCTAATGCGGAGAAGCGGTCCGAGGCGGCCAAGATGAGTGCTCTTCGGACACTTCATGGCACCCCGATGAGTGTGACGCCGCAATCTACCATGAACTTTGTGAAAGGAGTAGTTTATTCGAGGGAACTCGTTGACTACTCCATAAAGGACATCACCTTAGAGATGGCCGACCATGGGGCGATCAAGGTCGAACGTGTGATGAGAAAACAGGGAGGGGCCTCGAGACCCACCCCTACACTCTTTGTCCCGTTCGACTGTGACATTCTCCCTGAGTCGGTGCGTGCCGGTTGGTCCTGCTCCCGCGTAAAGGCATTCAAGCCAACCTAGTGGCGGTGCTATTATTGTAACCGCTTCGGCCATACAAATCGTTCTTGTAAAGGGGCAAATTCGGGGTCACCCGAAGTCTGTGTAAATTGCTCCAAAGCTGCACACGATAAATCTAAATCGTGTGTGGACAAGTGTGTCAATTGCGGAGAGCCGCACCCCGCTTCTTCGAAGCAAAGTGGTGCATATCTCCTTGAGAAAGAAATGCTGGCCGTTCAGGTCCAGGATCAAATCTTATTCCGCGAGGCTAAGGACTTGTTCCTGGCGCGCCCGGCTCTGCCTGGGACTTCTTATGCCTCAATAGTTAGAAAGGCACCCTCTGCTCCTGGCCCATCCAGGCCAACGAGCACGGTTGTTTCCGCGCCAATTCGGAGCCTTTCCGCCGGTTCTACTCAACCCATGCGCTAAAAGGGCTCACACGCAGCTACGGCTAAAACCAAGGGCTCCCCCCTCTTTCCCCAGCGTGACCGTTTCCTCTACGAGAAACGGCCACGCGCCTCCACAGAGTCATTAGACTCCGAAGCCGCAACACCCGCCTAAGGTTTCGAGGCGGAGAGAGGAAAAGACTCGCATGAAGACCACAACCACCCTAAATAAGTCCTCGAAGGCGACAGCGGCCTTAGCGCTTTGTCCGGCCAACATCACCCGGGGTTCTGCCTCCGGGAAGCGTACGGCCATTCCCGTGAGGGTCTTCTGTTCAAAGAGGGCTCCCGCGTCTCCTCCGAGCTAGGCCTGCAGGGCATATTCCTTCAATGGAATTTCCGTGGACTACGGGCCAACTGGGAGGAGCTGTGGAGGCTCGTCTCGTCCTGTTCCCCGTTAGCCATTTTCTGCAGGAGATCATGCTAGGCGCGTGCCCCCTGCCCGCCCTCCCGGGGTATAAGGGTCTTGCGACCCCACCACCATGGGATGGCCGGGCTGGGAAATGCGCGGTTTACAACCGGCATGATGTCTCCGTTCTTCCTTTCACATTAGATACCTCCTTTCAGACAGTGGCTGTGCAGCTTCACCTGGATAGGAGGTATACTATCATTTCTGCGTACATTCCGCCGTCAGCTGACTTCGCCGTGGGGGACTTCCGCCGCGTCGTGACACGGTTGCCGAGGCCCTTTCTCATAATTGCAGATCTGAACTGCAGGCATCCTCTCTGGGGGCATTACTCAATAAATTCCAGGGGACAAGTCCTTGCCAATCTGATCGAAGAGCTTGAGATAGGTATCCTTAATGTGGATGAGTTTACGCATCACTGCCCGAGACCCGATTTATTTTCTTGCCTTGATCTATCTTTGTGCTCTTCGGATGCACAGGCTGATTTTGCATCGGGGGTAGTCGATGACCTCCATGGTAGTTATCATTTTCCCATTCAAATATCATTTTCAGGGCAACTGCCGCCTGAGAGCCCACCTCGGTGGTGCTTGGCGCGGGTGCGGTGGCCTGCATTTCAGGAAATGACTGAATTCTCTATCTCAGTCGAGGAGTTTAGATTGGTAGAAGAGGCCGTTTTGCACGCTGACCACTCCTATGGTAGTCCGCTGAGTGTGAGACGGCCCTCAAACAGAAGCGCTATGCATACATGCACTATAAGCGCCGCCCAAACGATTTCACCGTTCGCTGAATTTCGTCGTGCTAGCGCTAGGTTCCGGTATATTTCGAAGCACGCCCGCCGCTCTTCTTGGCGGACATACGTGTCTTCACTTAACGGGAAGACCCCTCTAGCAGTTGTGTCGAAGCGAATCAAAAGGATTCGGGGCAAGTTCTCGCAGGACCCCCCTCCAGTTCTCCAGGAAAATGGGACCGCAATCTCGGACCGCGCGTCCGTGGGGGAATCTTTCGCGACCGCTTTTTCCGCATTCTCTAGCCGGGATGCTGATCCGTCAGTATCCACTGCACGTCGTGATGTCACGGAAGGCCACCGGCTGGACTTTACCTCCAGCGGCGGAGAACCCTTCAACGACAGGTTTAGTGTGAGTGAGTTGCGCTCCGCTCTTGCTTCGTGCGCGGACACCGCCCATGGCCCGGACGATCTCCCGTACGCCATGCTTCGACACCTGGGTGAGCGAGGCATGCCCTTTCTGTTAGATTTGTTCAACAGGATCTGGGTGGATGGTCTCCTCTCAGATTCCTGGCGAATCGCTACTGTGCTAGCCTTTCGCAAACCGGGGTGAGATCACTCTACTCCGGCCGGTTTCCGCCCAATCTCTCTTACCTTTGGCGTGTGTAAGTTGATGGAGAAATTGGTAAATGTTAGACTAGCCTTTTTTCTGAACAGCGGAGGCCATCTGTCTTCCGCACAGTGCGGCTTCCGCAAGATCCACTCCACGTCGGATGCTCTGCTCCGACTGGAAAATGCCGTCTGCGAGGCCTTCATGGCAATAAGGTATCATGGAGACTCTCCACACGATGGGGGCGTGGGGACGCCTCCCAATGTTTATATCAGAATTTTTGCGAGATCATCGATTCCGCGTACGAGTAGGTGGAGCCTTCCCGGGCCAAAGGAGCAGGAAGAAGGTTTTCCGCAGGGAAGTGACCTCAGTGTCACACTCTTGCCCTGAGCATCAATGGCATCACCTCGGTGCTGCTAGAAGATGTTCTCGCTACGCTCTACGTGGACGACCTTTCGATCTCTTTTAGCGCGGCTTAGATTCAAACTCTGGAGCGTCGCCTCCAACAGGCATTGAACCGCGTCTCTCGCTATGCCGAAGCGCACAGGTTTCGGTTTTCTTTGGCCAAGACTAAGGTGGTGCACTTCTGCCGCCATCTACGGCTCCAACCTGACCCAGATTTGTTTCTTAATGGGGTGCGCCTGGAAGTGGTTGAATCGTACCCTTTCCTTAGTCTTCTATTTGACCAACGCCTCACCTTGGAGGCTCATATTCGCAGCCTTAGGGTCTATTGTACCCGCGCCATGGATATTCTCCGTTTCGTGACGTTCAGCGCTTTGGGTGCTGATAGGGCTACTGCATTACTTTTTTATCGATCCTTCTTTCGTTCGAAGGTCAACTACGGATGCGGGTTTTATGAATCTGCTGCCGAGCGTTTATTGCGGAAGGTGGATTTAATCCACAACACCAGCCTTCGCCTTGCGACCGGTGCCCTTCGCACTTTCCCCATTGAGAGCCTGTTGGTCGATTCTGGGGAGATGCCACTCGCTCTATGCCAAGTGAAATGCATGACTCGCCTGTACGCGCGAGCCCGGCGCCTTCCTTAGTCGCCAACAGCTCTCACTGCATCCGCAGCTGATCTCGACGGTGCCTATGCTGCTGAGAGATGCCAGTCATACCCTAAGCTCTTTTCTTTTAGGGCCTGGAAACTCCTTCGAGAGCTAGGTATAGCTCTCGGGCCCGTGGCGCCCCTAGTTCTGCCCAGGACGCCCCCTGGAGGGTACTAAATTTAGCTATTTGACGCCACGCCTTTGCCCTCAAAGCTTGTCTGGCGCCGGGAGTATTGCGTTCGACCTTTTTGGATCACACCTCGTGTCACGCTGGTACCGTGCCAGTGTATACGGATGGCTTCAAGTCCCAAGAAGGGGGCGGCTTCCACGCCATATCCCCTCTATTTGAAGTCAGCGGGGCTCTGCCAGGCGTGGCATCTGTCTTCACGGCCGAGCTTGTGGTCGATTCTGGGGAGATGCCACTCGCTCTATGCCAAGTGAAATGCATGACTCGCCTGTACGCGCGAGCCCGGCGCCTTCCTTAGTCGCCAGATGCCAGGCGCGGCATCTGTCTTCACGGCCGAGCTTGTGGCAATATACCACTCGGTTCGGGAGATCTTGCGACGTGCCTGGATCTGAGACCAGATTTTGATCTATAGCTACTCACAAAGTGTCCTGAGTGCTCTTAAGGCATTGGAATCTCCGCATACCCTGGTTCACGATATCCGTGACGCCACGGTTTTGGCGAGCCGGGTGGATAACGAGATTATCTTCTGCTGGATTCCAGGACATGTAGGAATTGCCGGAAATGAGTGAGTTGATGAGGGCGCCAAAGAGTCCGCGAGGACTTTGCGACCTGACCAGCGTTTCACTCTTCCTCCCACCGACTACATGGCAGAAATACGGGCAGCTGTTCGGACTGCTTGATAAAGAAGATGCTAGACGGTCAAAGGGAACTTAAAGTTGCGTGTAATTGCGCCCCGACTGTTCCCATGGACTTATCCCCAAATGCCTCAACGGCTTCAGGTCGCTTTCTGCCGCCTCCGAATCGTACGCACTTGTGTGACGCATCGCTATCTAATGCGCCCTATTATGAGGACTGCGTCGTCCCCCAGACTGTTCGGCACATTCTTGTTGAATGTTCCAGTCTGGGTGATCTTCGCGCACGTTACCAATCCTGGTACCGGGATGGGCGGGGTCGCTACCGCCTGTCCCTTGTACTCGGGATGAGTGCAACGCTGTCTGCTGTCTTCAGCATTGCGGCTTTTACCGTGCATCATTTCATGCTTGTCCTTTCTCATCATAGTTTATGGTGTTTATCACAGGTCGACCAGCTTCAAGGCTACGCTTTTTGGCCTAAATTTCGGTAACTTACCAGTCTAATTTGCGTAGGGAAAGCGACTCATTCCTCCATCCCCCCCCATCCTTTTGTGCCCCACTTCCCTTTTCCCCCTTTGGACTGAAGAATATAAATGGGGCCGTGACCCCTTTTAAGTTATTCTGTTGCGAGGATTCTGCCTGATTGCTTCGCTGAATCATTGTCCGTCACTTACCTTGACGTTGTTAAATTTTTGGAGACCCGTACTGGATTCCTTCGTGCAGCGAGGATTTTCTGTCATTGATTCCTGCCAACGTTTTCGCTGCCCACTCTGTCGGCTGCATCGAATTGTGCTCTTCCAGTTACGATTGCATGTGTTCTCCTTTTGGAATCTGTTTACACTGGGCACCTGAAAGCTATCTCCCAGTCACCTCACTATCTCCTCTTTGGGAAATTCTGTCATCTCTAATTCATTCTCTCGGATCGTTGAGCGTTCGAATCATCGTTCCCCGTAGTCTCGACGCCTTTCGCCCAATATCGCCGTCTGTGGAATTCTCCTCTCCGAAGACCGTCATCGCATTTACCCCTGTGGACTTGGGTCGAATTCCCTCATCATCGCCGAGCCTCTTTCGCCTGGGTTCCCGACGTGGGTAATTGCTTCACCGCTCTGGTATCAGGTATTTTGGAGTATCTCTTTCTTCTTACGTCCCCTTTAAATTAATTAGGTGTTATAAGCGTTATTCATGTAACTTTGAGCCTTCGGGTAAGGAACGTAAGATAGGGAGGTTATTCCAAGAACACCTGTCACTAGAGTAGCGAAGCCTATTTCGTCTTCAACGGCGTGTCTCGTTTCGGCTGTAAACAACTTATTCATAGAACCCAATTTTGTATCCGCGAATATCTTTTTGTTAAAACGACTTTATAAGCATTTGTGACTTTTCTAATTGTTTGATGACATCCGTATAAGTTAATTTATTTTATTTTAATTTCGTGGTAAATAATACTGTAAATACTTTTTAGGTGTGTATATATTTAACCCCTTGCGGGGTTAAATAATAATCAGTGTTTGGCTCCTTTCGTCTCCGTACCACTAGCTACCATCCTTAGAGTAACTCTAAGGTGGAACGTTTTCACCGGCCTCTCAAGGGAAGCTTACGCTCCAATGACCCCAACATCACTTGGGTGGACAAGCTACCTTTAATTCTCCTGGGAATTCGTGCCTTCTTGAAAAAGGATTTGACTTGCTTTACTGCGGAATTTGTTTATGGTACGCAACTTCGTCTTCCAGATTAATTCTTTTATTCCGCTGACTGTCCTCTTCCTTCTGACATAAATACTGCTGCATACGCACACAGTTTAGTACGGGCGATGTCTGAGGTTAAGCCACCCGCCACAAAAGTGTCTGCAAATCAGAAACCTTTCGTGCCAAAGGAGATGGCAACTTGCTCTCATTTTTTGCCTGTCGCGATTCTACTCGCACATCCTTGCAACTTGTCTATGACGGAACCTTTCTCGTCGTCTCCAGGAAGCCGAAATTCTTTGTACTGCAGCTTGGCACCAAGCAGGATACGGTTTCCATCGATCGGCCTAAACCCGCTTTGATAGAGGCCGTTAATCTGGAAGAGCCACTACCTTTCTCTTCCACTAATAGAGGTCCAATGGTTATCCCAGCCTACCTTCCACACCCAACTATTCCTTCAACACTTCCCAACCAATTAACCCCACTTCCGAACCCTTTTTCGACTCTTTCAAATCAAACTGCAATTCTTTCTCCCACCTCTTTACTCGCAAACCCTCCGCTAAAAATCTCTATACCCCCAACCCCCAATTCTTCTTCCCAACTACTGCCGCCTCCCTTTTTGTTGCAGTACCACTCGACAACAGTTGGAGAACACCAAGCGACCAACGCGCAACTCCTGACAGTCGCCTTTTCGTGAGGTCCAGAAAAATCGTTACCGGACGCTCCGGTCCTCACTCGCGACAATCTCCGGCCTAAATCGCCACCTGACCCGCAATCCGAGTCAGCCAATTGGCACCATGACCCGTTCTGGACGCGTTGTAAGGAGGCCTCGTCGCTATATAGACTAAATTTGATTTAAATACCTTGTGTTGTTGGGCAAGCAGGGTTGGTAACCCTGACTTAAATCGGGAGATTGGTAGACCCACTCTCCAAAACGTCTTAAAAATAAGCCACGAGGCTTCATTCGTTTAGCTGTGCTTCATCGGTGACCAGGTCTGTAAAGATTTGAATTGTAATCTAGCTTAGGCTAAATATTTTCCAGATAAAATCCCGAATTAATGCTTGATTCTTTTGTCTCATTTACAGACCCATTCAACTCCGTTATAATCTAATTACAAATCATCATTTGTTATAATCTAATTACCAATTATCAATTGTTATAATCTAATTATCAATTATAATTTATCATTTATTAATTATACCAAACCATTTTTATCAATTATAAATCCATTTACCAATTATATAAATACAATTATTTAATTCAATTTATAATCCATTTACGTATATTCATTCCCGTTAACTCATTCAAATTTAATTAACGTGTAATTCTCAATCCAATCATAAATTGTTACTTTATAAATTCCCCCTTAAATAATCTAACCGTGTTTATTCAATAATATATATTTTTCTAAGACTCTTTGTTTTTAATTTACGCATTTTCCCAACGTCTCCCAGATTAGGCCTAAGGAATTCGTCTGCAAAATTTAGATTCGCGTTAGCATTTAACAATTCATTCCTTTGAATAACTAAATATAGGTTTTATGTTTATTGTGATCTAACAGCTATCTAGGATATTACCACAATATTAATTTAAAATCTATACTATTATTGTCTATTTGTCGCCACGCCTCTGCTCACAAAGCCTTCACAGCGCCGGGAGTATCACGTTCGACCTTTTGGGAGCAGACTTAGTGTCACGTTGGATTCGTTTGGGCGCCACGAGAAAGAGATTTTTTTTTGTGTGTTTGCTCAGTGCTCATGTTATATGTTGCAATGGGAATGGGTGTTCTCTACAGGCGGGACGCGGCTGCCCTAATTGTTCACATGATGTGGATGAAACCAAACCACTAAGGAGAAGGAGTGGGGTAGTTCACCGCTGGGGCTAGCCCTCATGTTAATTAGATGGCTAAAAATCAATTACAACACAAATCGCTTAAAATAACGCACATTTCATTCATAATATTGGATATATCACATGCCAATAGTCTCACATACATTTGATTTCACTGTGAAAATGTTAAATAATAAAAACAAGCAAATCTGCCAACCAAGATGAATTGGTTTAGTCCTGACTGCTAGTTGAGGTGGCGGGGAATGATGACAATGTTGATAATTAAATATCAAGTGCCAATCATGGAAAAGAAAAGGTCAAAGCCATTAGGTGCACAATTTGGAATGAATAGAAGAGAAAAAGAGGAGAAACGCGCAAAAGATAAATGGTATGTAGCTATGTGATCTCCTTATCTAGACCATATTATGGAATGGATGTGTGGCATCCAAATTGCAGGATATGTAGGCCTAGTCAGGAACCCCCACAAATGGCTGATCGGTGGATCAATGAAATCCTGAAATTGAGCACATACATTAATTAATTACGAAAAAGAGGAACCCCAAAAAGAAGAAAAGTCAAACTAAAAATGTGCACACTGAAACGGATACACAATCAGAAACTGAGCCAGAATCAGGAACAAAAAATGAAGAAGGATGTCATTATGAAGCCAAAGACTTCAAATTACAGATTTTCGTACACGAAGCATCCCCCCTTGCCAAAAGGGACAAAACTAGAGGACATTAAAAAAGGAATAGAAAGAGGAACCTGTAATTTGAACTTTGTTACCGATCACGAGGAAAAAGCAATACAGAAACTGATTGAAGAGAACCGAATTAGAATCTACCCCCAGGACACGAAAATAATAAAAAGGACACATTTTAAAGGATAGAAAATGGAAGAACCCCAACATAAAAAGCAAATAAGTACAAAAGGAAATATAACAAATTATGGATAACCCGATGAAAAACTTAAAGATCCTTCCTATTAACACCGACGGCTGGAAAAGCAAAAGAACACAATATGGAAATATTTTTAGGAAACTAGATCCTGATGTGATCACAATTTCGGAGCACGAAATAAAAGATGAAGAAACCATGAAAATCTCAAACTACCATATAATAAAGAAGAATCCCACCGGGCGAAGGGAAGATGGTACGGCCATCGCAATGAATAGAAACTTGGTATATACGAAACCTACATAGCCGCTACTATCGAAATGGAGTACACTCCGATCACAATAGTTGCAGGCTACCAACCACCCCGCCTCTCGTATATATATATATATATATATATATATATATATATATATATATATATATATATATATATATATATATATATATATACACACATATATATATACGCAGCTACTACACAAAAACAACCCATCAATTCTCCTGGGGAACCTCAACGCCAGGCTTCCTGAATCAAGGTACCGCACAAGCAACAACGCAGGGCGGACCCTAGAAACTATAATGGACAGAAATATATTAAAAAGAATAGGCCCGGAATTCCCCAACATATATCACCATAAGAGCTTCAACTAAACCGGACATAATAATGACAACGGAGAACTTTCCGTATAATGCTTATATGAAACTGATACCCATTTCCTGTAGAGACCATATCGGAGTTTTGGTGACTGTAAATCAAAACCCGATACAAGTCAAGATCAAACTTCGAAAAGCCTATAGGAAAGCGAACTGGTAAACATACACAGCCAGAACTAAATGGGAACAACATAGACGAACTAGATAAAATAACCAGAAACTTAATCGAAAATATACAGAAAGCAGACGAAGCAAGTGTGCCAAAAATCAAATACAAAACTCTACCACATCCAAAGTGGACAAAAGAAATAAAGAATAAAGCAAGAAAAGTCCAAGGAAAATATTCGAAAATAAGAATTTTCGGTACAAACAGACAAATAAGCGGGGAATTAAAAAGACTGAAAGTGGAAATGGTCTTTTTGATAAAAGAGCAAAAAGAAAAAAACAAGAAAAAATTCACGAACAAAATAGAGGTCACGGAAAACCCAAGGGAGGCCTGGAGAATGATAAAAATAATCAGAGGAAAACCACCGAGAGAGCCAATAAAAATAAAGAACGATTAAGATGAATACCTCAAAAGCAAAGCGGAAATAGAAAAGAAGTTTAGAGGACATTTGGAAAATGTTTCTACAATAGATTAAGATAATGAGCGATTCGACAGAGAAACAGAAGAAATGGTCATCGAAAACCTAAGAAGAAACATAAAGAGAATAACACCACTTATAAGAGTTGATGAGAGCACGGATGAGTACGCGGGATTAGGAGCTCTAATCACTCTGGAGGAAGTAAAAAGGACAATCGCGATCCTTAAACAAAAGGCACCCGGAAATACCGGGCTCACAAAACAAAACTACGAAAAAGCCCCTGAAAAGATACTAATATATATTAAAGATCTATTCAATGCATTCCTGAATATCGGTGCATACCCACGAATCTTTAAAACCTGAAATAATTTCAATTGCCGAGACCTGGCTGCATAGTGGTGTTGAACGTTCCATCCTTGGCTTAAAAGATTATATTATATTTAGAAAAGATAGATGCAATGGCTTAGACCCCCATGGAGAGGGGGTCTAAGCCAAACTTGTGGACATATGTTATAATTCAAATAAACTCTGCGTATAGGCCAGGTTGGTACGATAACCATGCAAATGAAGATTTTATTAACAACCTGATGACTCTGACTCAAGATATCGAAAACACGTGTGTTTTGGGAGATTTTAATTACCCAAATATTTTGGGGGGATCCTATACGGCGTCCTCAGAAATAGAAAATAGATTTATCCAATATGTGCTTGAAAACAATTTTATTCAACATGTGCGTGAATCTATTCAAGAAGAAAATATATTGGATTTGTGTTTAAGCGCGGGAGAACATGTGGTCAGCCACACGACAGTTCATGACTGTTTCTCAACTAGTGATCACTGCTATATTACCTGCAGAATCTCTCCACCAAATTTTTCATATTCTCCCAACCATCCGAAATTTATTCACGACTTTAGAAATATAGACTGGGAATTGATGAGAGCTTACATGGCAACAATTCAATGGCGACAAGTACTGTTGCCGCATGTGTACGACCGTAATACGCTTTGGGATAACATTGGAAACATCATATATAATCTGTATAATGAATGTATCCCTGTAATTCGTGTATCGAGAAAAAAGAATGCTTTCTGGTTCAATCGTAGGCTCAAAGCAATGACACGAACTAAAAAACGCAAATGGAACTCATACAGAAGAAACAAGACGGAAAGAAGACTACGTGAATATAAAAACTATTGTAAACAGGTTCATAAAGCTGTTTTTACTGCCCTCAGTAATTATGAGAAACAAAAATTCGGTAATCGCCAAGTAAAGTAAAGAGAATTTTATAAATTTGTAGAAAGTGACACGAAGCATAAAAGTGGTGTTCAAAATCTTGTTGTAAATGATGAGCTTATTACAAACGATTTGGGAAAGGCCGAAGCCCTCTCTCAACAATATAGTTCTGTCTTCAGTAGAGATAACAATACCATACCAGAGCTGCCTGACCTAAATCTTCATTCTACGATGGATACATTCACTATCACGGAAAACGATGTCGTGGCGGCGATAAGATCAATGAACTTGAATTACTCACCTGGTCCTGATATGATTCACCCGAGAGTCATCAAAGAACTGTCTTGTCACCTGATTCTTTCCCTAACCATCCTGTTTCAGGCCTGTGTGACTAATGCAGCCATTCTAGATGAATGAAAAGCTGGTGAAATTATCCCTATATACAAGCATAAAAGTGATGCCGGCATGCCAAGCTCGTATAGACCCATATGTTTAACAAGCGCAGCAAATTGTTTGAACGGATTATACACGGTCAACTTCTATCCCATATTTTTGCTAACAATGTCATGTTTGAAAAGCAAAACGGATTTTTAAAAAGACGGTCAACAACAACTAACTTGATGCAGTGTTGGAATGATTGGACTAAAATGAGGGATAATAACGAACCAGTTGATGTCATGTACGTAGATCTGGAAAAGGCATTTGATACCGTGGTACATTCAAAACTAGTGGCCAAACTGAATCATATAGGAGTCGTAGGGCAAGTTCTTAATCTACTGAAGAACTACCTATCGAGTCGAACCCAGACTGTGAAAGTAAATAATGAAAGATCGGAACTATCGCATGTGTTGAGCGGAATAATACAAGCAACGTTATTATGTCCACTAATGTTTATCATCTATATAAACGACCTAACTGACGTTATCAGCGAGCAGACCCAAACACATTACATGAAAATGATTTAAAACTATACAGAAAATGTTTAAGTATACAGGACTGCCTTGAACTCTATGACGACATCATCAACTATTTCATTCAACACAATCACATCGGTAACGTAGAATTTTGGCGAGATCTGGGAGTCTGCATGATGAATGATCTTTCAGTTAGCCGCCACTGCTCAAACGCAGCAAGAATTGCAAACTTTCGGTTATATCAGTTCAAAAGAACTTTCGTAACTTCGAATGTACGGTTCCAACTCTTTATTTTCAAAACCTACATAAAGCCATTATTGGAAAGCAACACCGAAATATGGAGCCACCTCAAAGATCCAGGATATTGAATGTATCGAGAGAGTACAGCGAAAATTTACAAAAAAACTATCAAATATGAGAGACACGCCGTATCTCCGGCGCCTCGATTTGCTCCAGATTGAATCACTTGAAATACGAAGAATAAAATTCGATTTAGTCTATTTATATAAACTCATTCATAGGGTGGTTGAAATAGACTTCGATTCCATGTTTAGTTTCAACCACAGACCAACAAGAGGACACTCCTTTAAACTAAATGTTGAATTTGCTAGAAAAAAATGTAGAAAATATTCATTCGCATGTATAGTTCTGCCGATTTGGAATCAACTACCAGAATCTGTAGTAATTGCTAATAATGTTCAAACTTTTAAAAGATTATTGGAAAATGTAAACCTGACTGTTTTTGTAGGGAGCGCGCTTACACAGTTCCTTGAAGCTTTGTACGTCCTGGATATTATGCATAACTATTAAATGTGTATATCATGTCTCTACCTTTATGCCACGTAAGAGTTTTTTATGTACTTTTCCGAAATAAATATCTTGTTTGTTTTTGTTTTGTTTTAGCGAAGATGGTTTTCCTTCACAAACCAGGAAAAGCACTGACTTCGTCTCAAATTACAGACCAATATCGCTGCTTAATTTTCTGGGAAAGGTATTCGAGAAAATACTGAATACGAGACTGATGGAACACCTAGAAAACTCAGGGAAATACAACGAGCACCAGTACGGCTTCAGGACAGGAAGAAAAGAGACGCAACTATGGCGCTCGCGATCATAACCGAAAAGATCGCACAGGCAAAATCTGAAAAAAGGATATGTGTACGTGATACTCCGGGACGTCGAGAAAGCCTTCGACAAGGTATGGGTGGATGGGTTAAAATACAAACTCCTCCAACTCGGTCTCGGCAACCGGATAGAGAGAATCCTGGCTGACTACGTAACAAACAGAGAGGCATGCATTGACATCGAAGACCACAAAGGACCCAAATTCCAGCTGAAAACTGGGATCCAACAAGGGGGGTGCCTGAGCCCCACTTTGTACTCGATGTACACAGCGGATATGCCACTTCCATTAACACCAGGCTGCATGAATGTGCAATACACCGACGACATCAGTCAGGTGATCTCCACTCGTGCCAAAAATCTCAGATGGCAAGCCAGGACAACAGAGCGAGAGATCCAAAATATAAATGAATTCGAAAGGAGATGGAAAATTAAAACCAACCTGAATAAATTGAAAATAATACCAATAATGAGAGTAAAAAAGGACAGGATAACCATCAACGATACAGAATACAGGTACACAGCTGATGGAAAGGCGCTGGGCCTGCAGATAGCGGAAAGAGGATACTATAGCAATGCCCTCTGGCATTTCTATAAAATATTACGTATCAATATTCCATTAGCATACTTTCCTTTTTAAATTCAATGTAAAATTATCCAGTTATTTTCCCATTTAATTTCTACAATTTCCATTAAATCTTATATAAAAATCTCAACTTAGTTATGTATAAATAACCAATCCAAAATATCAAATATTTTGTAATATAAAATTGGCATCCAAAAATCATTGACTAAGATATATTCTTTTGGCAACACTTACTTTTACCAACACACACAAACGAACGCAGCCTTTAGCTGCCCGCTTTGAAGCAGTCACCCATCCATTCGTGCTCTACTTTACTTTGAATCAAGGTCAGTTATAAATCTTCTCACACTTATTATCTGCAAACTGCCATACGAGAGTAGGTCATAATTCTCGTTACTTCTTTCATTGCAGATCACAATTCACAGTCCATGATAGCTACTTTACCACATCATAACTACCATAACTTAGTCATCATAATTACCACATCAGAGTTACCATATTTTAGTCATCATAATTACCACATCTTAGTTACTTTACATACCTTACATTCATTCTACTTTCCATTACTTCCATACATTGCATTACGTTGTATTCCTTAGCAATTCTCAATTTAATTATATCATTCATCCATATCATTCAGCTCACTAGTTATTTCCTAATTCAATTCTCTCATTGTGCATTCGTTGATTTTGTAAATATATTTATTTTTTTTATTTCATGTTTTTTTACAAACCTAGTTCAGAAGTTTTCTAAATTCATTTCACGTCAGTCGTTAGGCCTAAATATTAGCAGACGACTATTCCATCCAAATTCAACAAATTTATGGTAATGGTTTTCAATTAGCTATCTAGGCTGATTTATTAACTAAAATCAACCCCACTAATAACCAAATACCATAAAATGGTGCCCATAATTTAATAATCTCTCGTCAATCAATAAATAACTTCAAACGTTGATATAATTTCTCGAACTCTGCGCGTAATTTTCCTGAAATACTCGTTAGAACAGCATTTTGATTCACGTGTTGATTTTTAATATCGCGTGTTATCTTTAGCATCCTTCTTCCAATTGTCATAATTCATATCATTTTAATTCAATACTATCCCCTATATACAACGAGTGGACAATTTCCTTTATTTCTCATAATTATTTTTCATTTCTTCACATTCCTGTGCTCGTGAATAATTTCCACACACACACGTGCACACAGCCACAGCTAATTCACTCACATCAACACATTCAGTCAATCAGCACAAGTACACATAAAACATAGTGACTATTATTGATCAAACCAACTCGATCATCATAACCATCATGCCACTCGATTATCATGCCACAGTCCACGCACAGGAAGCCACATGCGTACCCTCGCTTCCCGTATATAATCCTGCAAACCCAATTGCATGGTTGGAAGTCTCTTCCCTCCTTCTTAAAACTCAGAGCATCACCGAAGAAGAGGAAGTTGCAGCAATAATTCAGCGGTTGCCCATAAGTATCTTTATACAATTCAGGGAAAAGGCCGGCGTTCTAGACCGCCTGAAGGACGCTTTCCTCAACAAATACGGTAGGTCCCAAATAGACGACCTGAGAGAGCTCCTGAATACTCAGGAAATTGGAAATAAGAGTCCTACTTCTTTCTTAACCCATCTGAAGGACCTTATCAGGGTAAAAGGTGCTCAAATGGAATTTTTATCCCTCTTCTCACTGAGATTTTCATGAGAGGAGTCCCAGAAGGAATCAGGCCACTAATACTAAGCTCGAGCCCCCCGAGCATTGAGCAGATTGCTGCAGCCGCAGACAAATTATACAAGAGTCCTTATGTGAATTGGGGCAATGGCCAAACTCACGGCCCACTAAACAATAATCTTTCTATTTCTCAAGTTCGAGGAAAGTCGAGCTCCTCTGACGACCGGGCCGAGCGTTCAAGGGTTCCATCTTCTTTATCGAGGGACCTTGAAGCTTCAATACGGAGGATGAAAGCCGACATCCAGCGGCCAAAGCTGCAGCGGGAATCACAGAGCAAGCACGGACACGGGTTTGGCGATCGAAAGCACAGGTCCCGCTCTGATTCACGAAAGAGAAACAAACGAGGGCATCCCGATGCAAGAGGTGAGAGACAGCAAAATTTTCAACCTCATTCTTCCAACTATTCTTACCATATTTCACATCATCAGGGCCTATGCTGGTATCATCAAAGGTACGGGTACAACGCTGTATACTGTACACAACCTTGTAGCCACCGTTATGCTTCTTCACATACTGCGACAAGTAGTCTCCCGAAGCATAACGTTTCCTTTTCCTCTCATGCAACTCAGTCATGCTGGTACCACAACAAATATGGTGCATAAGCTCTAAAATGTTTGCAACCTTGCACATATTTGGAACCAGTACCTTCTTCTAACCTCAACCCTCCAGTTTTCTCACTTCACCCAACCTAACCACTTTCTCCAAATTCTCAAATTGTAATTTCCCAACCTTCAAATTCTCGCATTCCTCTCACTCCAGCCTCTCAATCACATCATTTAAACTAACATCTTAAGGGATAAACAATAAACGATAAACGGGTCAACATCTATTACCTACCTCACTTTACTTATTCAGGTAGGTCCTCACTTTTGTATTTTGACCCACACTCATTCCTCACTTCATATCGTACCAATTCATCCAGCACTCATACAGTGCTATGGCAACACGCCATAAATCCATTCAGCACTCATACTCGTACAGTGCTATGGCAACACGCCATCAAACCGCTTACAACATGCCCTTACGTCACTCACACACAGCTATGACAACACGAATTGCTATACCCGTAAACCTTCAGTAAGCCCAGCAAACTATAAAAATACCTGTGAAGAATCATCTTTGGAGACAGATAATTCCACATTAATAAAACTGGTAACCAACCTGCCATAAGTTGGTGAAGTTGGTAACTCACAGCTATAAACTGGTTACCATCTTTATGAATTGGTAACAACAATATACACCCATAGTTCCCCTAGCAAACTTTATTGATAGATCTTACTGAAGATAGAGAGAGAGAGAAAGATAGATATATAGATAGATAGATAGATAGTGAGGGAGAGAGAAAGAGAGCGATAGCGAGAGATAAATATATATATATATATATATATATATATATATATATATATATATATATATATATATATATATATATATATATATATATGAAAAACTCACAAAGTATCACGTGAGGGTAGCAAATGAATGCAATGTCCCGCATGAAAAAATGAAAAGGTGTTTCCTGCGGGACATTGCATTCATATATATATATATATATATATATATATATATATATATATATATATATATATATATATATATATATATATATATATTTATATATATTTTTATATATATATATATATATATATATATATATATATATATATATATATATATAAGCTTAAGCAGGCACTGTTGTAGCTAACTACTAAGCTCTTCATCAAGCCCTCGGAAGGAGCTCTTCTCACAGTCACCCCAAATTTGCGTATCAATCAACTATTTTAATCGTTTTCCTTGCTTTCTAAGAGAATGGAAAATTTACTTTATCCATTCTAGCTCAGCCTTATAAATCGAAAATTATTTGAAATGCCAGAATTGTAATTATGTGGGATAACAATTAAAATAACTGATTGCTACGCATTTATTTTTATTTGTTTTAGAAAGGTTGGCTTATGTGATATCTTCTCCTGACTGTGAGACGCACTCCTTTCGAGGGCTTAGTGGTGAAGAGCTTTGATAGCTACAACATTGCCTTTTTAACCACATAATTACAATTGCGCCATTGCAAATAGAGAGATAGAGAGAGAGAGAGAGAGAGAGAGAGAGAGAGAGAGAGAGAGAGGAAGAGGGAGGAAGGGGAAGAGGGAGAGCGAGAGAAAAAAGGAGAAACATACAGAGGACCCTTTCCAGCCGTAAAATGTCCTTCCGCAGAGTTGGAGAGCAGATTTGAATGGCTATTCAAGATGTGACCGGACGAGAGAGTTGTAAAATGCGAAAACAATCTGCTTATTTTCGAAGCAAAAATGTCTCTTTCTGTACCTAAACATTTTCTGTGCCCTCTTTTCTACCTGGAGGCGATGCTTGGAGAACTTCAGGTCACTGATAATTAGCACGCCTATATCTTTCTCAAATTTAGTGCTATCTAGGTGTTTGCCTAGCAACAAGTAGTTTTCCTAATGGTTAGCATGTTCGATGTGCATTACCTTACATTTGCAAAGCTAAATGGCATCTGCCAACTATTGTACCACTTAGCTATCCTGAATAAGTTATTTAGCAGTCGTTCCAATCCTTCCTGCGAGCTTACACCACCTCCTAACTTTCTATCGTCGGCAAACTTGGTTATCAAACATAGTAGTCTCTTGTTTATGCCATTGATGTAGACGATGAACAATAGAGGCACGAGCAATGAACCTAGGGGCACCCCGCTACTGACCAGCGACGATTTTGAGGCCTTCGCGTTGATCGTTACCCATTGCCTCCGTCTCGACAGCCAGTTTTCTATCCATTCGGCTACCCTGTCGGTAATGCTGAGGGTGCGAACGTTATTCATCAACCTGTGGTGTGGTACTTTATCAAAAGCTTTTTGCAAATACAGATATAAGATATCCACTCGAAATACTGGGGAAAAATTCTATTAGATTACCTAGACATGAGCGGTTCTTGCGAAATCCGTGCTGAAAATCCAAGATCAGATTGTGCGACTCTAAGTGGTGCACTTTGCGGTATGCGATTATTTCCTCGGTAGTTTGCATACGATAGATTCCAGGCTAATAGGCCGGTAATTATCGGGGCATTCGCGGTCCCCATTCTTGTAAATGGGGGTCACCTCTACTATTCTCCAGTCTTCCGGCACCTCTCTAGTTTCTCACGACTTGTTTAAAATTGTGGTGTGGTGTGGAAGACATCTACGCTAACCTTTTGGAGAAATCTAGGAATAAAACTATGTATCCGGATCTGTAGACTTGTACGGGTTAAGGTTTCCTTATCTCAACCACTTCATTTCTGTCTAAAATATTTCCCATAGGTTTTCTTCCTCTTCGATATGAACCGCCGGCCTCCGAACTGGACCGTTCGCCTCCCTCGTAAATACGGAGGCGAATGTTCGTTCAACATGTTCGCATGTCTGGTTCTGACTTCTGTAATACGCCATTTTCATTATTTAGTGTTCCTATGCTATGAACAATAAGTTTGCAGCTATTGACATGCAGGAAGAATTCTTTCATGCTCTCTTTGCAAAAGGAGGCCACCCGAACTTCCTCTCTGCGGTTAGCACTGCGCGCCGGTGCTTTAACTTGCTTATACTTTTCTCTGTACTGAAGAAGCATTTCTTCATTACTGTTGGCATTTCAATTGTTGTAGGCAGTTTTCCTATTCCTTATCGCTGCGGCGATGACACGATTGAACCACTTAGGATGGGGATGTCTGGCGCCCATCCTCCTGCTGGTGACGAGCGCAAACTGCTAAGCCATAAAGCTTTCTTTAAACGCCAACCACTTTGGTCGAGGCGCCATGTCTGTGTCAGGTTCAAGCCCAGTTATCGCATCTCAAAGACCTTCGAAGTTCCATCCACATCCTGCGTGACAGACAGCAACGGAAAAATACGACAAACTATTTTAACCGTTATATGAAAATAAATAAAGAAGTTGGATTTGAACCTTTGTCATTAACCGCTCATCGCTTATATGACCAAGACGCTGATCGCCAGAGCTACCACCCTCAACCCCCCAAAAGGTTGATTCAAGAAGCCTTTTGAACAACGAAGTGTAGGTTTTTATCCAGTAAGAGACAAGACAAGTGTTTTAGTAGGAGGGGGCACGGGCTTATTTTGTAATAAATTGAAAATCACATGACACGTGATTTATAGATGTATTTAAAGGCCCAAGGAAATGAAAATTGGTAACACAAACCGGAAAAACATCGCTTATATAAGCGATGAGCGCTTACTGACACAGGTTCAAATCCAACTTCTTTATTTATTTTTATATAACGGTTAAAATAGTTTGTCCTATCTTTCCGTTCTCTATATCTACCATTTTTCTTCTTAAACTTTTATTGGTTCATGCAATATTCTCCTAAGTGTTTTTCCGGGTTTTGTTACCAATTGTCATTTCCTTGGGCCTTTAAAAACATCTATAAATCACGTGTCATGTGATTTTCCATTTATATATATATATATATATATATATATATATATATATATATATATATATATATATATATATATATACACACACAGAGAGTTACATAGAGTTACATAGATACACAGATCACACGGGCCTTACGGCCCAGACTAAGGTGATCTGGCCTTAAGAGAGAGAGAGAGAGAGAGAGAGAGAGAGAGAGAGAGAGAGAGAGAGAGAGAGAGAGAGAGAGAGAGAGAGAGAGAGAGTGAGAGAGATAGAGATAGAGAGTGAGAGAGAGAGTGTGAGTTTGAAAAGAAAAGAGGACACAAAGTGAGAAGAAAAAATGACTGATTAAATAGAGGAGAAAATAAGATTGGATCAGAAAGAAGAAGCGAGAAAGACATCAAAAGAATTCAGTAAACAAAGTAAGAGAAAATGGATAATAGATATGAGAACAAAAGAGAAACAGAAGAATAAAGATAAAATGAGAGAGATCAAGAAGGGAGAGAGAAGAAGACGAAAGCTGAAAAAAGCGAGAAATGAGAGGATTAAGAAGGAGAAGAAAAAATTCGAGATACGAAAAGAGAGAAGAATAGAGAAAAACAGATAAGAAAATACAGTAGAATAAAGAGCAAATAGAAGAAGAAGAGAGAATTAGAATAGAAGAAAATAATTAAAAAAATAAAAAGGAATATTTGAGATGGAAGAGTCCCGAAAATAAAAATGATACAAGAGAAAAGTGTTCAGAAAAAGTAAGAAGAAGCGGAGAGAAACATGTCGAAAAAGAGAAGATAATAAGAAATATAAATAAATGAGAGAAAAAAGAAAGCGAGAGAGAGAGGGAGAGGGAGAGGGAGAGGGAGGGGGAGGGGAGAGGGAGAGGGGGAGTAAGAAGGAGAGAGAGAGAGAGAGAGAGAGAGAGAGAGAGAGAGAGAGAGAGAGAGAGAGAGAGAGAGAGAGAGAGAGAGAGAGAGAGAGAGCGAGGGTAAGATGCCGAAGCACGCAGGTCCAACAAGAATTGGCTAAAGAGGAGAGTCCTCGATAATATGAGATGCTTTCTCCTCTCACAGTGGAGCGTCTCTCCAGGCTGGTCGAGTGTTTCTGTAGCGAACGCAACTTTACACGGGTCGGGGCCGCAGTGGACTTGTTTATTGCTCGTTATAACTTAAAGTGCAAAATGAATCGAAACCAACCCTTTTGAATCTACTCATAAGGATTCATTCAGGCTCCCTTATAAAACTCTGAGAGGAAGATCGGATTTGTTTGTAAGCTGGAAAAACTAAGCCCAGCTGTAAACTATTACATTTCGAATTTTCTCGTGTTTTGAAAGAACCTTTAAAACAGTGATTCTGTCAACTTGAACAACGAGTCTCAAGGATATCTTGTAAATTCTATCAAGCAATTAGCACTAATCCTTTGGTAATTTTTTAATCTTTTTAGCGACTCATTTAATTTACCAAATTTGCCAAAGATCATCATCCCCTCCCCAAGTTACCCAGTGCTCTTGCATTTGTATTCCGTTTTGGCGATGTGCGTTTGATGACGGAGGTGTTTGTCTGTGTCCCGATTCCATTTGTTTTAGTTTTCGGTTTTGGTTATGACGTCAAAGTTCCCCCATGTTAACTCTTGCTTCCATGATAGAAAAGTCTGGTGTTTATTTCGAGTTCATTAGTGACGTTATTGATGTGGTAAAACAGGATCACATAGCTGTTATATTTATATAATAAAAAATGCTTATAAAATGACTTAATTACTTTAAAACTCATTAACCAAGCTTAAATTAGAAAAGGACTCCGGCACCATTGCTTATAATTCTCCCTGCAAAAGCATTCAATTAATGTGGCAACAATTAAAGATGGATCCTTTGGGAAGAGAATCGCTTCTCGAAGGAGACAGAAGTCCTATAGTCTCTGAAGGCTGGACGACAAAATGGTTTCCATTTACATTCTATCGAATTAGTCGATGTATTTCCCATCTTAAAACGTATTTTCTTTTGACTTGGAACGTAATGCTACTTATTAATGGTTTGTTCAGAAAAAAAGAACCTCATAATTTAAAATTACATTTCTTTAAACCAATGAGTGGAGAGGAAACCAATTATGTCTATTTAGCTGCCATATTGAAACTGATCATCTTAAATCATATGGTTTGCCCTTTAAATGATATTTTATATCGTGCATTTATTGGTAACTATTTAAGCATGTTATACTATAGTTTTCTATTTTTATTTCTAAGTGATAAATGCCGCCATTTATTTCATAAACTTGATACTATTATTTTACCGCCGTCACAAACAAGATCCATTTTAAATCGTAGTATACGTTATAAAATTGAAAGTTTATTAACCCGAATTCAATTTTATGTCAAGAATTTATCCTTTAAAATCAGTGACAAATTGGAAAGAAATAAGCAAAATATTTGGCAGTATTTCCTATATTGGTTTCAATCTCTCCAAACAAGTCAACGACCCTCGAATTGCCCAGGTTTTCGAGCGCGTAGGAGTAGTTCCGCTACCCATAAGTGTCTATTATTTTTCGTTATCACTCCCTGGCTGCTTTTACAAAGTGAAGCGGCAAAAGATAAGGATAAGATGAAAATGATCACTCTTGATGGGCATGTTATCTTTGGTGGGATGTTTCCAATGCACGAAAGAGGAGCTGGTGATATTCCTTGTGGAACCATTAAGGAAGAGAAGGGAATTCAGAGAATGGAAGCGATGCTTTACGCTCTTGATCTCATTAATGCGGATCAAAATCTCTTGCCAAACCTTACTTTGGGTGCCATGATTCTTGATACGTGTTCCTCTGACACCTACGCACTGGAGCAGAGTATGGAATTCTTCAGAGCTTCGCTCTCTCAGGTGGGAAAATTGAATATTCCATTTCCATCAAGCGGCTATGTCTCAGAGAGAATAGAGTAACCTATAAATATGAACATATTCAAGGAATATTTGTGGTTACTATAGCAATAACTAGCCACTTTCACACTACATCGGGCATGCCTGGTAGACTTTCGCCATCACGCAAAACATGTAACTGTAACCAATAGACCAATTCGCTATTTTAGGTTTCGTGTAAAATTGAATATTAAAAAAAGCCAATTAAAGCCGTTCTTTTTAAGGCTTGGCGTGGCTAAGGAACATTCAAAAGTTGTGCTTGATGCAGTGTGAATGTAGCTAATCTTTGCTATAAGCATGTCATCCTTGTATTTTAACTGGCACAAGAAACATTTCATTTCTTGAGAGTCAATATGTATTGCAATAAATTAAGATACTACTGTTATTTCTACTCATTTGATTACTTTTGGGGATACGAGTATCTACATTTTTCTCAACATTTATGTGGGTTACTATTTGAGTTTAATTGCTTCCTTCGAGGCCAATGTATGGTATCCCGCCAGTTTTCAACAAAATTCAAGTATTTTGGGGCTCTTCATGACGTCTGATTACGTTGAGCAAGGGCATTTTTTTCCATCAATCCGGTCGAAGCAAAAGCATCTCCGACGGA
This sequence comes from Ceratothoa steindachneri, assembly GCA_963969495.1. Lineage (NCBI taxonomy): Eukaryota > Metazoa > Arthropoda > Malacostraca > Isopoda > Cymothoidae > Ceratothoa > Ceratothoa steindachneri. Next base: position 122,221,872 of record OZ018317.1, read on the forward strand.
ATTTTGCTCTCAGAATAACTCATGGAAACAAAATTAGATTAACAAGGCCATACGGTACGATTGTCAGCCTTTCAATGTCAGAAAAGACTATAATCCTAATGCATTTGCATGGCGCTCATCAGAGCCACAGCCTTCGCAAAGCGCCTGTCTCGCACTGAGAGGTGTGATGGAATTGGTGGGTCTTCGAGGCGCTCTTGAAGGCGCCGAGATGGGAGGAGGAGTAGCTGGCAGTGCATTTCGCATCAATGGAGTAAAGATTGAGAAGACAGTCACCCATGGAGCCACAGTGATTACGGGGTTCATGTAACAGAGAGGCGAACCCGGGACGTAAGGCAATGTGGGAGCGGTAGGTGTTCAGTAAAGAAAACAGGTATGAGAGAGGGTGGAGTTGTGGTGGCGTTGTCACGGTAAAGACACCAGTCGTTGCTTTCCGTTCACGCATTTAAAAGTCTTTCCCCTCCGTACGAACATGTTCCAAGATTTCGTCATACACGTTGCCAGGGTTGACAGGGGCGAGGTCAAGATACATTGAGTGTGGTTAGTCACTAGATGGATCTCCGATTCGGGTAGACTTCTCGGCCGCTTCGTTACGCTCCATATCTCTCGTTAACTTTAGGTCTTCACTGAAGAACTTAAGGCCACAACATAATAATGTTATTGCAGTGTTTTTATCGTTAAATTTATTCACTATTCCAATTCTTTGGTTTTATCAAACATTTATTTTATCGCTCTATCCGTCCATGAATGCATTAATGTACTAAACACACAAGTGTTCGAAATGACGACCAAAGACATTGTAGTCGCCTCCCACTCCATAAATTCACCCTTCGTTCCTCATTTAGCATCATTCTTCAAGATTATAAAATTTTCCCTTATTTTAAATTTGTAATATATACATATATATATACAAGGCAATGGCTTCGCCACTCCCCCGCTACGGGGGGAGATTAAAATTTAAAATCTTAAAAAAAGCATCCATGGTAAAATGTTTATACATTTTCTGAACTTCACCAATTATAATAATTTTAAAAAAGAACTCTAAACTAAATTTCCCCCTTTCAAAATATCACGTTGCTAAAATATAGTTATAAAAGATATATACATTTTTTTTTAACTTCACCATCTGTAATTCTTTGGGTTTTAAAAAATTCACAAAATTTCGATACTTATATCTATAATATTTTTGATATTATAAAAGAATTATTAGAATAACTTTGATAAAAAACATAAATCATAACCAAACTAAGATGAAATTATTATTCAAATACTCAAAAATTCTCCTTCTTAAATTATAGAGTTAGTGATGATGATGATGGTGATATATATATATATATATATATATATATATATATATATATATATATATATATATATATATATATATATATATATATATATATATATGAAAAACTCACAAAGTATCACGTGAGGGTAGCAAATGAATGCAATGTCCCGCAGGAAAAAATGAAATGGAGTTTCCAAGTACTTTCGAACTTTATTAAGTTCCTTATAAAGAAAGACAAGTATGAAAGATCGCTTCAAAAACAAGAAATCAACAATGAGGAAGACGGAAGGGGGAAGGTAAAGATTCACATTAAGAATTACAAGAAGCAGGTAGTAAGGTCAAAGTGAGATTAAAAGAAATGGAGATAGCCTAACGAGTGGGATTATAAGAAACGAGGAGCAAAAGAATGGGGAAACAATGTACATAATAGAACAGTGACTAATTAAAAAAAACAAAATGGGTCACAAAACTAAAGATTGCATATAAAACTAAAGACAAAAGTCAGAATTAATTTTTTTAAGTATTAGTATTTTACTTATAGCATCTATTTTATATGAGCCAGGGGAAAGGTTAAAATTATCACTTGGCTTATAAAAGCACATTCAATGATATTCCTTTTTGTAGGGTCATTGAAACGATAAATAAATTTTGCCAAGTTTCAGTTAATTAGATGGTCCTTATCTGACATGTAGACAAAGAAAGCACTGTTATTTTCCCATCTTCAGACATTATATTTATATTTATTTATGCAAACAGAAAGTTGTTTACCTGTTTGAAACCCAAAAGAATGATAAAACTAACCAAAAAGTGGAAATGAACGAAAAAGGAAAAACAATATGAATAAAGAAGAGAATTAAACAAATAAATAATCAAGGGACATGAGCCCACACAACAGATACGGATACGAGAATTATGCTACAAAAATCACAGAAACTCGAGGTATTAACATAGCAGGAAAACAAATAACGCTAACAACGGTTTGAACGCCTATCTCATACACACATAACATAATAACAAAACAACCACAGAAATATACAAACAGACACACTTTCACTCTAACTTATTTCGAACTTAACTCTAAAATTAGTTTATAGTACAGAGATAAGCGTGACCTCCACGCAACTTGCAGCTCTCTACAAACCTCAAACTTCCTTCCACTTCAATCATCTTCCTCCTCTACCGCTATCCAAAGATGGGCCAAACACTAACACCAGGGACAGGTACAGCAAATCCGGGTCCGGGTCCCAAGTTAAGCAGGTCCACAGGCCAACTTGGTCAACTTTCAAGCTTTTGACTTTATTTCAGTCTGTCCTATCCTAACTTCTTTCTTCTTCCCCTCCCTCTCTCCCCCTTTCCGGAGCTCTTTTCCCTCGGTGTCTTCAGGCTCTGAAGGTGGAAGACGCCGGGAAAACTCGGGGCAACTAGGCCTCATCCCCCCCCCCGACCGGGTCCCTCCTCCGGGAGGGACTGGTCGTGAGGTGGGGGAGGGGCACGAGGATCTAAAACTTTTTCTCCCACTTTCCCTTTCATTTCATTTCATTCACTCTGATTTACTTAGTCCGTACACTTGCTCTCTCGCTACGAACTGGTAAAGGCTATCACAGGTAAAGGAGGAAAATTTTAGGTACGGACTAAAGAAAACGCCTTCTCAAATAAACTTATAAGAAGAAATATATGCGCTCCTGGGGCTGATTGGATATTCCTCCTGTTCCTCTTGAGCGAAGTACCCCCCACCCCCAAGGGGTTGCTTTTCCTTATTCTAAATTCTTAACTCTTTTTTCATACTTTTTACTTCAAAATTACTTCTCACTAGCACTACATAACTTGGCCACCGGCAAGGTCTGAGTTGCAGTTGGTAGTAAGGTATAGTGAACCCTGTATGAGACCCTCTTAGGGGGCCAGAAAAAGAGGCCCGATTCTCGGTCACGCGCCAGAACTCAACTGTGGATTGCTGTTAGGGCTAGGCCCAGATAGGTAGGGTTGATCAAAGAGAGTGGGAAAATTCGAAGGTAGGCGAGATAGAACTAGGACAGATAGAGGGGCTCCTCCCACTTGTGGAGCCTGGTTAAGACTTCACAGCTGAAGATTGACAGAAGAACCCCTCTCCTCGGAAAGGGAACGACTCCCTGGAAGATGGACCCTCCGGACTTCAAAAGGCTTTCCCTGAAACTCATATCTAACGGAAGGAAAAGATTACCATAAGAAGTAGTGCAATGCATATTTATAGATCTGGAGATACCACTAATCAAATGCATTGAGACACCATCTGGATTCACAGTTATTTGCCCAGAAAACAAAGACGTAGAGCAGCTGCTGTCATCTGCGGGGAGCATTACGCTAAGGAAGTTTGACTTGGAAGCTAGAGTACCACCACAAATCACGGCTAACCAAGTGTCATCTGCCCAAAAATCGAGTCCTGGGTAAGGGAGCATTCCTGCCAAGAAATAAGAGAAGAACTTCAGGAGAGACAGAAATGGCTCAAAATTTTGCAGGTGGTCAGATAAAAGGATCACACTCACGTTTTCAAGGTCATTTGTGAATATATCGAAATGGCTCTAAAGATCTCGCTTTCAACATAAGGATCCCATCCGCCCACATACAAAGAGACGTCTTCACAAGCATACAGATATGCTTCAGATGTTATGCGTTGGAAGAACACACGACGCGAAATTGCCCCCCAAAAGACATAATCATTTGTTCTGAATGTGCAACTGAAGGCCATTCTTGGCGTTACTGCAACAACACAGTTAAAAGATGCATTAACTGCCAAGGGCGATACATAACTATGGCCATGATCTGTCCCCAAAGAAGAGAAATTATAAAGAGAAAAGAAACAGAGTTAAACAGAAAAAATACTAACGTAAATAAAAACTCATACACATTAATGGCAAAAAGTGACCAACAAGGACCGGCAAAAGAAATATATTCAGATGGTACTCTCAACGTAAAAAACGTAGAAACCTCTTTATGTACCTTTGCCTTCGACTAAATCCTTCCCCTCCTCAGCTAAATTTTTTAGATATTTTTTTCAACACTTTGTCTATATATTTTTTTGCATTGTATGAATATATTTATTTAATGTAAAACTACTTGTGCTTTTTTTCCCAATAAATATATCATCATCCCAATTCGAATTAAAGTCGGGCGTCCCTCAGGGAAGCTGCCTGAGTCCTCTGCTTTACTTGGTCTTCACCATCGACCTCCCAACTCCGGTGCAAAGGGACACGATGTATCTGCAATACGCAGATGACGTCACACAAATTGTCCCGTGCCCGGAGAGGAAAGCAAGGTCGCAGGCGGCCCGCACTATAGCGGAAATCAACAACATCAGCCGATTCGAGAGACGATGGAAAATCAGGACCAACAGGGACAAGTTCAAAATTGTCCCGTTGAACCGCGAGTTGACATGACCCATCATCATAGATGGGAGGAGGTACGGCTACTCCGCCGAAGGCACCGTCCTAGGCCTTAAAATCACCGACCATGGATACTCGAGACACCACACGGAGAGGCGGAACCTGGCGAAGAGAACTATGCTGAACTACCCAGCAGTGGTGTCCCAAGCGGCTAATAAAAACTTGATAAAAAGTTCCAACGTATCCAGAACACTGCCTCTCTGCTTATCAACAAAGTAAGAAGGCGTGACCGAACCAGGCAAAGCGTCCTGCATCGGAGGAAATGCTTGGAGCCCATCAATGTCGTCACACAGAAACTGGGCAAAAAGATCTGGTCCAGTCTAACGGATAATGTCATTCCAGAACTGCACAAAACAGGCGGCAGGTTGAATATACCGGCGTAGCTACGGGCGAAGGCCTGACGCAGAAGCCGGTTCCCGAGCACAAAACTCTGTTCACGAAATAATATCACTCCAATATACACATAAAAAGCGTCACAACACATCACATCCAGTCCCATACATTTACTCACGAAAAATGAGACTACAGACAACACTAAAATAGCATTGTCGGCAAGAAAAGCTATAAAAGGCTTAAATGCTACAAATAACACTACTACACTAAAAGTCAAAAGACAGAAAAGAAGAAACAAAATACAATGAGAAGAACATTACAAACACATGAAGATACAAATAGACATTAAAAAACACAAAATAACAACACAAATAAAGGAAAAATGAAATAGTTTTAAAATAAAGTGATGCCCTCCCTACTAGGGCAAAATCCCACCCCCCCATCTTTAATTTTTTTTCCCCCACTATATCTTCCACTATACCATCTCTCTTCGAAAAACTGAGTACATCATCATCATAAAAAAGAGGCGAAGTGCCCATACTAAAGAACTTCCCCAAATATAAATATAATATAAATTAAAAACTTAATTAACTATAAATATAAAAGAGGCGAAGTGCCCAAACTAAATAATTAAAAAACTAATTAAAATTTTAGAATAAAAAGAGGCGAAGTGCCCAAATAAAAGAAACAAATTAAAACCCAGAACTTAATGAGATTCAGCATAAGAGATACCTTTGAAAGGCTCGAATTCTTCGACGGTACAATAAAACTGAATAAATGTATATATATATATATATATATATATATATATATATATATATATATATATATATATATATATATATATATATATATATTCTATAGGTTTGCTTCTAAGAAGGCTTATTTTGAGGTTGAGGATAAATCCCAAAATGAGACATGTAAAATTTCTCATTTAATTAAGTACAACGTTTCGGGTATCTTACCCATCTTCTGGTCTATAAAAGAGATTTAGAACACGTTTAAAATCACAAAAATTATAATGCACACAAAGTTTAAAAATAAATTATTTAGTTAATTGAAATTATGGCAAATCGTTTGAAAACTATTGAAATTTAGATATGGATCAATTATGGGTACTTTAAATATGCATAAATATAACACTAGTTGATACAATTATTGGTTGACACAGATATTAGTCACTAAATGAAGCAGCAATAGTAATAAATTATTTAATAAAATGAAAATGTGAAAAAATCATTTGAAAACTTGACACTGAATATAAATGCTATAAATATGGATAAATATAAGAATATACTAATTGGGGCAATTAATTGGTACACAAAAATATTAGTCACCTTTAGTGGACGGTAAAAGCGGAGAGACTGAGGAAAGATTATAGAGGGAACCGATTAGAGATTGGTAGGTTGTGAAAATATTTTGAGTGGTTTATGAAATGAGAAGGGGAAAAGCAGTTGAATCAGAATTTAAACTGGGATTTAGTTGTTTTATAAATAATGATTCGAGAATGCGCAGGGAAGTGGAGTCCTTTGCATGTCCTATAATTTGAAGGTTTTTGTGGGAAATTTCTGTCTTACATGTAATTGAATGATCTCGAATGGGAGAAGTTTCTTTATTGGTCAAGGTGGAGCCAGTGCGAGAGCTAATACATGCGTGTAAAAACTTTTCAAAAGCTTATTAAGTTTTCGGCGTAAGGTTAGGTTGAGTGGGCCAATATCAGGAAGAAGACCGGACATCCTTGGGGACAGAGGAAATTTCTTGTGGAGGATGGTATATTTTATCAAAGAATTGACGGATACATTTTTGTACAAGTGAGGGCTCAATTGTTTTGCGTCCCTAAATGGCCACTTTTCAAGACTTTGTCTAGTCTTGACTTGAACTCGTCAACAGATTCACTGTTGACAACTTTCACTGTAGGTGACAAAATTTCCACACAGATTGCGGTTGTAACGCTTCAGTTCAAGTTTGAAGCCGTAATTGCGCGTTCTGTTCTCACTCAGTGTGAAAATATCCCGGTAGTCAACATTGTCGAACCCTCGAAGTATTTTGAAAACTTCGATGAGCTGACCACGCAGTCTATGGGTTGCCAGCGAGAACAGATCTAATTCCCCCGAGTCTATCCTCATAACTTTTATGTCGGATAGAGGGAATCAGTTTGGTTGCCCTAGCTTGTACGAGTTCCAACCTTGCGATATCCTTTCGAAACAAAGGACTCCAAAATTGTACGGCATACTCCAGGTGCGGCCGAACCAGGGAGTTGTACAGACAAAGAACTATCTCCCTGTTACGGTATCCAAACTGGCGCTTTATGTAGCCTAACATCCTTTGGTCTTTCTTCTCCGCCTCGATGCACTGTTTCGAGAACTTGAGGTCGCTAGGGATAGTTACACCCAAGTCCTTCTCAGTGTCACTCGATTCAAGAGCAGTGCCCTTAAGGATATAATGAGATTGGGGGTTTCTGTGGCCGATAAGCATTACTTTGCATTTCCCCACGTTAAAAGGCATTAGCCACGTGTCCGACCACTCCCCAATCTTCCGAATATCTTTCTGAAGGCTGGCAGTATTTCCTTCTTTTGCATCGTTCATTGCAAGCTTGGTATCGTCGGCAAATTTGGAAATCTTGGCAACCCTGTCACCGTCCATGTCGTTGACGTAGATGATGAATAGTAGTGTTCCCAGGACCGAACCTTGAGGCACCCCGCTAGTAACGGGAACCTACTCAGAAGACTGTCCATTCACCACCACGTGTTGCCGTCTTCCACTTAGCCAGTTCTCGATCCCTCGGCTACTTTTCCGTCTATGCCCAGCGCTCGCACTTTCCGGAGAAGGCGGTGGTGTGGTACCTTATCAAAGGCTTTCTGAAAGTCTAAGTACACCACATCCACTGCCTTGTCCCGATCGTGCTCAATGAAGACGAAGTGGAAGAATTCCACAAGGTTCGTCAGGCATGACCGTTGCCTTCGGAAGCCGCGCTGGAAACTCCTCAGTAGCAGGTTTCCATGAGTTTACCGACTATCGAAGTTAGACTGATAGGTCGGTAGTTTGACGGATGGCTGGGGGCTCCTTTCTTGAAGTTTGGAGTCACCTCCGACTCACGCCAGTCTCTAGGAACGCATCTGGTCCAGATTGACATGTTAAAGATAGCGAACAGATGTCGTGATACTTAATCGCACACTTCCTTCAACACCTTGGATAGAAACCCGTCTGGTCCAGGGGACTTATTCGTCTTTAGGTCAGCGATGTTTTTCTTTATTTCTCCTCCGGTAAAGTCCATTACCTCCACCTTTTCTTCCGAGTAGGAATCCGTGGGCTGGGTGTTGGGACCACACTCTTTAGTAAACTTTGAAAAGAAGTAGTCATTAAAAAGGTTAGCATTTTCTGCATCTGAGTGAGTTAATGCACCCTCCTCGTCCACTATGGGCCCAATCCTACGATGGATTGGTTTACGGCTATTTACATAGCCGAAGAACTCCTTGGGATTCTCCTTGCAGAGTCTGGCCACTCGGAGTTTCTCAGTACGATTAGCCGCCCTTATGCTGGACTTCACTCTCCTGGCTAGCCTCCGGTACTCGTCAAAGGTACCCGAGATCTTCGATCACCGGTACGCATTTCTCTTCTTCCTAAGCAGTTGCCGATTTCTCGATTAAACCACTTTGGTTGAACAGAAGACCGACGGAGGCATTTCAGAGGGATGCAACTTGGTTGAAGACTCATGAATTTATTTTTGAAATTGTTCCACGAATCTTCAACCTCTTTTCATACCGCTAGACTTACATCAGTCAGCCCAGCACGAAGGCTTGCAAAGTCTGCTCTTCTCAAGTCAAGTTTCCTTGATTGACTGGCAACAGACCTTACCTTCCGGATCTTGACAGGAAATCTAACTAGCTGGTGATCACTGCCACCGAGCTCTTCGCTTACAGAGACATCCTAAACGATATCATTCTCAGAGGTGAAGCCTAAGTTGAGGATATTGTCTCCTCTCGTCGGTTCTCTGACCCATTGAGTAAGGAACTCGTTGTTGGCGAACTCCAGGAGTAGAACGCTCTCGCCACAGGCTGCTCTGGTTTCCCAGTCAACTTGTCTGTTAAGGTCGCCCATAACGATGCACACTGCCTTGAACAAGCTTACCCATTAACTGGTACAGTTCCCTGTCGTTTTTTAACGGGTTTGGAAGGGGGTTTGTAAAGCAGCAGGGTCCTGTATCTGACAGGACCTATCTCTAGGTCAACGCCTAGGAGCTCGTGATCGAATATAATTTTGGAGTTCGTAGATTTGATTGTATCCTTGGCATACAACATTACACCGCCACCCTCTCTGTCTGGCCTATCTTTGTGGAAGAGTTGGTAGCCAGGAACCGTGAATTCGCCTTCAAAGTCTCAGTTTGAGGTTTTTATCCACGATTCTGTTATTGCTACCATTTTGGGTTCTTCCGTCGCTATGAGGCCACGGAGCTCAGGAAACTTGTTCCTGATTGACCTCGCATTGAACAGAAAAACTTCCAGGGAGTCCCGACTGTAGGACTTTCTACGCTCTTTCGTTTCCCGGCTTGTTTTTTTGGCGAGGCACCCCTCTTTGCGACCTCTGAGAAGGTCGTTCCTGGAGTGACACGGGCGTACTGGCGTACGTCTGCACTCACTCTGGGCCGGATACTCCTTTGGGTCATCTCAACGACATCCTGGATCATGTTCCACAGAAAGGCCTTTCCTTTATAGGAAAGATATACCCCATCCCTTTGGTAGAGATCATTTCTACCATAAAATCTGCGGTACGGGTCCACAAAAAGACCCCCTCTGCCGTACACAAATTTGCCGGGCGCCGGTTTAAAGAGCCATTCATCGAGTGATCGGACCTCTCCTCGGAAGCATCCCGACTACCACACGCTTGTGGGTTTTCAGCCCACAGTCGTCCACGGCGCCCATGACCATGTGTAGGATTTTATCTGTAGGACCTACCCTACCTCCTTTCAGGTAGAGGTCGTTTCCACTGACCATCACAGCAACGACTGAGCTCTCAGAAATTTGTGATTTCTTAGCCTCTACTCTGATGTGGTGGTTACCACATCCTGGCAGGCAGCATACCTTTACACTAGTGCGAAGGCGAGCCGCTAGCAGGAACTGCAGACCCCGTGCTTGAGAATCACCAATAAGGGTGACTCTTGCACATTTGTCTGCAGGCGACTTAGTCTTTCTCTCGGAAGTGACTTGCCGCTTTCCTCTTCTATCTCTACATTTTTCTTTTTCTTCTTCTTCTTTTTTTTATTTTTATTGTCTTCATTTGTTTTCTATTCTTCCGTTTCTCTTTTCTCTTCTTCTCTTTCCACTTTCCCTTGCGCACCAGTAACACTCGAATCCTCTACACTGGGGTGAGCTGCATTAAGGTCGTTTGTCTTCTTTTTATTATTTTTTCTTTATCTTCTTCTCATTTGCTTCTCCGCATGGCTGAAGTGGGACTACCAATGCAGTTTCACCTCCTTGAGCTGGAGTCACATATGCGGAACCACCCAAGTCAGTGACACCTTCGTCTCGAGCTTGGGCTGACTGGGCCTCTAGTTTAGAGGCTAGCTCTAGGATTTTTTCCTCGAGACGCCGAATCCGAAGCGTGTGCTGCATTTCTAGGGTCTGTATTCTACTTTCCAGTGCCCTAGATTTTTCTTCAGAGGTTGTGAAGAGATCCTTGAGTTCGTTGCAGTATGTCACTGCCTCTCGGACCTCTCCTTTAAGGATGCAGTCGGTGCATATACTTCCCGGGTGGCATTTAAAAAAACATCCTTTCGGGAAGTCCACGCACCACTTATCCTTCTGGCATGTCGCACGTGTATATTTGAGTGCAGCTGGACCTTTTTTTCCAGGCATTTTTAACATTTTCTCTCTTTCAAAACTTTGCGACCAATCAATAGAAAAAAGGGGGTTGGTGAGTTCTCCCCGCGTGAGTCACTCCCGCCTATCGATCGGAGACGTTTCGGATCTTTCAGAAGGCACGCTCTATGTGCTGTTGTTCGTCCAACCGAGTCGTCAAGCCTCGGCGTGCCGTGGCTCCCAACCAAACAGCACAGACGGTCCCCGAAAGGGGCCATCTATTTGTCATCAGGTGAACAACAACGAATCACGCCCCGTACTAAACTCCTACTAGTTCCCTTCGCGAAGGCCAAGATCTCGGAGCAGCGTTCAATGGATATCCCGCCCCTCCAAGAAACTCGACCGAAGGCTTTTTGTTGGCCTGGCAACCAAAATGGGAACAAAGGGCCGTTATCACGGACCAATGCTACTAGAGGCACCCGTCAAAGGTCACTGGAAATGGTCAATAATTACGCGCCAGGAAAGGGGTTAACGGGGCACTATCCTCATCCCATTCATCGTGCCCCAACGCCTAAGACCCTTCAATTCCTAGTCTCTCGCAACCAGTGAGCGTCGATTGGCGTTGTTTATGGAGTTTCCAAAGCTTCTCTTCTGGCGCGTGAGGTAGCTGCCAGGTCCTTATATATAGATAGAAGGAAAAAAGGGTAAGAGTGACATGATAGGTATAGTTTTTTTTTGTTGCTTTTTTCTTTTTCTATAAGTAGAAGAAATAGGATCAATGTAAAAAAAAAGAAAAGAGGAAGGATAGAGTAGGATACAGAAAGACAAAGAAAGACGCACTTAGTCTCGAACCTAATTTCTGACCAAATCGACAAGGGAAACTCTGCCAGGGGTGCAAGAAGATAGGTACCCCCGCCGACATAGCTCGAAAAGTCAAAGGTACGCACAAGCTCTCTTCCCGCGACAAGGGGGCGTCACCTCTCTCTACTTTCTTTGAGTATGCTAGTGATGCCCTAACACCATGGCCAACTAGGAACCATTTTCACACCTATATATACCTACCACACAATTTCATCACTTTCACTTAATTGTAATTGTAATTGTAAAAATCAGTCAGAATCTGAAAATTTATTGTTATTTTAATAAGAAAAATTATATTCCTTGTTTACCATTTTAAAAGCTTATTCCGGCTATAATATACAGGAATAAAGAATCCAGATATAAATATATATTTTTCCTTCATTTTGTAAGGAAGCTGATGATCACTTAAACCCAGCCTGCAAAACTAAAGAGAGAGAATACCATAACTGACTCAAACCCTACAAATTAAAACCAACAGGGCTAAATTTAAAATGGTACCCGTGTACAAGAGAGGCATCTCAGATATATATATATATATATATATATATATATATATATATATATATATATAAGGACAGCGCTACAGATATGACAAAGAATGTAAGGTGCTCGGACTAACAATTACGAAATCAGGTTATAAAAAGCACATAACTGACAGGATAAATCGAGAGAAGAGCACCCTAGCTTTACTGTACAAGTTAGTTAATCTAAGCATGAAAAATAAGAGAATAATTTATCGAGCCATAGTACAGTCCGCGATTATTTATCCAACCATCGCGATGTACACGATCTCGAGAAGTAACCTATTAAGACTCCAAAAAGTCCAAAACAAAGCTATCTACTTAGTAACAAACACCAGGAGAGGAGAAAGAAAAAGACTACGAGACCTGCACAGGGAGACAAGGATAAAGCCACTAAACAGAATAATGGCAAAAAGAGCATAGAAAGTCATAGAAAAGACACAGAATGAATTAGAGGTTGAATTAACCAACCAAATTGCCCAGAAAGAAGGATGGAGATCACACAGATTATTCCCAAGTTTCCAAAGAAGACAAAGAAGAAATCTACACCTAGAGAAAGAGAATAATACTCGACGACGACTAAGAGTAATTAATTAACCGAAGCGACACCAGAGAATAGCATATAGTCAATTATAACTAGGATAGGAATAGGAAAGAATAGATAGAGAGATAGAAACCTACACCAGTTTTTAGTAAGAAAATTTACTAATAACGGATTGAACGCCTCATAAATACCAATACTACTTTCTAACTTTATCACGCTAGCTATACTATCTAAAATGGACAGAGATAAGCCTGACCTCCAGGCAACTAGCATCTCTTTGCAAACCTTTTACTTCCTTCAGCCTTCAGCATCTATTCGTTTTTTACTATTATATTCGCACACGGGACTCACAGTGAAACGTGGGACAGGGGTTACAATAAACTGTTATAGTTATAGTTAGAGACAAGCGACACATCGTGGTTCGGATTCCACGTTAAGCTGTAGGTCCCATGACTAATTAGGTCCACTTTTGTCTCCTACTATTTTCTTCGCTGTCCTATCCTAAAACCTTCTTCTTCCCCTCCCTCTCACTCATAACCGCTGTACTCACAGTGCTTGGAGCCTACTTTAGCTCTAGACAGTTTGACTATGGGGGTCTATAAAGGAGTACCAGGCCTCCCCCCTCCCTCCTTGGCTGCTCCATGAGCACCAAGGGGAGGCGGGAGAAGGATCGGAAGAGCTGTTCTTTGTCTCCCACATCTCTTTTGATTTCATTTCATTCTTTCACTCAACTTGGGAGAAATATTGAAGAATATTACGCTCAACGAGAAGTTCACCGCCGCAAAGGAGAAAAAGTCGAGGGCAGGACACTTCAAGAAATCGTCAACGATTTTTCCTTTTTCCCCACGGGGACTACAAAATCTATTTTGTACGGAGCCACGTATAGCCGACCCATGTCTGACTAAGTCTCCCCGCAGTCCCCCCACCCCCCGGGGTAGGTGGGTTGAAGTGAACTGAACTGCTATTCATCTAGTCTCGTTCCAACTATGTCGGTCCACTTTGATATACATAATTGGAGACGTAAAGGAAAGCAGGTTTTAGGATTAGCCCACTGTGGAACTCTAAGGAAGAGACCACCCGGTTACGAGGCGATGCTGAAAGCTTTGGGGAAGAGTTCGCTCTGATCTCTAAGGGTAGTTTCCGGCCAAGACCACAGGGGGACTTACAACCGTCCCTGTGTAAGTTGGAAGCAACATCGATAACTAAACCCCAGACGGGGCGACACCCCCCAGCTTGTGTTAGTTGATTCGATCACCACCCATCATTAAGTCCGCCACATTTCACCCGTCTGAGGGGCCTCCTCGGGTTCACCCATCATCATTCATACATCCCATCCCGCAGCTCATGTTCGCTGAAGCTCTCTTGCAATGGGAAGGAGGGTTGCCCCCCATAAAGAACTCTACAAAAAGACTAGAATTCTACAATAAGGAAGATACACTTAAAATAATTACTAAGAAGTAAAATCATCTGCTAAAGGACAAGGAGAAATTCAACCCATGGTGCTACCCCCCGAGGGAAAGATGGAACCCATCGGAACCACTCGGATCCCGCTGCGCACCCTCAGTGGAAACAGCAGGCCCAGCCGAGAGAAGGTCTTCGAAGTGGTCTTCGGGAAACTGAAGATCGCTATGCTCCGTCTTCTCGAGGTCCCCACAGATTACGTGCCGATCTGCGAGAAAGAAAAAGATGTGGAAGGAATAACGAAGGAAGAGGCAGTAGAGATACTCCGCGAAATAGGTCTCCAACCAGCAATCCCGCCGCAGATACAGACGCACATGAGCGTCGTATGCAGGAGACTACATTCTTGGATTGGGAAACACTCCAATGATCAAATAAAGGAGGAAATCGCGAAAACCAACCATTGGCCAAGGTTACAGAAATAATCAAATTATGGAACGAAAAAGAAAATACAGAGTACGCACACGTATTCAAGGTAATCTTTGTGGACACAACGATGGCTCAAAAGACAAAAGAAAATGGACTCCTATTATCCAATGCCAAAATCAGCGGAGAGCAGATAGAAAGAGTAGAGTTTACTCCCATACAATTCTGCTTCCGCTGTTATAAGATGGAAAGCCACGTAAAAAAAGATTGCCCCGAACCACAGGAGATCTGCTCAAGGTGCTTTGAGGCGAGGCACCATTGAAAGAATTGTAGTAGTCCGAGGGAGAAGTGCGCCAACTGTGGTCAAAAAGAAAGTCCAACAAAAGAAAGAATAGCAGACCAGAAAACAAAATACAACATACGCTCAAGCAGCGAATGCAGTCCTTACGGAGACGGAGGCCAAGAAAACATACTTAAGGCAAGAAAATGAAAATTATATCAAAATCCTGACATACATCCTGTATGCACATGTCAGAAACCTTACAAACCCGGGAACTTTTGCAATGGAGCTCGCTAAAAACGGGATGAGCGAGGTGTAGTTTTTTAATAATCCCCCATATGGAGACGTACTCCAATTAAAAATGGTTCCCAAACAAATGACGGATAAAAGCCAGGAGACTCAAAAGAAAAGCAATAATGAAGTCAAAAGGCCAGATCCAAGGATCGAGGCCCCCAAAAGAGAGGGAGGCCACCGCTAAGGCAGCCCAGACAATTACACAATGTGTGGAAAGAGAAACTGAGTCCTCCGATACCATGGACACCTCGGACTCAGAGGGCTCCGTATGTGAAGTGTAACCCAAAAAAGGGAAAAGAAAAAATAATAAGAAAATCGATGCTGACAGAATAAACCTCAACATCTACGCCACGGAGCGGTCCCCCTTCTCGAAGGACTGGGACACGAATAAAATCTGTGTGGGGATAAAAAAGAAGTTCTACAAATAGGACTTCGACGCTCAATGCGACGAGGAAACGGTTGAGGAGGCACTGTTTAACCAAAACATCGCCTTTCACCGAGAAACATTTGTGGAACTGTCTCCAGCAGAGTAAAAGAAGAAAAGGAACGGGAAACGCAAATCAACAACCCGTAAACAATAAGACATCCACCTAAACCAGAACAGAGAATGGAAAACCAGAACAACAGGTTAAGGATCTTGACCCTCAACGTGAATGGATGGGAGGGGAAAGCCACGGCATACGGAAACATATTCCGTATTTCTTACAAATCTACATTTATTTCTATTATGCGTTGAAACGATTTTAGTTCGCACAGCTGGTAATTTCTACTTTTAGTTTATTTATTTAGCAGTTTCACTCAATATATTTTACCATATATTCTTGTTAAATCAATTTTTAACAAAAGATCATTACACTCATGTTATTTGAAGATTTTGTTTTTGATTTTGCAAATTATAATTTCATTTATAAAGAGGTGATATTTCGATTAATTGTATAAATTCATATTCTCACTCTACACTTACTATTATTCTCTTGTTTCGTTTCTTCCATTATGGATGTTTCTAAATGTTTCCACGTTGGCTGTATATAATTTGTCAAAATGGATGTAAATGCTTGCAAGGATCAGCGCTCTTCTATTCCTACATCGATTACCGCATTTCAGTTTGTTGTTAATGATGGCTGCAATAAGCCTCTGGGGATCGTCCGTCTGGCGGGAACTTGGTAGGTGGTAGTGCGAACAGTTTTATTCCAATTTACCTGCCGTCTTAATGGAATCATTTTTGGGTAATGGTTGAGTCGGTTGCTATGGGGATTCCCAAACAGCAGGGTGAGTTCTTGCGATGTTTGGAATTCGAGGACTTTTCTCTTCCCCTCTCCGTGCTGCCGAAATTAGACTTTCGTTGGGCGAGGGCTGATCTCGCCTTCTTCTCTTGCCTCTCTCTTGAGGAGGGTCGGACATTCTTCTTTTGGGTGTTTGTTTTTTGTAACAATGGCTTCTGCGTCCCTCTTTTTTCGTTCTTGTTCATCAGTAAATTTACTTTTGTGTATGTCTCCAGATGAGGGTTGGGAAGGAACAAAAAATTTTATTGATTCAGTTTTTTGAGAGCAAGGTATTCATTTTGACCGCGTAAGTTTTCTCTTCTTTTTATGTCCCTTAGAGAATTTCTTCTTCCGGACGAATTATTTGTGGCGTGGGCACTTCATGGTCCAGAGTTCGATGGTCCTCAACATACTTCAGACACCTCTCGAAGTTCTTTTTACTATTTTTCAATTTACCTAGATCAGGTTTGGTGTCACGCCCACGAATACAAAAGGGGATACCTGTTTTGCCTTGTTTGATTTCATCTCTATTAAATGATATATGTGAGAAGATTCTTCTTTAATTCATTAAAATTCCATTTTCACAGCCTTAGGGATTAATTTCACTTTTGCGTCGAGACATGGAGCAAACGCGTAACAGCGATAACGGAGTCTAAGCCCTTACTGATCTGAGGATATTATTTCGGATATTGAGTCATTACATATACGCGTAAGTTGACCCGAACGCTGCATCCTTTTCTTTGATTGTTTGCTTCTTTCTTATAAAAGGTGCTTTCCAGGTGTTTCGTTAAAAGGTGATCCTGAAATTCAGGTACAAAAGCGTCCAATTGTAATTTTATTTTCTGGAAACATCAGGCTGGGTCTAGGGTTACCCTATGTCCAAGATTGATGAAGTCAACCAGTTATGGGGTAATTGAAGTGGTGAATTGGGCACAACAAGCAGCAAAATTTTAAGCATTATATCGATGCAGTGAATGAAGCTTATATTACCCTTCTCTCATCATCTATGTTAGCGGCAGCAATCTTAGCCACTTCTCAATTGATGGGGTGGGCTGCCACCATTATATGCTTTGCGAGAGCGTTGTAGAACCTCCATACCCGGATTTTAAGCTGATGTTTTCTGATCATGTAACGTGATGAGCCTATCGTCCACGTATCAATCAGGGGCATGCAATTGCTTCAAATCACCGAAGAAGAACCAAAGACGCACACCATGGAAAGTTTGCCGAAGATCCACCGCTTGCATAAGAGACTACCCAACACTATTTTCATTGTTTCTCTAGAAATCATTAGTGGGGCGCATATCAAGAATTCGATATGTTTGCTAGCCAATTTTTCTTTGGGCTGTTTAATTGGGTGATAGAGCTATACTTTTACGTGGAATCTAAGCCATGGCTAAAATAATGAGGTTCTTATCTTTTTTTCTATCTTTCTTAATTTTTATTCTTTGGTTTGGATCATTTTTGGGTCAATCAGCGAACGGAAGATCCAGTTAATCTCTTTATGTTTTCTTTTTAACTTTCGATTCAGGGTCAATCAGTTTTCACCCTAGCTATTCACTAGGAGAAGAAGCTAATCTTTCATAATATCTAATTTTATGTACTATATTTTATAAGGAATAAATAAATAAATAAATAATAGATATTCCAACTGATATGATTTGTTCTAACCCGTTAATATGGGAGAAGAATGCGTTAGTTTTTTATGTAAACGTATTAATAACCCCTCAGACATTTTCCTAGTTCAGGGTGTTATAATTGAATTTCATTTTTAGGTGTTCAATCATGTGTTTAGTCCATTTAATTATTTTAGTATCTTAAGGGGTAAGTAGATTTGCTCTACGCGTCATGTTCGTGATAAAAGTTCCTTAAGGAATTTTCAGTCGCGGCCGAATCTAGGCGTGTGTGACTCTATATCTCACTATGTCAAAGGTCGGTCCCGGTTTTGCTTTCTTTTGTTTTGGTAATAACATTGTAACTATACGGCCAATTTTAACAAAATTTGAAATCCTTATGTTGTTTTACATTCTCTTTCAAATGATATAATAATTACCAAGGTGCTCCCAAGGTTAGCTGGTGAATTATTTGGCAAAACATTCTCATTCGAATGATAGTATTGCCAAAGTTATCCCATCGTTAGCCCGGGAATGATTTGGTTTTGGCAATAACATCGAAACTATTCGACCAATTCTAACGAAATTTGAAACCCTTATGTTGTTTTGCATTTTCTTTTAAATTATATAACTGCCAAGGTCCTAACAAGGTTAATCAGGAAATTATTAAAAGTTTTGAAGGTTGTAAGGTCATAAATCTGAATAAGTGAGAGCACGCCAATTTGGTCAGCAGACCTTGTTCTTTGTCCAATTGGTGGGTTTTGTTCTTGGTTCGTCTGTTGTCGGACCTACCCTCTTAGAGTCTTTTTTCATTATTAGATAGTTGGTCTTCTTCCTTATATCTTCGTTTTTGAAGGCAAATCAGCTTTATATGTATAACGTTCTTCTTTTAAGTCTACTTCCATTTATTTACATGGAACTTATGTATCTGATGTTTAGTCTTCGCATCTTATTAACTTCAATATATTTTACAGATTTTTTCTCTCATATTATCATATTTTATATTTTAATTACTTTCTTCTTCTAGATTTTAGCCACTATTTGCATTTTGATATTTCTTTGCAGGTCTCTTTGCCTATTCCTTTCCATTCTTCTTGAACTGGTTATAAGGTACACTTTTTATTTTGTATACTTTTTATTAAGAATTTTTAAACTGTGTAAATTTGCAACTTTTCTCTCAGATTTTATAAACTGGGCAACATTTTGACTTATGCGTTATCCTCCAAATTCTCTCATTTTACTTGCTGTTTGAATCCAGTGAGTTATCTTCATTCTATAACTGTGTATTCAGTTGAGTAGGGCTATCTGCTGCTTTCTATCAATATATCTTTCAACCCGATCCTTCCGAGTGGATGCTATTGAATTGAATTTTCTCCAACTTCTTGGCATTTCTATAAGGAAGTACAATCTTTTGATTATATCATCAACAAAATGTATGTTGATGTTTGCCAGACTTGGCGGTGACGGTATGTCCGTTGTATATATTGATTATAGGGCTGACCTTTGCAGCCACGTTGGAGTAGCTCAGCTTTAAGGTAAAATTTCAGCCTCACGGTTCTCTCTAATTTGATATATTTTTAGATTTCAGTCTCTTGTTTTACATTCAAAATCTCCACACTTTAACGAAAGACCTTTGCGACGACTCTGCCACAATGTCTCTAGAGCGCTTTTCTCTATTTGTTTCGATGTTCTTCTCTATGAAAGCATATATAGCAATTTCAGTATTCCTTGTTTTAAGCAGAATTAGTGATCGTCATATAGATTTTTTCTAAATGCTTCACAAATATTTTATTCAATACTTTTTTCTAGTACTTTCTCAGAAAATTCCTGGGATGGGAGGTCTAAAAAATATTCTCATGTTAGGCGGATTTCCGAGATTTAGGATGAAGATCATCTTTGCTACCATGAAGTGCTCGGGGCAATATCGGGTGTTTAGAGATGAATTAAAAATATTATGCATAGGTGGTGCTGTGTGAAGTTCGTCTTAATAAGCCCAGAATGATCGCTGCTTTTGTCGAAATGAGTTTATTGTACGTTCTAATTCGTCCATGTTTATGATCAAGCTATTACCAACAAGGCATTTCTCTGATAAACAACATAATGGGAGGAGGAGGTATTATCCTTTTTTTTCATTTAATTCATCATTAGATCGGTGTTCGAGCTCAGTATCGAAGTTGGTGTTCTCATTTCCAATGGTTTGTGAGGATCTCTACTACATATATTTTTTCCTTCAATTTTCGCATTTCAATTCAATCTAAGATCAAGCTAGACTTATCGACTTTATCCTTCTTCTAAATTCCTTAGCTGATGTTTTGGAGTCTACTTCTGCAATCGCCTCATCCATTTTAGTTTATTGTTTTTCTCGAATTTTATCGGATAATTCTTGTTTGAGGGCTCTTATTCTGGCTATTCTGTTTCTTAATGTACATGTCTTTTTACTATTTATTGCTCTTTCTTTATGTTTCTTCATCATTCATTACTTCGTCCCATTTGTAGTGCATAAGCGCGTTATATGAAACCCTCGGTATTGCATCATCCTCTCTTCTGATCATCGGACTCATCTATCGATCAAACCCTTCATCGGACTCTTCCAATATTGCGTTCTTTACATCATTTAAGACGCAATTTTATAGTTTTTTCATATTTCTCTCAGTCTGCATTTTCGTATGATTTCCCTCTTCAGGTGGTATATGTTGGGTGTTGTTGATTGTAAGAACAATGACGAATGGTCAAGGCATTTTATCATTATTAGATCCATGCAGTAGGTAAAAGGTCTATTTATAAATGCTGGGCATCTCTGGTTTGTTCGGAAACTACGTATATCACCAAGAGAGCGGCGAACAAACCAGACACGTTTAAACAGTTGCCAGATCTGTGGGTTGGTCTATAGCCTCTCTGCCTCTGTGGACATTTAACTCATCAATTACAGAAAATTGGGGTGTGAATTTACTTCCTGAAGCAAGTGTTAGTCTCAAAATTCCATTCGATTCTTCCAATCCATGTAGTTATGTAAAATTTATGTTTCTTTTGATTCGTATTCAGACTATAACACGCCGTTTGGGGAGGAATTATTGTCTAAAACTACGAAAATCAAAATATAATTCTATATTTTTGTGTAGTGATGCCGCCGTGACCCAATATTAATATTATATCGGCCTCCATTTCTGGAAAGCTATTTCCGTATTAGATTTGTTTTCCAATCTATCCATTTGTTTTGGGGAGCAGAGTTTTTAGTTTTACATTACACATTTTCCTGTTCGCTTGTTACGCTCGTTTGCTGCTCTTTTCCGTTACTTTATTTCACTTTATGTGGATAACCTGGTCCGCTGTGATTTCCCTCCAGCCATACTTGTTCTTTATTAATTTTTTTAATCTTTTATTACTTCCCGTTTTTGTTCAGGGCTCCGTGTTTTTATTTTTGGTGTTGTAGTCGGTTTTCATTCTCTGTGGAGTTATGATAGTTGTTTATTCTTCTTCTATCTTAATATTTCTAAAGGTCAAATTGTAGATTGCTGCTGAGTTAGGATTATATGGATATTTTTTCATTGTTGGTAAGCCGTTCTCCATGATCATCGATTTGAGCTCTTTGGCATAACTACCTAGTTGTGCGATATTAATTATTTGCGCATGCATACCATGATTGTAAGTTATGCTTGGCTACTGATTTTGAAAGTTTTCGATAATTTGAACTGCTCCTCATTTCATGTGGCATCTGGCTAAGAGATATTGGGTCCACTTCCGAATTTTTGCTTTGTTCATCATTCTTCTTTAATATCTCTGTATGATTGGTGCAGGACATGACCGTAGTCCTGTGTCCTTCTTGAAATTTAATATATATATTTTTTAATATTCGCTTTGCGTTCGTATCATAAGTGACCGTCTGGCAAATATTCGGAACACATTTTTATGCCTCTTCTGGGGCATGCTTAGGTCTTATGGTCTTTCATCTGATAGCATATTAAACATATATGTACATATATTGGTGAAATTCTTTTTCGATGCTTCTTCTACTAATCGCATAAAAAAGAAGAGTCCTCCGAATGGATCTTATTTGCCATTTCGGTCATTTTAAATATTAAATTGAATTACTTCCTTGCTTTACCAATGCGTTGCATTTACACTGTCCTGCATTGGGTAATGATTCTGGCGGGACAAAAGTTCCAAAAATGGTAAAATGCCGGATAGTTCCGCAAGATGCAGCACGTCTGGGAGGCCTAGTAATAGTTCATCGGATGATTAGATTATCTGTTAATTGTGTAAGTATTACTTTATAATTTCCGGGACAGTGTGGAATCTCACCAAATCTTTAACTTGTCTGCGATGCTGCTGCTGTTAGCTTACATTTGGGGTTCACTATACATTACTTTTAAGAGGTTTGGGGCATTGTGAATGTGACCCCCACACACTACTTCCAGTATGTATCGCCAACCAAACCAGTGTCCTCATATGTTTCTTCTCTGTAATTTATCTCTGAACGTGGGTTAAACAAAATACTTTACTATAATATCGAAGGATTTAGAAACAAGTCAGACTCAGTACTTAACCTACCTGTTAAACCCCTTTTATATGATAAAGTGGAGGAAAATAACACAGAGAAAAACTCACAAGTTTGTTGGGCATAGGGTCAAGCATCTGACAGAATCTTCTTTATAAAACTAAAAAAATATGGGAACGTATATAAAAATTAAAGAAAAGGAATATCCTACTTTCATCAAGATTATGAAAAAGGAATCTGCGAAAAAATATTATTGGAAACAACAAATCACTAAGACATTTGAAACAACACCTCTGAAGTGGCCGACAACAAATGGCAAAACTAAATAATGAAGTGTGGAATATAATTAGAAAAAATTGATTATGAATATGTTTTTATTCATAATAAATAACTGGTTTCCATAAATTAAATAACCAGTCGCTAAGGAAAAAAGAATTCCCACCGAGAAATAAGGAGAAATTTGGCACGAAATTATGAATAAGAAAAAGGAGAAAAATGGGATAACAATCGACTTCATAATGTTTGAGGGCTAAACGTCTTGTCGAATGGGTGACCAGTCTGCTTTATTTAAAGTTTAATGGAAACTATCAATCTATTATGGTTCGAAGGAATCCGTCGTACTTCTTCTTTTTTATAAAGACGAGAAGGAAGATTTAGAGAAGAGTCAAATCAATCCCTTAAAATTACTTAAAAACTTCGCAACTAACAAACTAACAGATTTCGTCGAATGCCATCAACCACCGAAACGAACTGGTTTCAGAAGTGAAACTAGTACTGTTGATCATCTACAGGCGATCGAACAATTATTACAGAGAAATGAATAAGACATTTGTAGACTATGACAAAGCCTAATCAATAAATGCCTATTTAGTTCTAAAAGTCACAAAGAAACAAATCAACAAAACCAACATTGATACTATACCCTTCCTGTCAAATCCTCATTTAGACTGCACTCGGTCAGGTAAGAAACAGGTAGGTTCGATAATCCCTGAACGTTCTACGTGTTTGAACCAGGTTGGTTTTGAGAGTTATGAGGTGGTGTGGAGGGGAATGGGGCGATCAAACTCATGTTTGGGTAAGTTCAGCCATTCGAACGTCGCATCGTAGAAGATATCTCCCGTCCTGATAATTAAATGCAACTAAAAATCAGAATGATTAAAGCTGGAA
The DNA here is from genome assembly GCA_963969495.1 of Ceratothoa steindachneri. Lineage (NCBI taxonomy): Eukaryota > Metazoa > Arthropoda > Malacostraca > Isopoda > Cymothoidae > Ceratothoa > Ceratothoa steindachneri. The sequence goes on from OZ018317.1 coordinate 122,245,561, forward strand.
AGCCAGATCACCTGGGATCGGTGGTCGTTGGGGAGGGAAAGGTCGAAGTTTCTGGGTGGTATTGTGATTTTGACATCAACTAGCGATTATGGCCTCCTTTCGTAACCCAAGGAGGGGTACCCATTTCGCGCCAAGCACTGTGGGATATACGTATCTCCATAATCTTCCAAGTCACGTGTATGTGGATATGAATATCCCCATAGTGGATTCAATTATCACAAATCGATCAATACGTGAATTCAATCTTTCACACCATTCTCCGTCTTGCGACCGGTACCTTCCGCACTTTCCGCATTGGAAGAACTACTTGTCGATGCTGAGGAGATGCCACTCGCTCTGCGCTGAGCACAGTGCATTATGCGCTTGTACGCGCGAGCCCGGCGCCTCCTTTATTCGCTAACGGCTTTCACTGCATCCGCTGCCGATCTAGAAGGTACCTATGCTGCCGAGAGAAACCAGTCATACCCTAGCCCATAGGTGGGCGCGATAACGAAAAAATGTATCACGATAACCGATAAATCGATAACGATAACCTTATCGGCGATAACCGATAATCTATAACTGGCGATACATTTATCGCCCGATAAGGTGATAACCGATAAATCGATATATCCAAAATTATAATACAATATTGATTATTGACTATATATACTTATTTTATAATACAATAGTAAGAATATTTGAATACTGTTTCTTAGTTTCTTACCTGGTGAGGCTCTCCTTCATCTCCTCATAGGTTTTGAGGATCCTCCTCCCCAGCTCGGGCCTACCTATTTCTGCCTCCAAGGCACGAGGGGCTCGTCCCTGTGCTAAATTGGAACCAAAAACTGAAATTATCGATTATCGCTAGTTTAGAGCCAAAAGTATCGGCGATACCGATGAATCTATAACGCGGAAAAATATCGGATAACCGGTACCCGATATCGTTATCGCGATAATGCTCACCTATGCCTAAGCCCTAATATCTGTTGAAACTCTACATTGACAGAATCACAAATATCTTTTAGTTCTTCAACTCTGACAGTATTTATGTAAATGAATGAGTAGATTTTACAACCACAACTACGATATCAATAGGCAAGCAATCACATGAACTCTTTAAAGCGTTATTTAAAATATAGGCTGGACAATTGACGCCAATTAATTTTCTATCTAAGCTTTGCTGGAGTCTGAAAAAACATTATATTTCCCCCCTCTTGATGACCCCCCGAAAGTTCAGATTTGTATTGTCCGCACATAGTGCCTGTAATTTATTAAAAAAACTACGAGAATCTAAAGTTTACTAGATTAAATTAAATAATATTTCCGATGTCTCACCGACTAAACTTTCCACTTCTAATACTTTTACATTAACTCCATTTGTGGGCAAAAAATACCTAACCAATAAAATGCACACTTTTACATTCTCATGGTTGGAACAATCACTAAAAATAGTTACGTAGTTAGCAAGTGAGAGATCATGGTCTAATGACTTTAGGACATCAGGCTGAAAAACATTAGATAAAATTGCATCCGTTTTTGTTTGGGCGCAACAAAAAAAATTATTTTAGCATTTTCTTATCAGTTTTGAAATGCAATCTGTAGACTTAAAAGATTAGTTGTGTATAACTGAATGATAAACCCATGTTCCCTCTGCTACTGCTGTGCTTTTATTCTCTTTATCCAGGATATTACTTTTTAACAATTATTTCAAACACATGCTTGGTTACGCAGAAACATTTGCTCGTTTATGTTTATCCGAGTTCGAATGGCATTTAATATAATTCTTCCCACCACTTGCAATTGGGAATCTAAAAAAACCTGTGTCACATCTTACTATGTTTTCACTATTTGCCTTTTTTAAAAAAATAGGGGTAACTCGAAAAATGAATTGAAACTTTACACAATTAGGAGAGATGGGGACTGATAACTAGAGGCTATTTTTCGTTTGACGAATGATGCGACGTTATGAAACGTTGCCAAATCTATAAAATCTTGTGATTACACAAATTGATGAACATCTTTGCCGCTTGCTTTACCAATGCGGGGCATTTACACTGCCCTGCATTGGGTAATGATTCTGGCGGGACAAAAGTTCCAAAAATGGTTAAAATGCGGGACAGTCCCGCACGATGCATACGTCTGAGATGATTGGATTATTTGTTAATTGTGTAAGTATGGTCTGATTATTTGGTTTATACTCGTATATTCGACAATGTTATGGTTCATTGTTTCACCCATTGATATTACTGGGCGGACGAGAGAGTTTGCCGCATACAAGTGACCATTGTTGAATTCATCTATTCTCTTTATTTCCTATTTCATTGATTTTTAATTGAATTGTCCATACTATTGATATCCGGGACAAGCACCCCTTTCAAATTCATTGGAAGAACGTATCTCCAGACAGAGGGCTCAACATGGGTACACAACATTTTCAACAACAGCGAGTGTCTAAATTGCAGAAATAGAAAATAAATAATAAAAGAAAATAACAATTTTAACCCAGAATTTTATGAGGTATGTGGATGACACGTTGACAAAATTTAAGGGCCCTAAAACACATCCCCCTTCTTCATTGATCACCGGCCAAAACAGAGAGTACTAAAATTTACATATGATTAATCAAAAGACTAAACTTTGTTCTTTCTGTTTCTTCAAGAAAGAAACAGACAAATGAGTTTACATGAACTACAACTCCTACTCTATAAATGCATTACACATTAAAAGCATCATGCATTTACCCCTCAAAAATAATCATCAAGAAATTTAATTTTAAAACGAAAAAGGTTTTTCGTACTCGTAAATTGGAAGTGAAATCTAAAAAAGTGTAATAAAATCAAAGCTGATTTTTTTATTATTATTATTTTTATTTATTTATTTATTAGTATTGTTACTTTGATTAATATTAATTTATTATTAATATTATTATTGTTATTAATTTAGTCCCTTATTATTATTGATTAATTTAAGCTTTTTCATTTGATACCTAAATTATTTCTCTATCTTGTTTAGATCAAAAGTTATAGTGCAAAACATGATTAAAGGGACTGGTGAATTTTGGCCAATTTCAAGGCACAGATTTATATCTTCCATGCAGCAATCCTTGTCAACATAGTTCAAAATAGTTGTGATATTTTAACGTATTTAACAATTTGAAGCAAGGTGATCTTTAAACTTTATTAATTTTGAGATCGTCTAAGACGAAAATAGAGAAACTATTATGTTTGAGTAATGTATTGTTGTACTCAGGGTCGATATACTCGTATTATTGGGATCTTCACATTCGATAAATATTTGGGGCTCTATTTAGATAATTTGGCATTTAGAATAGCGACGCCGGCCCCATCTGTAGAGTAATCCGTAGCAAGTAGCAAATGTAACCGACTGCAACCACCAGGTAAGTGCAATGACACCAGGCAAAAATGCCACAATTGCGACAACGGAGGTTGGCTTATCGTAGAATCAGTTTGAATTGTTTGGGGATTTATTCACTGCCTTCATTTCAAATGCCAAAACACTCCAAATTTTGTAGCTAAAGTATATAAAGCAGACATACCTACATAACTCTAATAAAGTCTTTGTTTATTTCTTCCCAGGATGTATCAGCTTTTAAGTGCGAAGGGGGAAAGGAGCCCCTATATGACCCTCCCAAGCCTGTCGTGGGTGTCATTGGAGCCGCTTCTTCCTCAGTTTCAGTCATGGTTGCAAACATTTTGAGACTGTTTAAGGTAATATTATTAATATTATTGCTATTCCCAAACGCTCGCAAGTGGATCTTTGGCTATATATCTTCCATCCTGTTTCACTTCTTACAAACATTTTGGTTGACCTAACTCGTTGGTTTTCATTTCTTAGTCTTAATTAGATGACACCCAAAACTATTATTAGTATTATCATCCAAGCTCTGCATCAAGGCCTATGACTTGAAACAATTAATTGAAACAATTAATATTTACCAACATAAATAATTTATGTGCTCCGGAATAGTGTGTTCACTTTTGAAAGGGTTGGACTAATTACTGCTCAAATGGAATCAAATGCTCCTTTCCATATGATCAAAGATTCTACAATACTGGTGGAAATATACGCACTAGGGTATTATCGTATAGAATTGGTAATAATTGTTGTGTTGGGGGTACTTATAAAGAAAAATATAAAGTACTTTTACTTTGTAAGTTTTATTATATAAATGGGAAAGCAAAAAAACTGTAAATAATGAGATCAAGATAACATCATCCAAACGGCGGAGGCAGTTGTGAGTCCAAAGTGATACAACTCTCGCACGAGTTTTTTGAAATATGTTTATTGTGTAAAGATGTGTGGAGTAAAAACCATCGTGTATTGTTAAAAACGAGACTGCTATCTCGTCTAACACATGCTTTAGAATTCATTAAGTTCAACCTGATAAAAAAAATAGCCGCATTCCTTACAGGCCTAACTATCGCGTCCAGGCGCTACTTAAACAAACCTAATTGCCTTAGAGAAAACCTATATATTATATCAATCATCTTTACCCAACTTATAATACGCGAGTTATCTTACATATCGAGGCCCTACTTTGCCCGAGCGTAAGTATAAAAGAGTTCAGGTATGCATAGAAGCGAAACACTTTTATAAAATAAGGTTAAGATCAGAACAGAAATAAAAAATTGAAGAATATCAAAAATAAATCAACGTAAATCCATTGTATGAAATATTAGTCGTTAAGTACGAAGATGAAAATATCAGAGAAAAAAAAGAAGATATTTAAATATCACCCGGTATAATACTCAGAATATTTTAAGTAAGGATTTGATATTGACGTAAATTACAAGATATCAATTAGAAAAAAACGAATAAAGTGAATGAACGAGTGAAAGAGGAAATGATATTAGTGATGGGCAAATGCATTAACTAATTGAATTCGCTGATTAAATTTCCAGATTATATTTCAGATAAAATTTTATGTTCGAATTATCACAATTATAGCTGTAAAGAGCTGTTTCATGAAAATAACACAATTAAACTAATTGGACGAATGAGAAAAAAATAAATTCCTGCTCAGCCCACGGGCTTAATCATAAAATGAAAGTTGATTTCAAGTGGCCCAAAGAGACCTTATTTTGCCTCATATCACGCTGGAAAACAATAAAGGCTTGGCTTCAGGTAATGAGTAGAAAGAGTCTGCCGTAAACCGATTGCAAGGATAAGCGAAAGATGTCGCAATGGACATAAACATGGAAACAAGTTGCCATCTTTGGCACAAAGGGTTAAAGCGTGTTTCAGCTATCGCCCGTACCAATTCATCTAAGTTTGCAGAATAATCGAGAGAAGGTTAAGGTTGATCAAGAGAATTAAGGAATGAACGGAAAGACAAAGGTGCGTACTATAGACTAGTGGCAAACTAGTTCAGCAGCATAGCAAGACAAATCTTCAAAGATGAACGAATCTCCACCACGATCAAAGGCAGTTTGTTCGCCCACACAATACTGGGACCAGTGGGTCGTTGGATAGGCTTGACCTGGCGGTGGAACCTTTCAACACTGTCTCACTAAAAGATTGTTTGCCATTGATGGGATTCGAATTGATTATCACAGTTGGCCATAATAACCAAAGGAACGTCAAGTTAAGAAACACAATCCGAGATGGCTATATCAACGTTCGAAGCTTGAATGTCTGAAATAGCTACAACTTTGGGGCATCGAGTGAAGCTATCGATCATAGCTAGAAGGTAATTTCAACCGCGGGACTAAGGTAAATGACAAACTAGATTTATATAACTATCTTCACTTTGCTCCGTCAGTGTTCATGCCAATGGCAGGAAAGAGGAACGAGAGGGCGAGAAAGGTCCACCAAAATACACCTGGCAGAAGTCTCTTACAATTCGATTTCTCCAATGGCAATCTGAAAAGAGTTACACAATACTATCATTTCTATGTCATGTTCATTTGTTAACATTAGAGTCGCATAATCAATGTACGAAGGACAATATATGTGCGAGCACGAGATCGGCGGAATGTGAGAGAGCGCTTCAGGTACGACGTTTAACAAAAAACATTAAATTCCAAATAAAATTGTACTAACCAAGTGTTTATGATCGATGAAGTGGTAAATTCACTCCCCTTCAGATAAGAATGGAATTGGCCTACTGCAAGCTATATTCCAAAGTATTTTAGAGAGCATGTACTATACCTCTTTTGTAAATAAAAAGGAGAGGGAGAGAAGAAAGCAAGAGGTTGCCAGATGTTGCTCCTACGTGAATTGTGGAAGCTTTTGAGGCAAAGCTGATTGAGGCCTAGGACAAGGATGGTCAAAGAAAACAAGAAGGAATCGCACGCATCAGGAGTGTTTAAGAGCTGCATGACTCGAGCACAATCAGAAATGAGGCTTTGGTAAAAATTGCCCATCCCACAAAACGATGAAGAGGAAGGTTGAAGAAAATTTCTTATCGCAAAATTGAATATCTTGAATAAGACGAACTATCTCAGGATAAACATGATGTCAGATGAAAGAACATCGCAAAGAGAAACTTAGAAGTGTTAAGTACGATGCTATACTCTTTCAAGCGAGAACAAAGACGCTATCAAGAGGGAGATGATCTAGAAAAATACAAACGGAAGACCTCTCAGGATCTGATCCACGAAGGCCATAAAACTTTCAAATCATCTCAAACGAGCCAAATAGAGTGGCAACCGAAGTCTTTGGAACATCATTGAAATGAACAGGTGTAACACTGTGTCGAGAATAGAACTGCTTTCTGCGATAAGCGAGGGATTGGAATCTCAAACGCGCGTTTCTGTCGTCTCCCAAGGTGTTATCAAGAAAACCCCGCGGGAGTATTTCCCATCCCTCAAACGCCGTGTTGGTTTGTGGAGATATTCCCCCACGCCCTCTCTTCCTTGGCGGAGGCAGATACCGTTTCGGCTGGTTCCTATATATTGTTGGTCCCAATCGGGCATCGATAGTATATGCCTGCCTCTTACAACGAAACATGTCATTCTCGATCACGCTCCCTTTTCTCGACGAGCCGAAGGCTAGACTTATACCGAAGGATCTGAGACTCAGTCAATTGGCCCATCCTTGGTTTCGGTACATTTCGTTTGGCACGAATACTCCCTCAGTTAGTGTTACTACTAGAGGTTAAACTCACCGTGGTTAACATCCCTCGAATAACCAATCCGATCCCCCGTTGCATCTCTTAAAGCCTCGAACCCAAGCCAAGCTGAGATGAATCATCTGTGGCTATTCTGCCAGTCATCCCTGTATGTGTATGTACAGAGGCTTATATCATCTCTCGCCCCCCTCCCTCCGTAGAGATCGCACTGAGTAGCTCTGTTAAGTTCCATATTGATCGAGTATCTATTGCCATTATTTTATTTAATCTATTTATTGTGTATAACTGTGTAAATATTAAAGTATATTTTGTTCCTACTTTTTCATAAGCCACATAGCCGCAGACTTCATTTGTTTAATATCGGCCAACTGCAATCACTCTTTTGAATTTAAATCCTTCGCTCTCGCTCCCCACCCCACACTTTGAGAGTCCACGAATATTGGGTAGAAGTGACGTATATGTCTGCCAGATTTCTATAATCTGCAGTACTCCAAAAGTAAATAAAATCATTTATATTATGTAATTCCGCAGTACTTTAAAGTAATTTGTATATGTAATGTAAATCCGACATACATAAAAAATATTCATGGATGAATGGTCTCTTCAGGGACTTCCAATTGAGCTTAGCAGACACCAAATCCTTTTTAAGGCACCAACAGCAGTCAGCCAGAAATTTGACATCCCAACGTCCTTGGAAGCGTTCCTCCTTCACACGGATATCTTGATGAAAGCGCTCACCCTGTCATTCACTGAAGTCTCCACAATTCTTAGGAAAATAGTACAGATGGGACCAAAGGAAGTGCATTTTTACTGGCATGCGCGCCCCTAGATTGCGGAAATTTTCCATTAACTCATAAACTGCCTTTTCATACTGAGGACTTATGTGATTGCCAAGCAAGTTTGCAAGTTTGCAATGACTGCCTAAGGGACAACCAGACAGAGAATTCAGCAGGATTCAGTGCTTTATTAAAATCTGTGTCCTTGATTAGCTCCCATATTTGAGGACCATCAAATGCACCTGCTTTCAGTTTTTTCCATGCTGACTCGTGGAAACCTTTGACGGAGGAAAGCAAATCCTCTACCTTCCCTGTCCGTTGCCTTGACAAAGTTCTCCATCAAACTAAGTTTGATGTGTAAGGGTGGGAGCAATATCTTGCTCGGTTCAACCAGAGGGTGGAACAGAATGTTGTGTGAACCAGGTTCTACATAATCCTTGTCTTGATGTCAGTCTTGTCTGACATAATGCTAGTCGTCAGCCCTACTGTCTCACAAGCACATAAAGCATAGATACTTTCTGTACCCACCTTTACATCACTAGATGTGACAAAACAGAAGTAATATATGGTTGGATGATAGCACTATTTTAGAATATACGATTTAATATAAAGCAAGCATATCTTAGAAACCAGACCTGACCAAAGAAAACTAAATATATATATTAAATTCAGCAAGCAAAACTGATTCTAAATCAGTTATAAAAGTTTAGAAACGCAGGCCAGTGTTATCGAAATAGCGTATCTGGGTAGAATAGTGAACCCGAATATAATCTGATATAGGTGTTCCGGGTGACTGGGACGCTGCAAATACGTGTATGTATCAAGTTGGTACGAAAGTAATGCCAGATTTTAGGGTAAATATTAAAAATGAAAAAAAAATGACTATGGAAATATTTAATCATAAACATAACCTTAAATGCTTTTAAGAACTTAATTCTAAGAAGATCGGTGAACAAGCTTATTAATGGCCCACTTGTAAAATTATCTAGGTTTTGCAGCAAAATATGAATCCAACCTCTTCTCTTAATGTTAACATAAGACCATCCAAATGGTTCTGAAATCCCCTAACGAATGATAATCAGAAGGAACGTATCAGGAGAGTATATAGGATGTGACATTATTTCCCAACCGAGCTCCTCCAAGAGATCTTTGGTTAATCAAGTTGTGTGATGGAGGATGACAACCCCTTATGTTGACTAAGGAGGGTTGCATCTGGCCCACAGCAGCTTTCGAATCACGAGGTAGATTGCAATAGATATTAACATTAATTGTTTGGGTGTTGTCTAGCAGTTCAAAATGGACAATTTCTTTCAATATATACTCAATATGACCTTTTATGGAAGATATCCTCCTCTCCGTTGTTGAAAAATTCTACTTCTTCGACTGATCCATGAACGATGGCGTTTAACCTTATGATAAAGGATCTACTTCTCATCACCAGTAACAAGCCCGCCCCGAAATGGAGCCTGTAGGTATCCTGTGAGCAATGACTCATAGCAAGCAATAGGTTGTTGCAGATTAACCATGGATATTTCGTGTGGGACCCATTTTCTAATCGCTGGAAACTTTCTAATATTTGGTATAAGAATGTAAGGTTTATTTTAATTTTGAGTAATGAAGTAGTGTATCATGAAAGACTAACAGAGAACGATTTCCACATTACATTAGTGCGGAGGGCGAGCAAGCGGGTGGGTAGGCAGGCAAAAGTAAGTACGTGGCTAGCAGCCACAGACTTTAAAGCACGCCACCATGCCAAAGAGCTGCCTGGCCACTGGGTGGGAGGAGTAGTCCCAAATGGCGGAAAATGGTTTTGCCGTCCTGTATTCATCTCTTGCAGAGCGGGCTACTGCGTAGGCTAATTAAAGGGTCGCCATGCCCATGAATGAATCTAAAAAGGTCTCCACATTTATTTCCCCTTCACAAGCGTAGAACCATCTTCGGACAGCTCCACGAAAAATGGAGCTGCTCCCGCTGGGAGCAGCTCGTAGGGCCAAACCTCTTGGGGAAAAATGGATGGCAGAGCCCATCGGCGCGTGCCCCTTAACTTCATGCACTCGTACATTCTGACCATACAGGAGGCCAGCATACCTGCGCCTCTCTACTCCCTGACAGATGTCGGTTTGCTAGCCCTAGACGAGACGACAAAAGGTACCTCAAATGGGATCCGCGATGTCTTGGTAGGGGATGGCAATATAGAGGCTCCACCGCGAGGTAAAATTGGTACTTGAGGTGACCCAGCCCGAGACGGTAGGATCCTTAATGGGGTCGAACGCGGGCTCGGGGTCAAGCACGGAACCCGAGTCCGCCCCTGTGAAAGCTCCACCTCAGACGGCTCTGGTCCCCCGGCAGGTGCCCCTGTGACAGCCAAGATGTTCTCCATTTCAGAGAAGGATCTTGTCGAGGCCAGTCCACCTGACCTAGGGGCTTATTCCGGCGGAGGAGAAAAGCGGGTTCATTCCCCACCCTCCTTTCTGGAAAAAAAAAAATCTTAAAACCAGAAAGACCCATGAGATCTTCTCCCTCCGCGGGAAGCACGGGAATAGACGGCTTTGCTGCCGTTTTGGTAAGCGAGATCGGCACGTCTGCCCCCGATGCTTCTCAGGGGGTGGGGGGAGAGTCGCTTACTAAGACTAAAAGTGCAAGTGCGCAGAGTGGAGCCTCGATTACGCCGGCCACCTCATTCAGAGGTTACTTAGCGTTTTTAAACCCGCTGGCTTCAAAGGCTTGCTAGTTATTCACTCTACTGATAGCAGCATGTTGCTAAGGGCAACATGATCCATCAGAGGAGAGCTCTAGCTAGCGTGATTGGTAGAGAACCGAAGGTGAACTGTTTCTCGGACGTGAGCCTTCTGGCAAACGCTTACTTCGATTCCCTACGAGGACACTTGATGCCACGCCAATAAGAGTGATGCCGCACTATACCATGAACTTCGTGAAATGGGTTGTTTATGCCAGGAACCTTCCGGACTACTCCATAGATGACTTCACCTTATAGCTGGCCGACCATGGAACAGTCAAAGTCAAACGTGTGATGAGAAAACAGGGAGGGACATCGAGACCTACCCCTAAAATCCTCGTCATGTTCGACTGTGACAAGCTCGCTGAGTCGCTGCGTGCAGGTTTCTATCGCTATCGTTTGATTGCATTCATGCCACTACCGTGGAGATGCTACTACTGCCACCGCTTCAGAAACATGAATCGCTCCTGTTGACTTGCAAATTCGGAGTTATCCAAATTCTGTGTAAGTTGCTCCAAAGCCGCACACGATAAGTCGAAATCGTGCTTGACCAAGTGTCAATTGCGGAGAGCCTTACCCTGGTTTTTCGAAGCAATGCGGTGCGTATCTCCTTGAGAAGGAAATCCTGGTCGGTCAGGCCCAGGATTGTCTCTCTTTTCGCGAAGATAAGTACTTGGTCCTGGCAAGCCCACCCTCTCCCGATAACTCTTCGAAGGCGACAGCGCCTTAAGCGCATTGTCCGGTCAAAAGCGCCCAGACCTCACCTCCAGTAAGCGTACGGCCATTTCCGTGAAGGTCTTTTATTCCAAAAGAACCCCCGCATCTCCTTCAAGTGAGGCCTGGAGGGCATATTCCTTCAATGGAATTGCCACGGATTGCGGGCCAACTGTGAGCCGCTGCGGAGGTTCGACTCACAGTTGCAGGAGTCCATACTGGACGCGTGCTCCATGTCTACCCTCCCAAGGTACAAGGGTTTTTCGACCATACCACCGCGGGATGGAGCTGGGCATAAGGATGCGCCAATTACATCCCGCATCGTCTCTCCGTTCTTCTCTTTACTCTAGATACCTCATTTCAGGTAGTAGATGTGCAGCTGTACCTGGATGAGAAGTACGAGTAATTGTTATTTCTGCGTAAATTCCACTGTCAGACAGCTTCGACGCGCGGGACTTTCGTCGTGTGGTGCCACGGTTGCCGAGGCCCTTTCTCTTGCTCGGGGATCTCCACGGTAGATACCTCCTCTGTGGAAACTACTCGATCAATCTCAGGGGTCAGGTCATTGCCGAACTGATCGACGAGCTGCAGATAGGTATCCTAAATGTGGATGAGTTTACGTATCACTGCTTGATAACCGCTTCATTTTCATGCCTCGATCTATCTTTTTCCTCTCTGGATGCACACCCTGATTTAGGGTGAGGTGTAGTCGATGACCTCCATGCTGGTGATCACTATCTCAAATATTATTTTCGGGGCCACTGCCGCCTCGGCGCTCTCGCTGGTTGTGCTTGGCGCTGGCTTTTCCGCATTTCTTGAAATGACAGATATATCTGTATCTGTCGAGGAGCTTAGGTCGGTAGATGAGGCCGTTGAGTTCTTCTCCGGCAACCTAATCGCCGCGGGCCTAACTACCATCCCTACAATGTCTGGCAGTTTTGCACGCCAACCCCTCCCGTGGTGGTCAGCCGAGTCTGAGGTGGCCCTCAAACAGAACAGTTATGCCTATATGCGCCACCTGAACGATTTCACTGTCGGTGAATTTCGACGAGCTAGGGCTAGGTTCCGGTATGTTTCGAAGCACGCTCGCAGCTATTCTTGGCCGGCATACGTGTTTTCACTTAACGGGAATACTTCTCTAGCAGAGGTGTGCATCAAGTCAAAGTTCTCGCAGCATCCCCATCCCGTTCTCCAGGAGAATGAGACCGCAATCTTGGACCCCGCGTCATTGGCGAAGTCCTTTGCGAATGCTTTCTCCAGATTCTCTAGCCGGGATGCTGCTGCGCTAGGGTCGCGACTGGATTTTACCTCCAGAGGCGGATAACCCTTCAACGAGAGTTTTACATTGAGGGAGTTGCGCTCCGCTCTCGCTTCGTGCGTGTACACCGTGCCTGTTTCGGACGATGTCCCCTACGCCATGCTTCGACACCTCGGTGAGCAAGGCATGGCCTTTTTGTTCGATTTCTTCAACAGGATCTGCATAGAGGGTATCCTCCCAGACTCCTGGTAAATTGCTACTGTGCTCGTTTTTTTGCAAAACAGCGAGAGATCACTCTACCCCGGCCAGTTTTTTCTCCCAATCTCACTCTCCTCTTCATGTGCAAGTTGATGGACAAATTGGTAAATGTTAAAGTACCTTTTTTCTGGAGAACAGAGGCAACCTCTCTTCAGCACACTGCGGCTTCTGTAAGTGCCACTACACGTCGCTGCTCTGCTTTGTTTGGAAAATGCCGTGTGCGTGGCCTTCCTTGTCGACACGAATACGACCCCACACGATGGGACGAGGGGACGCCTCCCAATCTTTATATCTGAATTTTTGCTAGATCGTTGATTACAGTTACGGGTGTGAGGACGAGCCCTCTCCGGCCCAATGGAGCAGGAAGAGGGGGTTCTGCAGGGAAGTGTCCTCAGTGTCATACTCTTTGTCCTGAACATCAACGGCACCACCCCGTGTGCTGCTTGGAAATGCCCTCGCTAAGCTCTACGTAGACGACCTTTTTATCTTTTTAGGCGCGGCCCAGATGCTAACTCTGGGGCGTCGACTACAACAGGCATTTAACCGCTTCTCTCGCTATGCAAAAGGGCATAGGCTTTGATTTTACTTTGCCCGGACTAAGGTGGTGCAATTCTGCAACCATACACGGCTTCACCCTGACCCACAGTTCTTTCTAAGTGGAATTCGCCTGGAAGTGGTAGACTCTCACCATTTCCTTGGTCTACTATTTGACCGACGTCTCACCTGGAAGGCTCATATTTGCAGCCTTAGAGTATCATGTACCCACGTTTTGGATATTATTCGCTCCATGATGTTTAGCGCCTGCCTTACTTTTTATCGATCCTTTGTTCGTTCGAAGCTCGATTACGAATGCGAGTTTTATGCATGCGCAGACGGAACGCCACGCTGGAGGGTACCATCTTTCACTATTTATCGCCACACATCTGCTCCCAAAGCTTCTCAGCGCCGAGAGTATTCCGTTCCCTATTTGGGGCACACTTCGTGTTATGCTGGAAGCGTGCTAGTGTGCACGGATGGCTTCAAGCCCCCAAAAGGGCTTGGTTACACGCCGTGTCCCAAATGTTTGAAGTCAGCAAGGCTCTGTCAGACGCTGCGTCTGTCTTCACGCCCGAGCTGGTTGCAATATACCGATCGGTACAGAAGATACCGCCACGTGCCCGGTTCGGAGACCGGATTGTGATTCATAGCGATTCACAAAGCACCCTGAGTGCTCTCAGGGCATTGAAATCTCCGCATCCTCTGTTTTGCGATATTCTTGAAGCTACTGTTTTGACGAGCCGGGCGGATGTCGAGCTTATCTTTTGCTGGGTTCCTGGACATCTAGGAATTGCGGAGAATGAGCGCGCAGATGAGGGGGCCAAATCGTCTGCGAATACTGGGCGACCAGAATAGCTCTTCGCTTTTTCTCACAGCAATTACAGTCCAGGAATTTTAACAGCTCTCCAGGCTGCTTGGCAATGAAGATGGGAATCGGTCGAGGGGAACTTAAACTTACGTGCCATTACGCCACGACTGTTCCCATTGACCTAACTCTAATGCCGCGACGACTTCAGGTTGTTTTCTGTCGTCTCCGAATTGGACACACTCGTGGACGCACCGCAATTTAATTGAGCGCTCTATGCGCCTTATTCTCACGACTGCGTTGTCCCCTAGACTGTTCAGTACCTGTCCTGGTACTGGGAGAAAGGGGTGGCTACATTTTGTCCCTTGTACTCGGGCCTGGTGTGTGCACACATATTTGTGGACTATACGACTTTTTGGAGGAAGCTGACCTCCTCCACTTTATTTTACTCTTTTTTGTAGGTCGCATGTTGCTGCGCGGCGGAGAGGCGGGCCTACCCCCGATACCGGAACACGCTTTCTTCCTGGTGCCTGTTTGCTTTCTTTTTGCTGTTGTTATTTAGCCTGTGTTTAACTTTTGTCGTTATTTTTATCTTTATCATTTATTATTTACACATTGTTATTTGTCTTTTAATCAAGCCTAGTAGTAGGCTCTCTTGTGAGTAAAGTGACTTTTGCCATAGTAGTCAGTCGCCAGGTAGGCTGTCAAAACAAAACAAAAATAATGCTAATTCCTGGTCGAGATAGGGATAGAGTTTATTTAGTTTTCTTAAGCTCTTTAACAAAGTCGTTCGATTTTTTACGAAAGTATGTGAGACTAATAAAAATGGATAATTTCTCTATTGTATTTCGTGTTGGATTTTAATGATAGACATTATTAAGAAACATTTTAATGTGTTTTTCATCTACTGATTCAAGGTAGCCATTTTTGTAAAGAATGTTATAAGAAAGATTAATTCTAAATGCAGCAGTCTGTATGAAAAACATATATTGTAGGCTCGATGAATAAAAGTTTTAATTGAGGGCAACTTAGGATTCTCTGGCAAGAAACTAAAGAAGCTTGTACCTACATATAAATGTAGGTTTCCTATAGACTAAAGTTTCATATTTTGTTTTCGAATGCTTAATATCTATGAATATATCCAAACGTGGATGACACATTTGTTTTAATGAAATCACGGCAGGAGGCAGAAAAAATATTTAAATAATCAAACTCCAGACACAATGATTCAAACAAATGAAGATTTGTCTGACTAGATTCTATATGCATGTTTAATCTTAGCTCTTGGTAGTGGCCATTGTTCGAATAGCGGTTATAATTGTAAATTTATAAATATGTAATGACTCTGAGCATATTTTTAGGCTGTGCCTAAGTTCGTTTTCTTTTATTTAATATATATATATATATATATATATATATATATATATATATATATATATATATATATATATATAAAATATATATATATATATATATATATATATATATATATATATATATATATATATATATATATCAGAGGCGACACCAGGTCATCAATGTCACTCGGGCTCATCAAAGATTTCGCATAAGACACATGTATAAAAGGAGGTAAGAGACGTAATGCACACCGCAGACTTATATGTGCACAAATAATTTAACAATAAGATAGAAATATACTTTTAATAGAAAAATTACTCACTTCATTTATACGTGAACTCCAGTCGTCTTGATTTGATGGTGAACTCGTATACTATCCTGTCGTGCAGCTCCTTCTTCTTGTCCAAGTCTTTCAAAATGCTTTTCTCGATGGAATATGAGCCAGTGAAGACAGCCGTTCTTGGGCAATTTTGCTTCTTAGATATGAGCGGATTCTATCCAACGTTGAAAAATTTTCCTCATTAGAGACTGATGTAAAGAGGATCGTCAGCACTAGTTTAATTAGTTTAATGGATTCCAGCACAGCGAAAATAAACTCCCATTTATACAGTAAATCTAAAATGGAGTTGATTGACTTGCACTTTTGAAATCGCTGTCAATATCCATATATTTTAGCTCATTTACTAAGTTCTTACAGTGAAAAATGTTGCATAAGAAATGAGTTAGCAGACTTCAAACTTATTAACGTCTAGTAATTCAAAAAATGCATACTCCTGAATGCAAGAAACTATGCTATGAGAAAGACGCACAGAATAACAGCAATCAAATAACGACAGCGGCGTAACAACCACCATTAACCGAAGACCGGTCTGACTGTCGCCTGTACTGTACTCTTGACAAGAGATACCACTTAGTCTTATAAACCTACCAGGCTCGTTCGTATTAGCCCGAGTTGCTGGATAACAATTCGTCCCTCTAAGAATATTGTAGAACGGAAATCTTTCATAGATTGGAATTTAAATTTTAATATCTATAAAAATCTATTGTTCGAAGAAAACATTTAATTTTAATTACTTTTAATTTTTATGATTATAAATAACAACTATGGCTGTAAATTCTGAGCCTGAGTCAAGCGCGTGTGAACGATTTCGAGAGGCTAAATAAAAGGAGCCCAAGTTATTGGCTGCAATTACTTACTTGAAGTCAGTGATG
Source organism: Ceratothoa steindachneri (assembly GCA_963969495.1). Lineage (NCBI taxonomy): Eukaryota > Metazoa > Arthropoda > Malacostraca > Isopoda > Cymothoidae > Ceratothoa > Ceratothoa steindachneri. The sequence goes on from OZ018317.1 coordinate 122,262,292, forward strand.
GCAGTAATTAAATCAGCTTGGAAATACACGTACACTTTACTAAATTTATATAATTGCAGTAGGAAGGATACGACCATCAGTGACATTCCTATTTATTCCAAGCAACGTTTCGGATTACCTAATCCATCATCAGGCTAAAGGAATAAACACAATTTGTGAGGCGAACGACCTTATTGAAAGACCCTATATAAATATATATATATATATATATATATATATATATATATATATATATATATATATATATATATATACATATATATATATATATATATATATATATATATATATATATATATATATATATATATATATATATATATATATATATATATATGTAATACCATCAGTACCAGTCTACATTACACGTGGGACAATGTTACCCCACATAAGTTACAAATATTTCAGTAAAATTAAAAGTTATTTTGTCGTTCTCTCGTCTTTGACACATCCTTTCCTAATAACATTTTTATCTACTGTTCTATAAATTGAAATTTGGATACTATCAGAGGCAAATTTTAAAGAATATTCTGGGAAATTTCCATTAAAATAAAGGAGTATTTTCAATAAAATGTAGATTTAGGCTTTTTATCTTCTAGGTTTGGACGGTATTCTAGAATTACAAATCGGCTTTTGGATTGTTCAGGATTATTAACAGTGTTTACGAGCTTCCGGTGGTAGGCAGCTACTAGCAAATGCAATCGAGACATCATTAATGTTTTTTCTTTTAGATTATGGAATGACTCAACATGCGGATATCATAGATATGGCAGTTGGGCATTTTTTATAATGAATTTTCTTTGAGTCTTAGGTTTGAGAAGTGCTAAATTTTAAAATCTGTAATACACCTAGAACAGGGGTTTCCAAACTTTTCCAGTTTGCGACAAACTTTCTAAACATACATAAGTTTGCCACACAGCAATTCAGTTTTAATACCAAACAAAAGGTTAACCGTTAGTTAATTCCATTATAGAAGATAATGGGACATAAATAAATTTTAATAACGAAACGTATCGAGAAAACCTGTAATTTATATTTTTTTAAATATATAATTAGGTATCAAACTAAGATACCTTTTCGAGACAAATAATATGTGCAAGGATTAAAAGATTTTAATAACACCAAGGACTTACCATCTTAATGCATCCACCCCTCTCCCACGTCTTCCTCTTTCGCTTCCTCTCCCTCACCCTCCTCTCTCTCTCACTCTCTCTCGCTGTTTCGCTTTTCTCTTTTTCGCTTTTTTCCTTTCCTCTTTTTCTCTTTATCTTTCTCTCTCTCTTTTCTCTCTATTTCTCTTTCTCTCTCTTTCTCACACTCTCTCTCTCACACACACACACACTCTCACTCTCTAAAATACACACACCCTATCTTTTTCTCTCTCACACACTCTCGCTCACATACACACTCTCTCACACACACTCACTCTCTCACACACATTCTCTCTCTCACACACTCACACTCTAGCCAAAAGGATTCTTTGGGCCTTCTTCTCAGTCTCGATGCATTGCTTCGAGAACTTTAGGTCACTTATACTGACAAGGCTCAACTGCTCCTATGAGTCTATATTCTTTCATTTTCGTACGTGCAGAACATAGTCGACATTGGGGTTTTGGTACCCGATGTGCATGACCTGCCACTTGTCTAGGTTAAATAGCATTTGCCATTTTTTAGACCATTCCCCCAACCGTTCAATGTTCTGCTTTAAACTAACCTAACCTAACCCTCAGTGACTCCACTCGTAACTAGACTCCAACCAGAGCTCGATCCATTTACCACCACCCTCTGCCTCCTCCCTTTTAACTAGTTCTCGATCCAACGAGCCACCTCTCCCCTAATTCCAAGAGTGCGAACCTTCGACATCAGTTGGCGGTAGGGTACCTTATCAAAAGCTTTTTCAAAGTCAAGATATATAACATCTACCGCCTTGCAAAGGGCATGTTCACTGAACACATTGTGGAAAGATTCCAACAAATAAGTCAGGCACCATCTGTGGCGTCTGAACCCGTGCTGGTAATCTTTTAAGAGACTGTAGGGGTCTAGATGGTCAACTATTCTGGCTACTATTATACCGTTCAGGAGTTTGCATACTATCCAAGTCAGACTGACCGGTCGGTTGTTGCCGTGTTTACGGTTATCTCCTTTCTTGAAGATCGGGGTAACATTCGCCTCTCGCCAGTCTGCCGGAACAATGCCAGACAGTGGAAACTGAAAAGAAATAATCGTTCAGAAGATCCGAACTTTCAGAGTCGGAGAAATACAGTTCCCCGTTTTCACCTCCCAGAGGACCAATTTTCCTCGTTATTGGTCGTCGACTATTTACGTAATGGAAGAACTCTTTCGGGTTCTCCTTGCAGAGATGAGCTACCCTCATATCCTCGTTACGCTTGGCCACCCTTATAAAAGTGTGTAGTATCCTTCTTAGCTGGTTATATTCAACGTAATCGGAAGGCTACTCTCTTCCTCCTGATGGCACACTCGATATCTCGAGTGAACCACTTCAACTTCGGAGCAGAGCCTCTACAGGCTCTCAGTGGAATGAGAAAGAGAGAGTGTGTGTGTGTGTGTGAGATAGTGTGTGCATGTGTGTGTGAGAGAGTGTGTGCGCGTGTAAAAGAGTGTGTGCGTGTGAGAGAGTGTGTGTATGAGAAAGAAAAGAGTGTGTGTGTGAGAGAGAAAAGAGTGTGTGTGTGATAGAGAGAAAAAAGTGTGTATCTGATAGAGAAAAAGTGTGTGTGTGAAAGAGATAGAGAGAGAGTGTGTTTGTGAGTAGGGGTAAGAGAGAGTTTGTGTGTGTGAGAGAGAAAGTGTGTGTGTGAGAAAGAAAGAGAGAGTGTGTTTGTGAGTGTGTGTGAGAGAAAGAGTGTGTGTGTGAGAGAGAGTTACAAGGAGTTACAAGGAAAGAAGGTCCCCTAGGAGACCTTACGGTCCATTCAAAGAGGGTACCTTTGGACTAGCAATCGAGCGGGCACATGGCTGCTCAATTGTTTTGCGTCCCAAAACGGCCACTTTTCAAGACTTTGTCTAGTCTTGACTTGAACTGGTCAACAGATTCACTGTTGACAACTTCCACTGGAAGTGCGTTCCACTTACCGCAGATACCGTAAGTGAAAAAACTTCCACATAGATTGCGGTTGTAACGCTTCAGTTCCAGTTTGAAGCCGTGATTGCGCGTTCTGTTCTCACTCAGTGTGAAAATATCCCGGTAGTCAACATTGTCGAACCCTCGAAGTATTTTGAAAACTTCGATGAGCTGACCACGCAGTCTACGGGTTTCCAACGAGAACAGATTTAATTCCCTTAGTCTATCCTCATAACTTTTATGTCGGATAGGGGGAATCAGTTTGGTTGCCCTAGCTTGTACGCGTTCCAACCTTGCGATGTCCTTTCGAAACGAAGGACTCCAAAATTGTACGGCATACTCCAGGTGCGGTCGGACAAGTGAGTTGTAGGGACAAAGTACTATCTCCTTGTTACGGTATCCAAACAGGCGCTTTATGTAGCCTAACATCCTTTGGGCTTTCTTCTCTGCCTCGATGCACTGTTTCGAGAACTTGAGGTCGCTAGTGATAGTAACACCCAAGTCCTTCTCAGTGTCACTCGATTCAAGAGCAGTGCCCTTAAGGATATAATGAGATTGGGGGTTTCTGTGGCCGATATGCATTACTTTGCATTTCCCCACGTTAAAAGGCATTTGCCACGTGTCCAACCACTCCCTAATCTTCCCAAGATCTTCCTGCAGGCGGGCAGTATTTCCATCCTTTGCAACGTTCATACCAAGCTTGGTATCGTCGGAAAAATTTGAAAATCTTGGCAACCATGTTACCGTCCATGTCGTTGACGTATATGATTAATAGTAGTGGTCCCAGGACAGAACCTTGAGGGAAACCCGCTAGTAACGGGCACCCACTCAGAAGCCTGTCCATTCACCACCCATTGCCGTCTGCCACTTAGCCAGTTCTCGATCCAGCCAGCTACCTTTCCGTCTATGCCCAGCGCTCGCACTTTCCGGAGAAGGCGGCGGTTTGGTACCTTATCAAAGGCTTTCTGAAAGTCTAAGTAAACCACATCCACTGCCTTGTCCCGATCGTGCTCACTGAACACGAAGTGGAAGAATTCCACAAGGTTCGTCAGGCATGACCGTTGTCTTCGGAAGCCGTGTTGGGAACTCCTCAGTAGTTGGTTTGACTATAAATACGACGTCATTTTGTCCACCATCATGCTTTCCATGAGTTTACCGACTATCGAAGTCAGACTGATAGGTCGGTAGTTTGACGGATGGCTGAGGTCTCCTTTCTTGAAGATCAAAGTCACCTCCGTCTCACGCTAGTCTCTAGGAACGCATCCGGTCCGGAATGACATGTTAAAGATAGCGCACACATGTAGTGATACTTCATCGCACACTACTTTCAACACCTTGGGTAGAAACCCATCCAAGCCAGGGGACTTATTCGTCTTTAGGTCAGCGATGTTTTTCTTTATTTCTCCTTCGGTGAAGTCCATTGCCTCCAGCTTTTCCCCCGAGTAGGAATCCGTAGGCTGGGGGATGGGACCACACTCTTTAGTTAACACTGAGGATAAGTAGTCATTGAGAAGGTTAGCATTTTCTGCATCTGAGTGAGTTAATGCACCCTTGTCCACTAAGGGCCCAATCCTACGATGGATTGGTTTACGGCTATTTACATAGCCGAAGGACTCCTTGGGATTCTCCTTGCAGAGTCTGGCCACTCGGAGTTCCTTAGTACGCTTAGCCACCCTTATGCTGGACTTCACTCTCCTGGCCTGCCTCCGGTACTCGTCAAAGGCACACGAGATCTTCAATCGCCGGTACGCATTTCTCTTCTCCCTAAGAAGTTGGCCGATTTCTCGATTAAACCACTTTGGTTGAACAGAAGACCGACGGAGGCATTTCAGAGGGATGCAACTTGATTGAAGACTCATGAATTTATTTTTGAAATTGTTCCACGAATCCTCAACCTCTTCGCATACCGCAGTCAGCCCAGCACGAAGGCTTGCAAAGTCTGCTCTTCTCAAGTCAAGTTTCCTTGATTGACTAGAAACAGACTTTACCTTTCGGATCTTGACGGTAAATCTAACTAGCTGGTGATCACTGCCACCGAGCTCTTCGCCTAAAGAGACATCCTGAACGATATCATTCCCAGAGGTGAAGACCAAGTCGAGGATATTGTCTCCTCTCGTCGGTTCTCTGACCCATTGAGTGAGGAACTCGTTGTTGGCGAACTCCAGGAGTAGCGCGCTCTCGCCACAGGCTGCTCTGGTTTCCCAGTCAACTTGTCTATTGAAGTCGCCCATAACGATGCACACTCTGCCTTGAACAAGCTTACCCAGCAGCTGGTACAGTTTCCTGTCCTTCTCAACGGGTTGGAAAGAAGGTCTGTAAAGTACTAGGGTCCTGTATCTGACAGGACCTATCTTTAGGTCAACGCCTAGGAGCTCGTGATCAGATATAATGTTGGAGTTCGTAGATTTGATTGTATCCTTGACATAAAACATTACACCGCCACCATCTCTGTCTGGCCTATCTTTGTGGAAGAGTTTTCAGCCAAGAACCGTGAATTCGCCTTCAAAGTCTCGGTTTGAGGTTTTTATCCACGATTCTGTTATGGCTACCATTTCGGGTTCTTTCGTCGCTACGAGGCCACGGAGCTCAGGAAACTTGTTCCTGATTGACCTCGCATTGAACAGAAGAACTTTCAGGCAGTCCCCGACTGTAGGACTCCCTACGCTCTTCCGTTTCCCGGCTTGTTTGTTGGCGAGGCACACTTTTTTGCGACCTCTGAGAAGGTCGTTCCTGGAGTGACGCGGGTGCACTGCTGTACGTCCGCCCTCACTCTATGCTGGATACTCCTTCCGGTCCTCTCTACGACATCCTGGATCATGTTCGACAGAGAGGCCTTTCCTTTAAAGGAAAGATGTACCCCATCCCTTTGGTAGAGATCATTTCTACCATAAAAGGTGAGCTATGGTTCCACAAAAAAGACCCCCTCTGCCGTACACAAATCTTCCAGGCGCCGGTTTAAGGAGATATTCATCGAGTGATTGGTCCGTGTTGACCTCTCCTCGGGAGCATCCCGACTACAACACGCTTGTGAGTTTTCAGCCTACAGTCGTCCACGGCACCCATAACCGTGTGGAAGATTTTATCTGTAGTGCCTACCCTACCTCCTCTCAGGTAGAGGTCGTTTCCAGAGCAACGACTGAGCTCTCAGAAATCTGTGATTTCTCAGCCTCTACTCTGATGGGGTGGTTACCACATCCTGCCAGGCAGCTTACCTTCACACTAGTGCGAAGGCGGGCGGCTAGCAGAGACTGCAGGCTCCGTGCTTGAGAATCACCGATAAGGGTGACTCTTGCATATTTGTCAGCAGGCGACTTATTCTTTCTTCTCGGAAGCGACTTGCCGCTTTCCTCTTGTATCTCTACATTTTTCTTTTTTTTCTTCTTCATCTTATTTTTCTTGTCTTCATGTGTTTTCTCTTCTTCCGTTTCTCTTTTCTCTTCTTCTCTTTCCACTTTTCCTTGCGCACCAGTAACGCTCGAATCCTCTACACTGGGGTGAGCAGCATTAAGGTCCTTTTTCTTCTTCTCATTGGCTCCAAATGGCAGAAGTAGGACTGCCAATGTAGTTTCACCTCCTTGGGCTGGAGTCATATCGGCGGAACTACCCAAGTCAGTGGGACTTTCGTCTTGAGCTTGAGCCGAATGGGCCTCTAGTTTAGAGTCTAGCTCTAGGATTTTTTCCTCGAGACGCCGAATCTGAAGCACGTGCTGCGATTCTAGGGTCTGTATTTTACTTTCTAGCGCCCTAGTTTTTTCTTCAGAGGTTGTGAAGAGATCCTTGAGTTCGTTGCAATATGCCACTGCCTCTCGGACCTCTCCTTTAAGGATGCAGTCGGTGCATATACTTCCCGGGTGGCATTTAAAAAAACATCCTTCTGGGAAGTCCACGCACCACTTATCCTTCTGGCATATCGCACATGTTTATTTGAGTGCAGCTGGACCTTTTTTCCTAGGAATTTTGAACACTTTCTCTCTTTCAAAACTTTGTGACCAATCAATAGAAAAAGGGGGTTGGTGAGTTCTCCCCACGTGAATCGCTCCCGCCTATCGATCGGGGACGTTTTGGATCTTTCAGAAGGCACGCTCCATGTGCTGCTGTTCGTCCGACCGAGTTGTCAAGCCTCGGCGTGCCGTGGCTCCCAACTAAGCAGCACAGATGGTCCCCGAAAGGGGTCTATCGATCTATCACCAGGTGAACAACAACGAAGCACGCCCCTTACTAAACTCCTACTAGTTCCCTTCACAACGGCCAGGATCTCGGAGTAGCGTTCAATGGATATCCTGCCACACCAAGGGACTCGACCCAAGGCTTTTTGTGGCCTTGCAACCAACATGGGAACAAAGGGCCGTCACCTCGGACCAATGCTACCATAAGCACCCGTCAACATGCACTGGGAACGGTCAATAATTATGCGCCAGGGAAGGGGTTAACGGGGCACTACCATCATCCCATTCATCGTTCCCCAGCGCCTATGACTCCTTAAGTCTTAGTCTCTCGCAACCAGTGAGCGTCGATTGGCGTTGTTTATAGATGTTCCAAAGCCTCTCTTCTGACGCATGAGGTAGCTATTAGGTCCTTATATGTAGATAGATGAAAAAAGGGTAAGAGTAACATGATAGGAATAGGGTTTTGTTTTGTTGCTTTTTTATTTTTGTATAAGTAGAAGAAATAGGATTAATGTAAAAAAAAGAGGAAGGATAGAGTAGGATAAAGAAAGACGCACTTAGTCTGGAACCTAATTTTCGACCAAATCGACAAGGGAAACCCTGCCAGGGGTACCAGAAGATAAGTACCCCTGCCGACATAGCTCGAAAAGTCAAGGGTACGCACAAGCTCTCTTCCCGCGACAAGGGGGCGTCACCTCTCTCTCTACTTTCTTAGAGAGAGAGAGAGAGGGTGTGAGAGAGAGAGAGAGTGTCATAAGGAATAGTAGTCATTCAAAGGACATTGCTGACCATACCGTAGAGGTACTATTTTGGGAAAGCTCTAACCTAGAGCATAGGAGAAAGTATAGCATAGATGAAGGCTCTCTCCACACACCTCTCCCACCCGCATTTGTGGGCCAGAAAGCTGAAACGATATCTGAATATACTGAAAAAAATATGAACAAAAACAGAAAATATTTAGCAAAAAGGTGAATTCTATCTACTTTACTCAAATCTCTAATCTATACTTAGTTGGTACCATCTAGGTGAAGGTGTGGATTATCTTGTCATCGAGATTTAAACTGTTCAACTGACGAACTGTTTACCAATTCTGGCGGTAGGCAGTTCCACGTTCCACAGATTTTGTACGAGAAGAAGTTGCCGCAAATGCTAGTATGGAATTGCGGTAATTCAAGTTTGTAACCGTGGTTACGTATAGCATTTGCGTTCAAGGTGAACAACCTCCTGTGCTCTACGTTTTCAACTTCTCGTATTATCTGAAAAGTTTCAATCAGCTAGCCTCTAACCGGCACGTCTCCAAAGGGAACATCCCCAGTTCTCGTAACCTATGCTGATAACTTTATGTCTAAGGGAGGGGACCAAAATTGTACGACGTATTCAAGGTGTGACCGGACTAGAGAGTTATACAAGGCAAGAACAATCTGCTTATTTCGGAAGCGAAAATGCCTCTTTATGTACCCAAACATTCACTGGACCCTCTTTTATACCTGGAGGCTCTGCCTAAAGAACTTTAGATCACTGCTGATTAAAACGCCTAAATCTTTATGAATGTCAGTGGTATCTAGTTTTCCCGAGGGTTAAAATGGCCGATGTGCACTACCTTGCACTTGTCATAGTTAAATGGCATCTGTCACCTCTCTGATCACTCGCCTATACTGCGAAGGCTATTTCGCAGCCGTTCCACTCTTTCTCGCGAGCTTACACTACCTCCTACCTTATTACCTTCGGCGAACGTGGTTATCGAGCATATTAGTCCTTCGTCTATATCATTGATGTAGACGATGATCAATAGAGGCCCAAGCACTGAGCCATGTATCACCCCGCTACTGATTGGCGCCCATCGCGAGGCTACCCCGTTGATCTTTACTCATTGCATCCGTCCCGAAAGCCAGTTTTCTATCCATTCGGCTACCTTGCCGGTAATACAAAGGGTGTGATACCTTATCAAAGGTTTTTGAAATTTCAGGTATAAGATGCTACAACTCGACTACGATCATACTCAATCAAATGCTGTGGAAAAAATCTAGTAGGTTAGTAAGACATGAATGGTTTTTACAAAATCCGTGCTGGAATCCAAGATCAGGTTGTGTGACTCTAAGTGTTGTACTATACGGTCTGTGATTGTTCCCTCGAGCAGTTTGCCTACGATGGATGTCAGGCTAATAGGCTGGTAATTACTCAGGTATTCGCGGTCATCCTGTTTATAGATGGAAGTTAGGTCTGCTATTCTTCAGTCTTCCGGCACTTCTTCAGTTTCCAAAGATTTTATGAAAATGGTGGTGAGATGTCGAGCGACCTCTTCACTAACCTCTCGGAGGACTCTAGGAAGAAAGCCATCCGGACCTGGAAACTTATACTGGTTAAGGTTTCGAAGTCTGGTTACTAATTCGTATTTCTCTAAGACTATTACACATAAGTTTTCGCTCTCTTCGAGATGAACCCCCAGCCTCGGAGCTGGACCGTAAACTTTCCTCGTAAATACGGAGACGAAGTAGCCGTTCATCAAGTTGTTGATGTCTGTTTATGACTTCCGCAACGCACCATTGTCATCTCTCAGTGGTCCTATGCTATGACGAATCGGTTTGCGACTATTGACATGCAGAAAGAATTATTTCGGGGTCTCTTTACTGAGGAATGCCACCTGAATTTCCTCTCTGCGCACCAGTTCTTCAACTTACTTAAACTTTTCCCTGTATTGAAGAAGCCTTTCTTCATTACGGTTGGCTTTCCAGTTATTGTAGGCAGATTTCCTGTTCCTTATCGCTGCGGCGATGTCTCGATTGAGCCATCTCGTTTAGAGAGGCTTGCCGCTTATCCTTCTGCTGGGGACAAACGTAGTCTGTTGGGTCATAAAATTTTATTTAAACGCCAACCATTTGTCCGAGACTCCTTCTCATGTTGCGGGCCCAAGCCGAGCTATCGCATCCCGAAAACCCACAAAGTTCGTGAGTCGGAAGTCGGGTTTAAAGATAGCGACGTGAAAGCGTCTGTCACGTGGAATGTGGACGGAAAACGTGACTGTGCGATGATCGCTACCGTCCAGACACTTTCCCACGCTGAGTCCGGATACAATGTTGTCCTCGGTGCTAAACACCAAGTCTGTTAGACTTGGTGTTTACAACCCCTCGTTGACTCCTCTACCCATTGTGTCAGGAAGTTATCCTGAATTAACTCAATTAATCTTCTCCCTTCCGCATTGCTTGTTCAGTTCCTCCAGTCAGTTCCACGGTAGTTGAAGTCAATAATGACCAAACTTGTGTGACTATTTATCAGGTCGGTTTTCTTTGCACACAGGCTTGAGTCTAACTCTCCTGACTGAATTTGCTGCCTGTAAACCACCACTACTTGATAAGAGGAGCTGGTACAGTCTATGTCTAGCCCTAAAATCTCGTAACCAGATCTCAAATTGCATTCGACAGCAGGGAAACAGTTCCAAACGTATACCATAACTCCGCTGCCCTCTCGAAAATGTCGGTTACGGTGGAACATTGTATAACCGGGAATCGTAAACTCACCCTCGAAATCTACCTTGTTAGTATGGATCCACGTTTCTACGATTGCCACGATATCTTTTCGGTTATCGGAGGTCAATACAGTCCCAAGTTCCTCCCACTTGTTCCGTATCGACCTCGCGTTAAAAAATATAACTTTTAGGGAACGCTGGCTAGTCCGCACGCTCTCTCCGCTAACGCGTTTCCCGACGACTGGGATGGAGTGTTGTTCTCAGAAAGGGACGTATTACCATGAACTTCCTTTAAGTTGCCTGGATCTTCTTCACCTGAGACCGGTTCTTCGTCACCGGCAGGGCTTCCATTACTCTCGGGTTGTGGTGCAGCAGGGTCTTTTGCAGTAGAATGTCTCGCATTGACTTGCTCTCGCGACTCGTCTTGAGTATCATGTTCGGTAGTACTCGTCGAGTTGCCGTTTGGCTCGCCCCGTGCAAACTTCAACAACCAGAAGGCATTCCTGTCGATTAAATCGGCCAGAAACCTTCTTCTTTGGTCATTTAGGTGGACTCCGTCCTCCGTGTATAGGTTATCTCGTCCGAAAAACAAGTCAACTGGGTCTACAAACTTAACTCTTGTGAAGGCACAAAGGTGACCTAGACGTTCGTTAATGCCAAGAAGTTTGCTATTTTCGTGCGCTGTAACAAACCTTTTGGGTAGCATCCCCACAAACATAGTCTTGCTAGTCTTTGAGAGAAGATCCTCTGCAATCTTCATCGATGTCTGGACTATATGTTCCGTTAGCCCGCCTCTACCTCCTCTAAGGAAAAGGTCGTTTCCACTGACGATTGAGGCAAGTACGGAGCTCCTGGAAAAATTCCGTACATTCCTAACTTCGTCTTGTAGCGCCACGTTATCCTTCCCGGGAAGACATCGTACTTCCCACCTGTGTCACTTCCTCTCACCCACGTGCTGCTGAAGGCCTCGCAGCTGCAAGTCTCCCACCACTACGCATTGCGCGCCCTCATCCAACAGGACGGCAAAGAAATTTATGGTTCTCAAGGGGTCCTCTGCTTCTTCTTCTTCTTACCACTTTTCTTTTTCCCTCTTACTTGCTGAAACTCTCCTTCGTTCCACCTCGCACCCCTAACCTCCAGTGAACCCCCCACTGCCGGTGGTCATCTCAGTCGGTTCACTGTTGCTTTAATCGCAGCTACTACCTGTCTTTTCTTCTTTTTCTTTGAATTGGTCCAAAGATTTACTGCAGCAGCTCCAATAGGAGCACCTGCAGCCCAAGTCTTATCGTTCTTTATATTCTGTGGATTCATTCGAGCTGCGTCCGACACAAGAGTTCCCGCCGTCTAAAGGGTTGCCGCGGATCTAACCTGTATCTATTCTTTAACCCCCTCTTTCATCCCTGCCCTGGTCTTTTCTGCGAACTCCATGTACAGATTGGGAGGTACTGCTCTCTTGCATCGTGTCTGCGGCATTACTGTCCGCCGCGATAGTTCCTCTAGTTTTGTTCCCATTCCCTGGAGGTGACCTGGAGATGACATGTCTCCTGATTTCGTTAACTGCCTCTTGAAGTTGGCCCACCTGATTCCTCACGTTAGTCAATTCCACAATGAAGTTTTCTTCGAATTGACCAAGTTGATTTCTCACAACGGGCAGTTCGCGGGAGTGACGTTCTTCCGCTTCCCTCCTCTTCCTCTCCATTGCAGACGCTCTGACGAGTGATGTTCTTAAAGTTTCCCTCTTTAAAATCTATATACCAACGAATGCCTCCGCACCTAGGACATTCAGTTTTTAATTGTTGGGCACCAGGGTATTTTTCTTTATTTACTTTTGTGAACTGACTAGGCGCGCGCTAATATCTTCTATGCTTGTGACTACTAAAATAAGAGGGAAAAATTTAGTACTGGGTCTCGCGCTGGACGCATCCGCCTACCCCGCAGGTCTTTCCAGGCCCCCCCTCCCCACTAGAAGAAAGGGTTTCCCCATAGGCTAGATGGTCCCAAACGTAGCGCAACTTACGGGCCGCAGCCACAAGTGATTTCTCACTGGTTTCTCGCCAGGAGGAAAGCCATGGTTGGGGCCATACTAGGCCCTACTGAGTGTTCAGATTCGTAGCCCAGGCATTCAAGGGATATTTTGCCATCACTAGTGACCTAGCCCGAGACCTTTCGGTTAGCCTGGCAGCCAACTAGGCAGGGAAGTTGTGACCAGTAACAGCCCAGCCTAAGTCATCAAAGGACGGTCACAGGGGCTGGTCAGGCATTATGCGTTAGTGGTGGGCTTTTCAGGGGATACTAGCCTCACCACATTATTCCGTCCCCTGTTGGCCTGAGACTCCTCTGTCCCAGTCTCTAACAACCTGTAAGGGTCAAATGGTGGTATTTATAGAGGTTCCAAAGACTCTTTTCTGGTGCATGAGGTAGCCGCCAGGTCCCTACCTGTTACTAGCAAAGAGTTGATAGATAAGGATTGATGAGAGTTGTTAGTTGCATACACTTATACACATACACAGATATACCGAAGCATACATTTATACAGAGAAACACGATAGCTCCCCCTTTTTGTTTATATAGTGAGATGGGTTGAGGAAATGTGGGGAAGTTAGATGAGAAAGAACCAGAGAGGACAAAGGAGAGAGTAAAGAAGGAACCAAATATAGAGAAAAGGAAACATAAATTTAGAATAGCGAGAAGGAGAGAGAAAAGAGATGAAAAGAGTAAAGAGGGTGAGTCATTGAGAGAGACTGAAAGAGAGAAATGGCTAGGTGGACATATATATGGAGATATACATCTTTCATCTATATACATATAAAAACAGTTACAACACATATATACACATACATAGAAACAGCGAGGAAAAAGAGAGAAAGAGAAGAGAGTGCTAAAGGGAGAAATACAAAAAAGCAGAGAAAAAACGGGAGCGAGGGAAAAGAGGGAGCGGGAGACAAGATAAGGAGACATAAGAGAGAAAGAGAGAGTTAGAGTGATACAGAAGAAGAGATAATAGAAAAAGGACAAAAGACAGAACAATAAGACAGGGAGAATAAAAGATTAGGAGAAAAATAGGGAGCGGGCGCATAGAGATAAAGAAGAAAAAGGAGAAAAGAGATATAGAGAGGGAGTGGAAGTGAGGTGGTGATAGATAGATCTATAGATAATTGAGAAAGAAAAGGAGAGACGAGTAAAAATGAACAAAAATAAAGAAAATTGAGTTAGAAAAAAGGAGATGCTGAGAGAGATAATAAGAGATAGCGAGTGATTGGGAGAGACGGAAAGAGAGGAATAGCTAGACAGACAGATATATGCAGGTATACATCTTCCATATATCTACACATACATAGAGTCAAGGTTAAAACACGTATCTACAGACATATACACAAAAAGGAGAGAAACAGAGAGGGAAGAAAGAGAGAACTATAAATTAGTGAGAGAGAAAAGGATATAAGAGAGAAAAGACAAAAAGACAAATAAGAGGCAGAGTAAAAAAAGGGAGCGGGAGAGAGAAAGAGAGGGAGAGGAAAAGAGAGGTAGAGAGTGAGATTGAGATGGTGATAGCTAGATAAATAATTGAAAGAAAAGATAAAAGGATATGAAGGACAGTGAAAAAGGGGCAGACAAACAAGAAAGTTGAGAGTCAGAAAAACGAGAGCGGAGAGAGATAATGAGACTGAGTGAGGGACAGAGAGAGAGAGAGAGAGAGAGAGAGAGAGAGAGAGAGAGAGAGAGAGAGAGAGAGAGAGAGAGAGAGAGAGAGAGAGAGAGAGAGAGAGAGAGAGAGAGAGAGAGAGAGAGAGAAAAAAGGCTAGATAGCCGGATATTTGTAGTTGTACATCTTTCATCCATATACACATACACATAGTAACAGTTACCACACCAATCTACAAACATATTCACACGCATAGAGGGAGAAACAGAGAGGAAAAAAGAGAGGACAAAAGGGGGTATAGTAAAGAGACGTAAAGAAAAAAAGGAGCGGGAGAGTAAATAGAGATACATAAAAGGGAACTGGAGTTAGCGAGAGACAGAGAAAGCTATAATACAGAAGGGAGAAGGAGAGATAAGAAAGATGTAGGAATAAAGAGAAGATAAGGGGAAGAAAAGAAGGAGCGGGAGAAAAAGAAAGACAAATGAATGAGAGGTAGAGAGGAAAAATAGGAATACACACCTAGAGAAAGAAACAGAGAGGAAAAACAGAAAACAAGAGGACAAGAAGGGGGGATAAAAACGGGCAGAGAGAGAAAAAAGTGAGTGCGAGAGAAAAAGGGAGCGGGAGAGAGATATTTATACATAAGAGAGGAAGAGTCAGTGAGAGTCAGAAAAAGAGATAAGAGGGAAAGGATAAAAAAGATATAGATAGCGACCTGATGGTGATAGATAAATAGATAGATAGATGGATAGAGAGAAAAAGATGAAAGAGATTGAGATAGTCATAAAAAGGAGAGAGCGGAAGAGGAGGAAGATAATGTAAGAGGGAAGTAAATGTTATAGGGCACTAGAAGCATATGTAGGTGAATGGGAGGCGAGATAATGAACGAATGAAGGTTGGAGAGAGAGAGAGAGAGAGAGAGAGAGAGAGAGAGAGAGAGAGAGAGAAACACTACAGGTATGAGAGTAGAAGGAATAGAAAGTGAGTCAGAACCCGAGAGAATTGGAAGAGAAAGAGAGAAGGTGGGTAAGAATGAGAGAACTAGTGGAACAACGAGAGAAGGCAAAGTGTGATATAGGTAGGTGAGATTGAATAAGTGAGAAGATATATATATATATATATATATATATATATATATATATATATATATATATATATATATATATATATATATATATATACATATATATATATATATATATATATATAGAGAGAGAGAGAGAGAGAGAGAGAAAGAGAGAGAGAGAGAGAGAGAGAAAGAGAGCTACACGGAGCTACAAGGAAAATAAGTTCCTGGAAGACCTTACGGTCCATACAAGGAGGGTCTTTTGGCGCAATCATCGAAGGTGTCCGTTGGCAACCTCGTAGGTCACTCGCGAGGATCTTAACGGCGATTTGGCAAGACTTTATCTAGTCTTAACTTTGAACTGGTCAACAGATTCACTGTTGACAACTTCCGTTGGAAGTGCGTTCCAAATACCACAGATACTGTATGTGAAAAATTTCCCACACAGATCACGGTGGTATCGCTTCAGCTCAAGTTTGTAGGCGTGATTTCTTGTTCTCCCCTCGCTGAGCTGGAAAATATCCTCGTAGTCCAGTCTGTCGAAGCTTCGAAGTATCTTAAACACTTCGATAAGCTAACCACGTAGTCTCCGAAGCTCAAGCGAGAACATATCTAATTCCCTTTATCTATCTTCAAAACTTTTATGTCTGATAGAGGGATATCCTTTGTTCCGATATCCAAACTGGCGCTATATATAACTCAGCATCCTTTGGGCTTTCTTCTCCGCCTCAATACACTGTCTCGAAAACTTAAGATCACTACTTATAGTTACAGCCAACTTCTTCTCTGTGACGGTGGATTCAAGAGCAGTGCCCTTGAGGATATAATGAGATTGGGGTTTCAGTTGCCAATATGCATCACTTTGCATTTGTTCACGTTCAAAGGATTTGCCACGTGTTCGACCACTCCCCAATCTTCCGAATATCTTCCTGCAGGCAAACAGTATTTCCATCATTTGCAATGTCCATACCACAAGGCTGGTATCGTCGGCAAATTTGGAAATCTTGGCAACCATGTCCCCGTCCATATCGTTGACGTAGATGATGAATAGTAGTGGTCCCAGGACAGAACCTTGAGGCACCCCGCTAGTAACGGGCACCCACTCAGAAGCCTGTCCATTCACCACCACCCGTTGCCGTCTGCCACTTAGCCAGGTCTCGATCCAGCCGGCTACATTTCCATATATGCCCAGCGCTTTTACTTTCCGGAGAAGGCGGCGGTTTGGTACCTTATCAAAGACTTTCTGAAAGTCTAAGTAGACCACATCAACCGCCTTGTCCCGATCGTGCTCACTGAACACGAAGTGGAAGAATTCCACAAGGTTCGTCAGGCATGACCGTTGCCTTCGGAAGCCGTGCTGGGAACTCCTCAGTAGTAGGTTTGACTCTAAATGCGAAGTCATTTTGTTTACCATCATGCTTTCCATGAGTTTACCGACTATCGAAGTCAGACTGATAGGTCGGTAGTTCAACGGTTGGCTACGGTCTTCTTTTTTGAAGATAGGAGTCACCTCCGCTTCACGCCAGTCTATAGGAACGCATTCGGTCCGGATTGACATGTTGAAGATTGCGCTCAGGTGTCGTCACACTTGATCACGCACTTCTTTTAAAACTTTAGGTAGAAATCCGTCCGGACCAGGGGACTTATTCATCTTTGAGTCGGAGTTTTTTTCCTCTACTTCGGCTAGGGTGAAGTCCATTTCTTCCAGCTTCTCACCCAAGTGAGACTCAATGGGCTGAGAGATGGGACCACGCTCTTCAGTGAACACTGAAGAGAAGTAGTCGTTTAAGAGGTTTGCATTTTCTGTATCCGAGTGCTTTAATGCACCCCTCCTCATTTACCAAAGGGCCAATCGTACGGCGGATTGGTTTACAGTTGTTTACATAACCGAAGAACTCCTTGGGATTCTGTTTACACAGTCTCGCCACTCGGAGCTCCTTGGCACGTTTCGCCGCCCTTATAGTGGACTTGACTATCCTTGATAGCCTACGGTACTCGTCAAAGTCACCAGAAATCTTTGACTGGCGATACACAAATCTCCTCTCCCTCAGTAGTTGACCCATTTGTCGATTGAGCACCTTGGTTGAACGGAAGACCGACGTAAACTTTTCATAGGGATAGATTGTGATTGAAGCCTCATGAACTTAGTTTTGAAACTGTTCCACAAGTCTTCAAAATTATCGCACCCTTCCCATCTAATATTAGCCAGTCCTACACGGAGACCTACGTAATCTGCCCTTCATCTCAAATCAACTTGCCTCGATTCTTTCTCACTTCGCGGACTGTACTTTAGGGACTTCAACTACAAATTTAACTAGTCGCTGTTCACTACCACTGTTCTCTTCGCCTACAGAGAGCTCCTCAACGATGTCTTCCTCTGATGTGAAAACCAAGTCAAGAATATTGTTTCCTCTCGTTGGCTCTCTCACCCATTGAGTCAGGAACTCGTTGTCCGCGGAAGACAGGAGTAGTGCGTTCTCACCACAGGGTTCTCTGGTTTCCCAGTCAACTTGTGTGTTAAAATCCCCCATGATGATACACACTCTGTCTTCAACATGTTCTTCTAGCAGCTGGTACAGATCCTTGTCTTTTTTAACGAGTTGGGTAGGTCTATAAAGCACCAGGGTCCTGTATCTTGCAGGACCTATTTTATTTTGTCGAGTTAAGTGTATCCTTGAAATACAACATCACACCGCCACCCTCTCTGTCTGGCCTATCTTTTTGGAAGAGTTGGTAACCGGGAATCGTGAATTTGCCTTCAAAATCTCGGTTTGAGGTTTTTACCCAAGACTCTGTTATGGCTATTATTTCAGGTTCTTCCGTCGCTATGAGGCCACGAAGTTCAAGAAACTCGTTCCTGATCAGCCTTTCATTAAACAGAAGAACTTTCAGGGAGTCGCCGAATGTAAAACTCCCTACGCTCTTCCGTTTCCTGGCTTATTCGTTGGCAAAGAGTGTCCCCTCTTTGCGAACTCTGAGAAGGTTGTTCCAGTAGTGACACGAGCGTACTAGCGTACGTCCGCCCTCACTCTGGGCCGGATACTCCTTTCGGTCCTCTCTACGACATGCTGGATCATATTCGACAGAAAGGCCTATCTTTTAAACAAAAGATGTACCCCATCCCTTTGGTAGAGATTATTCTTACCATAAAAGGTGCAGTACGGTTTCCAAAAAAGCCCCCCTCTGCCGTACACAAATCTGCCAGGTGCCGGTTCAAAAAGACGTTCATCGAGTGAGCGGTCCGTGTTGGACCTCTCCTCGGGAGCATCTCGACCACAACACGCATGCGGGGTTTCAGCCCACAGTCTTCCACGGCGCCCATGACCGTATGGAGGATTTTATCTGTAGGGCCTACCCTACCTCCTCTCAGGTAGAGGTCGTTGCCACTTACCATCAGAACAACGACTGAGCTCTCAGAAATCTGAGATTTCTCCGCCTCTACTCTGATGTGGTGGTTACCCCGTCCTGGCAGGCAGCTTACCTTCACATTAGTGCAAAGGCGAGCCGCTAACAGGGGCTGCAGACCCCGTGCTTGAGAATCACCAATAAGGGTGACCCTTACACATTTGTCTGCAGACGACCGAGTCTTTCCTTTCGGAAGCGACTTGCCGGTTTCCTCTTCTTTCTCTACATTTTTCTTCTTCTTTTTCTTGTCTTCCTTCGTTTTCTCTTCTTCTGTTTCTCATTTCTCTTCTTCTGCTTCTACTTTCTCGTCCTCTGTTTCCACTTCCTTTTCTTCTCTTTCTACTTTTTCTTCTTCTCTTTCTAATTTCTATTCTTTCTTCTTTTTTATTTTCTTCTTTTTGGCTCGTTGAGCCAGTCCTGCAACAGAAGACTCTTGCTCTTGGACGTCGGAAGCTTTCTCTCCTTCACACTCGCCTGAACATCTGCACCTCTCTGTTTTTAAGAGTTGAACCTCCCTTTTGAGGAGGGAGTGCTCCTCTCTCAGTTGAGCAATGTTCTCTCCCAGGCGCTTATCTAGTTCACAGAAATCACAGACACTAACGGCATCTGTGAGCTCCTTGCAACTCCTGCCCAAGAAGTCTTCACTCCATCTATAGACTTTGCAGATTTTTCAGGTTAACTTGCGGAACAGAGGACCATTCTACTTCGCCATCTTAAAAACTCTAGGACCATACGCATTAAAAACGGGTGAGAGAGAAGAGAGAAAGAAAGAGAGAGAGATAGAGAGAGAGAGAGAGAGAGAGAGAGAGAGAGAGAGAGAGATCGAACGAGCAGCGAGTGCTAGATCTACATAGTATAGTACACACACGTTTACATCGACAAATATGCTCCTTTTCAGTCCGTATCTTTGTATACAAGGTTCAGGCGGGAAGGAATGCAGGAAAATGAGAACGACTGGAAGAGGGAGTGAGTAATCGGAATGGGAGAGAAAAAAATCTTGTGGGAAATAGAGTTGGAGAGAAAGAGAGAAAATGACAGAATTAAAGAAGAAGAGGGTAATGCAAAAGGATAGAAGGATAAAAACAAGAAAGGGTGAAAAGGTGCTAAATAACGAGATATAGCGAACACAGGAGGTGGGGAGTAGCACGAGAAAGATGAGCATGTTATCCTTTAAAAAGAGAGAGAAAGAGAAGATAGAGAAAAGAGAGAGAGGTAGAGAGGCAGAGAGAACGAGCGAGTAGGGAAAGAGAGATTGAGAGAGAAAAAAAGCGAGAGAAAGTAAGAGAAAAGTAATGGAAAAGAAGAAAGATAGAATAATAGAAGGAAAGAAATAGAGTTGAGGAATAAGAAAAGAGCTAAAGAAAGAAATAGATAAAGAAATAAAGAATTAAGAAGAGTTAGGAAAATAAATAGACAGATTTATAAGAGGGTGATGGTTGGGGTAAAACGGTGTGTGAGAGAGAGTGTGTGAGTGTTTGAGAGAGAGTGTGTGTGTGAGAGAGTATGTGTGTGAAAGAGAGAGTGTGTTTGTGCGAGTGAAAGCGATTGTGTGTGAGTGAGAAAGAGAGTGTGTCTGTGTGTGTGAGAGAGAGTATGTGTGTGAGAGTGAGAAAGAGAGAGAGTGTATGTGTGTGTGAGAGTGAGAGTGAGAAAGAGAGAGAGTGTGGGTGTGTGAGAGAGTGTGTGTGTGTGCGAGTGAGAGAGATTGTGTGTTGGTGAGAAAGAGAGCGTGTCTGTGTGTGTGAGAGAGTGTGTGATAGAGAGAGAGAGTGAGTGTGTGTGAGAGAGAGTGTTACAAGAAGTTACAAGGAGGTACTTTTTCTTTTTTTTCCTTACTAATAGCTTTAGAGAAAGTATAGTACAGTTCAAGTCTCTCCCCTCCCCCCTCTCCCACCCAAGTCAATCGGGCATAGAAACTATGAAAAGACACCTGCTGTCCGAAAGAAAGTGTACAGTCAGGAATTTTTATAGTAAAGCGGAGCCTATCTCTTTATTGTAGTATTTAGTTAAGAATCAATTATTTAAAACAAAAAAAATATTATCTTAAGAAGTAATCGTCCTTATAATTTTATCTAATCTCTTTTTGAAAGTATTAATGGTAGCAGTCGAGACAATCTCTTCTGATAACTGGCTCCATGCATTTAAAATTTTGTACGAGAAAAAATTTCCACATAAATTGAGAAGGTACTTTTTCGAGACTAGCTTCATGCTCTTATTTCGTGTGATATTTTTATTGAATTCAAACCAGGTGGTGTAGTCTACATTTTCAATTCCTTTTAGGATTTTAAATAATTCAATTAGCTTACCTCGCATACGTCTAGTTTCTAGTTTGTATAGATTTAACTTTTCCAGTCTTGTTTCGTAATTGTATTTTCTTAATGATGGAATCATCTTCTTAGCCGTGGCTTGAACTCTCTCCAATCTTTCTATGTCCTTTCTGAGGGAGGGTGACCATACCTGTGCACAGTATTCTAATTGTGGTCTTACTAGAGCATTATATAAGTTAATTATTACCGTCTCGCTTTTATAGCTGATCTGTCTCTTAATGTATCCAAGTGTCTTTCGCGCTTTCTTTTCTACATCAACGCAGTGCTGTGTGAATTTTAGGTTATTAGATATACAAACACCGAGGTCCTTTTGGATTTCTGTTTCTGATATTATTTTGTTATTGAGTTTGAATTTTGCCTTCGGATTTTTGTGGCCAACGTTCATTACTTTGCATTTATCAAGATTTAGTGGGAGATTCCATCTTTCAGACCATTCAGATATGTGGTCAATGTCCTTTTAAAAATCTATTATATTTTGCTCGGTAAATATGCTTTTACACAGCTTGCAGTCGTCAGCGAATTTGGAGATCTTAGAGATTAATCCCAGCTCTATATCATTTACATATATAATAAAAAGCAAGGGGCCCAAGAATGATCCCTGAGGAACGCCGCTATTTACAGTTATCCACTCGGACTCTTCTACATTGATCACCACCCTCTGCATACGATTACTAAGCCAGTCTTCAATCCAATTCGCTATTTTGCCTCGTATTCCTAGGGCTCTAACTTTGGACATTAATTTCCTGTGTGGCACCTTGTAAAAAGCCTTTTGAAAATCTAAATATAGGATGTCGAAAGATCTCTCACTATCATTATCGGAACTCTAGCAAGCTTGTAGGACAAGATCTGTGTTTCCTATTTCCGTGTTGCGTGTTTCTTAGCAGTTCATTGGTTTCTAAGTGGCTTACTATTTTTTCTGTTATAATACTTTCCAGCATTTTGCCAATTATTGATATCAGACCTATTGGTCGATAATTGCATGGCAGATCTTTGCGTCCTTTTTTTAAATATTAAAGTGACATTAGCTAATTTCCAGTCTTAAGGAACAGTATTATTTTCAAGTGATAAGTTAAAAATGTAGGTTATCTGGTCCACCACTGCATCCTTTACTTCTTTGATTACTCTTGGCACTATTTTATCAGGTTCTAGGGATTTAAATTTATTCATTTTATCTATTCGTATTTGTACATCCTTGCTCGTGCATTTGAACATTTCTAGTGCGTTATTTCCTAAATACTCATTATACGGAAAGATATTTTGATTTGTGGTGTCGTCGTTGAAAACTGAGGCAAAGTACTCGTTTAGAGCAGTAGCTATATCTTTATCCTTAACTTGTAAATTATTGTGACCATCGTTAATTGGGCAAATAATGTTTTTTAATGGTTTTCTACTGTTAACTAGGGCGTAAAATTCTTTGGGGTTTTCTTTACATTTTAATGTTACCCTCATTTCCTCGTTACGCTTTGCTCTCCTAATTCCAGTTTTTATTTTTCTTCTGAGATCAAAATATTTATTTTTATTTCATTAGTCACCCATTTGGGATTTTGATTTTTTTCACTTTTCTGACTGCTTGAGGAATGAATTGGGATTGTTTCCTTGAAAGATTGTATTTAAACTCGTCCCATACTTCATTTATGTCTCTGCCATTTAGTTGATAGTTAATGAGACTTTGTTTTAATGCCGCGAAGTTTGCCTTTCTAAAATCTAATTTTGCATTACTTCTTACAATTTTTTGTTTGGTAAATTGAATTCGAATTCTATTCATATGAATCGTGTGGCTTTCTGTAGGCCAAGTATATATACAGAAATTTGTTTATGTTTAATTTTATTTCTATTAATTCAAATTCTGTCTCTATATTACAATTAATAGGCTGAAGGTCTTCTTTTATATAAAATAGCACCCCACTTCCTTATTTGTAGATTCTATCTTTGTGAAATAATTTGTAACTTTCGAGTTGAAATTCACTATTATATCATATTTATTCAATGCTACTAACGCTTTGAATTCTAAAAACTTATTCCGGATTGATCTAGCATTAAATAAAATTGCTTTGAGAGAACTTATCCGTTTACTATTGGTCTTGCACCGAAGTCGTTTCCCAAATTAGCTTGGGGTTCTGGAGAGATGGCAGGTTGCTTTAGCACTTCGGTCAGGTATAAATGGAGCAATTCTCCGTATTGCTCTTTTTCTTTTCTGCTAAAATGCGTGTGTGCGAGTGAGAGAGATTGTGTGTGAGTGAGAAAGAGAGAGAGAGTGTGGGTGTGTGAGTGTGAGTGAGTGTGCGTGTGTGTGAGAGAGAGAGAGTGTGTGTGATAGTGAGAGAGTGAGTGTGTGTGATAGAGTGTATGGGTGAGAAAGAGTGTTTGGGTGAGAGAGTGTGTGTGTGAGAAAGTGTGTGTGTGTGAGAGAGAGAGTGTGTGTGTGAGAGAGAGCGTGTGTGTGAGAGAGAGAGTGTATGTGAGAGAGACAGTGCGTGTGTGTGAACTTCGCTTTTTGAAATTGCATTAATTTATCCTTAGATTACTTTTGCGCTTCCCATCAGATGTGAAAATAATATATATATATATATATATATATATATATATATATATATATATATATATATATATATATATCCATAGCTCTATATTTTAAGAACGAGATTTTTTGAAGGTTTGAATAAGATTTTTTTCATTTAGTTCGGTTGTAGCCTAAGTATATTTAATTTTTTTAGCAAAGTTATTTCTAATAATTCCTTTATTATAAGAAGAAGAAGAAGAAGAAGAAGAAGAAGAAGAAGAAGAACTACAGAACTACAGAATCTAGGACCAGCAAAGACCCAAAGGTCCGCTCGAGGCTAGTCCGCTACACTAAATCCATATCTACGATACACACTTATCTACGAGTGTATCTCCAACATGCTATATATTTATTTATTTTTATTTTAATTTCCTTTTTATTTTTATTTTTTTAAATATATAATCTACTGTACACACTTATCTACATGTGTACATTGTCATGCATATTAACTACTTCAACCTAGGGGTGGGAGGGTGATAGAAAGTTTTTGTTCTCAACTTCCGCAGCCCTCGACTGCTAGTGGTGAAAATCTAATTTTAGGATAGTAAGACTATTTATAGGATAGGCGGAAAAGAAAAAGGATATCTAAACTACACATGCAAAAGAAATCACTCGCATCATTTTTAGTCATCATTTTTACTCGTTGTTTTTCGGCTCCAAACTTCTTTGGCAAAGACGTTTTTATTTACTGTGCTCCAACTACGTTATATTTATACTATTTAAGTGCACGTCGAGACGGTTTTTAAACATATTTACCGACCTACTATCTACTACGTGGGTGGGTAGCCTATTCCAAATTTGAGTAATTTTAAACGTAAAATAGTTTTGGGCTATACTAGTGTTAAATCGCTTGTTTACTAATTTTACTCTGTGTTGGCAAGTGTTTTCCCTATGATCCAATTCGAACAAATTCCTATAATCAACGTTGGAAAATCCTTTCAATATTTCAAATACTTCTATTTATTAGCTGGCCACGTAATCTTCTGCCTTCGAGAGATGGCAAATCTAATGCCCTGAGACTTTCCTCGTACGGCCTGTTTCTCAGCTCGGGAATTAATTTTGTAGCCCTACGCTGCACTCTTTCTAATTGAGCGATATCTTTGTTTAAGTATGGAGCCCAAAATTGAACCGCATATTTGAGCAGTGGACGCACAAGTGATTTATACAACAGTAAAATTATATCTTTGGATTTCAACGTGAAATTACGCGCGATATAACCCAGCACACGATTTGATTTTTTACATGCATCCACGCATTTTTTCGTGACGAAGTCATCCGAGAGTAAAACTCCCAGGTCTTTTTCCAATTTAACCACGTTGAGGACCTGGCCTTTCATGCTATACTCTACCCTCAAATTATGGCAACCCAAATGCATCACCTTGCATTGACTTAAATTAAACTGCATTTGCTACTTATCCGCCCATCTGACAATCCTGTTTAGGTCCTTTTGTAATTTATCTACATACGGTTGCCCAGCTTCGTGTCGTCAGAAAATTTAGAGATCGTACTAAATACGCCATTATCCAAATCGTTTATATATATTAAAAACAATAATGGGCCAAGAACCGAGCCTTGTGGCACTCCACTACTAAAGTGGACCCAATCAGAACATTCACCATTTATAACTACTCGCTGCGAACGATCCTTCAGCCAATTTCTAATCCAATTTAATATCTTACTCTTCACACGGATTCCTTTAACTTTTATTAATAATCTCTCGTGCGGAAGGGTGTCAAACGCCTTTTTAAAGTCTAGATAGATTACATCTACAGCTTTGCTTTCGTCGTAAACGCGAAATCATTTTATGGAAGAATTCCAGCAAATTTTTCAAGCACGATCTCGCACGCCTAAACCCATGTTGGGAATCTTTAATCAGATTATTTAGCTCGAGGTGGCTCACTATTCTATCTCTAATTACCGATTCTAAAAGCTTTCCAACTACTGAAGTTAGACTAATAGGACGAAAATTCGTTGCTTCGTATATATTCCCATTCTTAAATATTGGTGTAACGTTTGCACGCTTCAAGTCTAAAGGGACTACGCCAACTTCTAATGAGCGATTGAAAATTGCACGCAACGGCTTCGCAAGCTCATTCTTAAGTTCCTTTAAATGAGTGGGGTAAACGCCATCGGGCCTGGGTGATTTCGACTTTTTCATCAGGTTAATAAATTTAAAAACTTCCTCTTCATTAACTGTTATATCGGATATGCAAATATCACTATTATCTACTTCTTCAACTAACGATCCTATGTAATTCGGACGAATCTTCAACAGTAAAGACGCTTGTGAAATGTTCATTTAAAATTTTAGACATTTCCGCCGGAAATTCCTTCAAACGACCATCTTTGTCTTTAATCGGACCTATTGAACCTTTTAAGGGTTTCCTATTGTTTACATAGCCGTAAAACCGTTTCGGTTCCTTCTTCAAATACTTCGCGAGTTTTATTTCATATTTCTGCTTCGCATCTCTAACCGCCCGAAGAAGAAGATGAAGAAGAAGAAGAAAAAGAAGAAGAAGAAGAAGAAGAAGATGGAGATGGATAAGAAGAAGATGGAGAAGAACTACAGAACTACAAAATCTAGGACCAGCAAAGACCCTAAGGTCCGCTCGAGGCTAGTCCGCTACACTACATCCGAAACTACGATACACACTTATCTACGAGTGTATCTCTAACATGCTATATTTTTTTTTATTATTTTTTTTTTTAAATATATAATCTACTGTACACACTTATCTACATGTGTACAATGTCATGCATATTAACTACTGCAACCTAGGGGAGGTGATAGAAAGTTTTTCTTCTCAACTTCCGCAGCCCTCGACTGCTAGTGGTGAAAATCTAGTTTTAGGATAGTAAGACTATTTATAGGATAGGCGGAAAAGAAAATGGATATCTAAACTACACATGCAAGAGAAATCGCTGGCATCATTTTTAGTCATCATTTTTACTCTCGTTGTTCCTCCGCTTCAAACTTTTTTGCAAAGACGTTTTTATTTATTGTGCTCAGACTACGTTATATTTATACTATTTAAGTGCGCGTCGAGACGGTTTTTAAACATATTTACCGACCTACTATCCACTACGTGGGTGGGTAGCCTATTCCAAATTTGAGTAATTTTAAACGTAAAATAGTTTTGGGCTATACTAGTGTTAAATCGCTTGTTTACTAATTTTAATCCGTGTTGCCGAGTGTTTCCCCTGTGATCCAACTCGAACAAATTCCTATAATCAACGTTTGAAAATCCTTTCAATATTTTAAATACTTCTATTAGCTGGCCACGTAATCTTCTGCCTTCGAGAGATGGCAAATCTAATGCCCTGAGTCTTTCCTCGTAGGGCCTGTTTCTCAGCTCGGGAATTAATTTTGTAGCCCTACGCTGCACTCTTTCTAATTGAGCGATATCTTTGTTTAAGTATGGAGCCCAAAATTGAACCGCATATTCGAGCAGTGGACGCACCAGTGATTTATACAATGGTAAAATTATCTCTTTGGATTTAAACGTGAAATTACGTGAGATATAACCCAGCACACGATTTGCTTTTTTACATGCATCCGCGCATTGTTTCGTGACTTTGAAGTCATCCGAGACTAAAACTCCCAGGTCTTTTTCCAATTTAACTACGTCGAGGACCTGGCCTTTCATGGTATACTCTACCCTCAAATTATGGCAACCCAAATGCATCACCTTACATTTACTTAAATTAAACTGCATTTGCCACTTATCCGCCCATCTGACAGAAGAAGAATAAGAAAAAGAAGAAGAAGAAGAAGAAGAAGAAGAAGAAGAAGAAGAAGAAGAAAAAAGAAAAAGAAAAGGGTGTTCGGGGTGTTAAAATAAAGAGTCTATAAAGGGGATTAAAAAAGGCGGTTAAGTTTAGCAAATAAGGCCGTAGGCCACACCCCACAGGGGTGCCTGTGTAACCAAGTTTTTCCTGTTAAGGAAGAGAACATCGGCTTGTATATATATTGGGTTGAGGAATAAGTTCTTGCAGTTTTATCAAATTTATTCATTACCATTAACAATTTTAGAAAAACTTTATTTTTAATTGATAGCAATATGCAATTTAATAATTAATGTATTCTCCGTTGTTATTTACGACTTCTTCCCAACGTTCAATTAGTTTTTCGATGCCTCTGCAATAAAAATCTCTCAATTTTGACTCGAAGAATTCGTCTAACCAGGTTCTTAATTCGATATCAGTATTGAACGAAACGCCGCGCAAATTGTTGGAGAGCGATCGGAACAGATGGGAATCCGATGGAGCTAAGTCTGGCGAATATGAAGAATGCGGCAGGATTTCCCAATTAAGCGTTTTGATGGCCTCTTTTGTCATATTGGCAATGTGAGGACGAGCATTGGCAATCTCGTTGCTCGCAAGGAGCTCATAAAAATGATGCCTTCACAATCCCACCACACACAGAGCATTGACTTTCGTGGATGAAGTCCTTGCTTTAAACGCGGAAGTGGTTTTTATTGGGGCCAAGCCATTGTTTTCGATGGTTCATGTTGACATAAACACACCACTTTTCGTCGCCAGTGATGATGCGCTGAAGAAATATGTCCTTATATCCACGAGTAGCCTTGTGACGAGCAAGCAAACCTGCGGTAATCGTAGAGCGTTGAAGTTTGTTGCTTTCGCTCAAAGCGTGCGGAACCCATGAACTGAGTTTTCGAACTTTCCCCATCGAATGAAGGTGATTCACTACAGTTTTCTGATCACACGCCAATTGTACAGCCATTCTCTAGTCGATTGACGAGGATTTTCATGAAGAAGGTCGTTCAATCGATCTTCATCCAACTTAATGGGGCGACCAGAACGTTCTTCGTCATTAAGATCAAAATGACCGTTTTTAAAACGTGAATAGAACCATTGAGCTATCCTTTCTGATAATGCATTTTCTCCGTACACAGCACAAATATCGCGACGAGCTTTGACTGCATTTGCATTGTTCCCGTCTCGATTGAAAATTAATAACAGCAAGTGTCGAAAATGCGCCTTTATTTCAACTTGACATTCCATTTTCAGGGTACAGAACAAAAATTAAATTCTATTCAGAGAATTTTTTGCTTCTCTGCGTAGCGTAGTGTACTAACGGCATACATTTAACTGTGATCAAAGCGGTGCTCGCTGCCTCAGTGTGTCTAGTTCGAATCGCTTCCTTGTACGGATTTTTTCAAAAAAAGGTAATAAAAATATTACTGCAAGGAAAAATTATTCCGTTTTCTCTTTCAATGTGGTTTAATGAATTCATTTTCATCATTCTCTCGTGCTACTTTGAGAGATATATACATTTGTATATCAGCCACGCGTTTAACTATTCCTCATTTATTCTTTGAATTCCCAATTAATTTTCTATTTCTTTCATAGTCTCCGTTCCAGCTTGCAAAAGTGTTCCTTGAAAGCTATTCTATTCAGAGAATTTTTTAGGTCTTTGCGTAACGTAGGTACTAACGGCATACTTTTAACTGTGATCAAAGCGGTGCTCGCTGCCTCAGTGTGTCTGGTTCGAATCTCTTTCCTGCACGAATTTCTTTGGAAAATGGTAATAAAAATATTACTGCGAGGAAAAATTATTCCGTTTTCTCTTTCAATGTGGTTTAATGGAAATATTAATATATAAATATATATATATATATATATATATATATATATATATATATATATATATATATATATATATATATATATATATATGCAAATTTTGTTGAAGACCATTGTGTATTTTGCCTTAATTAATTTCCTTTGGTAACTTTCTCTTCTTCTAACTATCTTTTTTATTCTATATCGTAGATGGTGGATTTCTTGTCCAGTATTCATCTTTCTTTTAAATTGTTAAGCTTTCGATCTTATTCGATCATCTACGGAGCGTTTTTAAATGTCCTTGCCTCCTTTACCGATGTAATGAGTGGAAGAAATATCTGACAAAGTGGAAGAATTTTTATTTATTTATTTTTTTAGGGGGAGAGAATGTACGGTACGCGGTTATCCTTTCCCTCTGTACCCCTCCCACGATCGCGGTTGCTCAAAAGAGGAGGAGGTCCGCGGCCGACTTGCTCCTGGAGAAACTCCCCACACTTCTGACACTCAGTTCAAGTGAACCAATAGGAAAGTGCTTAATGGGAAGTCCGGAACAAGCTTTGGAAGAAGGTTTATAGTGGGAGACGGAAAGTTTTTAGTTAAAAGAGGACAGATTGGTGAGGTGGCAGATTGAGCAACCTCGGTAGTCAAAGGTGGAAAGGTTGGAATACCCTTGCCCGAGGGACAAGGGGGACCTGCTGATTAACGTGGATTCCGAACCACCGTCATGCATTTACTCATCATTCATCATGCTTACTTCCTTTCTCAAACTTTAACACCTATGTTCCTCATACAGAAGCGGGAGGACCGCCTAATCTCTGTTCCCTTATTCTTTTCATCTTTCATTCATGTGTTTATTGTAGCATTCATGCCATTTTCAGTTATCTTAGCTTTGAGCTTTTTTTATGTATTGTTATGTAAGAAAACGATTTTTAAGGGGTATTTATTCCACCTTGGTTAAACGTAACGTTAAAGGAAATGGGCCACTCCTGTGAGTAGAATTTTAAATTAGTTTTAATGTGCGATTCCACCTTGTCGCTTGACTGTTGATGGCCGGCTTATCTTCATTTATTAATATGGCTCCTTAGATGTTCAGCCTATATTTATTAACCTCTTTTATTATAATAATGGTGTTATTAATGAGCATATTTCTCGTTAGGTCAATATTATGGACACTTTCTATATGATTCTTAGGCCCTCCGCTTTGTAGAGGCATGGTTAAACGTCTCGAAAGTGTAGTGGTTGCCATGCCAATATATTTTAAGTTTTTATAGAGCTTACAGTCTCTATCGGGGCAGATGACCTCGTAAACTATGTTGGTTGACTTGAGATTCGAGGAGTTTAGGCAGCTGTTGTTTTTCATCAGGAAATTGCTGGCTTTTGTTGTTTTATAATAGATAATAAGTTGGATTTTATCCGTTTGATTTTTAACCTTGATGTTACGGTTAATAATCTTCTTGATGTCTTTTAAATCTATTTTATAGGCCGTGGACATATGGTTTCTGTAATACACTTTGATGTTGTTGACTTCTACATGATTACTTTTAGTTTTATCCGCATGTTTGTAATGGTTATTTAAAAATGATTGGAGTTGTTTGTCAATCATGCTGTTTGAGAAAACATTATTCACAAGTATTTGTTTTACTCGTGCAATCTCTTGGTGGAAAAGTTCCCACGTAGAGCAGCATTTATAAGGTCGGCGGATGTATGAGCCGATTACGCTTATTTTATACCTTTCAGAGCATTCCCTCTCCGCATTAAGGCATCTTCCCATGTCCGTACCTTTCCTATGTACTTTAGTGATGTAACTGCCATTGATATTTTGAACCTAAACATCCAAGGAAGGCAGTTTATTGCCCTTGCTAAATTCATAAATGAATTTTAGCAAGGAGTTCTCCTTAAAATGCTGCTAAAGTTCAGGACATTTAGGAATGGGTGGAAATGAATAGGTTGACGAAGAGACAAGCTGCTTGCAAAGGATAAACTAGATGACCTATGCTATATTTTTCACTATACTGACAATGCCTTGACAGTATTAATTCATTTACTGTTGTCTACAAATCGACACACTTGTGAGATGCATTGCTTTCGGATGCAGTGCTCCCCTGAACCATACTACGCGGACTGCTTGCTCTCCCAGACTGTACGCAACATTTGGGTTGAATTTCCTAGTATGAGAGAGCTTGGTGCACTATACTTGTCCCGGTATTGTGAAAAAAGGGGTCGCTACAACTGGTCTTTGGTTCTAGGGGCGAGAAAGGTTGCGCAAGGTTATGGTGTTATGATAGAGGACGGTAGCCTCCTTTCACAATTTCAATTTTCAAATTCTTGAGTGCCAATTTGGATCCCTAGGGCAATTGAGCATTTCTTGAATTGACTTATTTTTATTGTTTTATTTTTTATTCGTGTTGTTATTTAAAATTTATTCTATTAAAACAATTCATTTGTTTAAGAGGCAAAAACCCGATAGAGTAAGGGGTTTAGAACTTAATAGAGTTTGAAACTTTGAAAAGTTTACCAGCTATCCCAGTGATGGGCATTAAAATTCTAAACTGGACGTCTATACATAAATAAATTCAAAATACCACCTTACAGCTGAAGGTAGGATGAAAAAAGTCGCTCTATAGCAAGAGCAACGTGGCAAGCTCGAGACAAGAAGTAAGTAATATATGAAGGCATCTGAAAGTAAGCAATTTCAAAGGCAATTTTGACTTATTCCCGACTTTCAGTAACTATGGAGTCACTGAGAATGGAAACAAAGGGACAGGGGATGTCACTGCTTCTAGGACAATCAATGAGAATTGCTATCCGCTATAGATTAGAAAAAGGATTCCAAACTTGGAACTGCACTTAATCTCGCGTAGCCATCGGTATATTGCAACCAGCTCGGCCGTTAAGACAGACGTAGTGCCAGGAAGAGCTCCTACACCTGCAATCAAGATGCGGATTAGGGTAGAGGTATTCCCCAATTTTCAATTTGGAGCCATTTGTGTACAGCAACACGGCACCAATGTGAAACCATGTGTGTTGAAAAAATATAATACTCTCAGTTCATTTGAAACTTTTAAAGCACAGACGTGGCGAAAAATCTTGAATGGTACTATCCTTCAGCGTGGGCCGAACCATCGGTATCAACGGTTTAAGTGTTCTCTAGCTTGAGCCAGAAAGTTGTAAGGTGCGATTAACGTCTCTCTTTGGAATAAGTATTGTCAAGACAATCAGTGGACGAAATGAGAATCGTCGGCCACCTGAAGATACGCTGTTCCAAGTAAAAATATGTAGGATAACTTTTTTGCCATTTTCCCTGCTGAAGGCCACAGAGCGGAGAATCTCCATGGAGCAGGTACAAAAGATCAAAAGGTAGCGGATGTGTGTCTCCCAGGCGAAATGTCAGTTGAATACAAAACAAAGTATAATTTCTTTCGTTTTAGTCTAAGCATCATATAATATTAAATTGTGTTCTGAAAATAATGAAATAAATGTCCGTCTACCACCC
This sequence comes from Ceratothoa steindachneri, assembly GCA_963969495.1. Lineage (NCBI taxonomy): Eukaryota > Metazoa > Arthropoda > Malacostraca > Isopoda > Cymothoidae > Ceratothoa > Ceratothoa steindachneri. The sequence goes on from OZ018317.1 coordinate 122,295,083, forward strand.
TGAAGAATTATTAAAATTAGTTTATGATCGTTAGTAATGATAGAACTTGTCCGTCGGAAATTCAAGAAAAAGTCAAATCGAATATATATAAATTATATTAGTTGTATAAATAGAAGAATATGATTAATAGAGTAGTTTCCAACAGATTAATCATATTTTGCAAATGCTCTTCTAATACTGGTTTCTTATTCTCGCCAGATTCCACAAATCAGCTACGCTTCTACTTCGACGGAGTTGTCAGATAAGACACGCTTCGACTATTTCAGTCGGGTCGTTCCTCCTGACAACTTTCAGGCCCAGGCAATGGTAGAGATCGTCAAAGAACTGGGCTGGAAATATGTTTCAACTATTGCTTCGGAGGGAGGCTACGGAGAAAAGGTGGGAAGATGTAGATCTCAATGAGCGGTAGTGATGTTACGCCCAGCAAATAAGTATCATATTTAGTATTGGCAGCAATGCTGCAGCTGGCAAATGGAGGATGACATGCCCTCCCTATCCCAAAGACCATAAGGGGTACCTCTTTTAGACTGCTAGACCGTTACCTTGAGGAGTGGTATACTCTTCTGACCTCAGTCCTACCGCTGCTTTTAAATTATTCTGTAATTACTTGGGTTTTGCCCTGCATTTTTTTCGAGTCCGTTCTGACCTATTCCAATGACTGGGGCTTAATTGTTCAGGTTAGTCACCAATCTGATTCTACCCATTCATCACTTATCGGTGTCTGAAAGGTCTGGAAAGTTCACTTCCTCCCTCTTGGCTTAGGTTGGGTTTATGGTTCCTAACATGACTGCATTGCTCCCCCCCCTTCACCTCCCCTCTTTCACTCTCCTACTGATCCCCATTTTTATTTTCTTTCTTTGTATGTTATGGAAAAGTCAGAGTGGCGCGCCACGCCGGTGGAAATTTTGCCATGGCTGGTGCCAGTCTATCCAAACGGCATCCAATGCATCTCTCCGGATGCGGGTCCTAGGGGGATACTTAGTGTTTTTTACTAGGTAAAAAGGGCCACCATCCTAAAGGCTGGAAATAAAATAATAATTGCTAACATGTTTACTCTGCTAGAGCAGAAAACCACGGCTGACGAAGAAGGCAAAACCAATTTCCTTCGCCTTTTTAACCACCTCGTACCCCTTGAGATCTATGGTGGTGTCTCTAGACACCAGTTTATAGCGGGTTTTTAACATTACCCGTATGTGGTGGGAAAAGGTCCTCGGGATTATTGCGTGTCTTAAGGTTACCTGTCTACGCGTTAGAGGTTGTTCTGACTCCAAAGGTTTCAGGTAGATTCTGCTTCTAGGCTGGGTTCCAGAAGGTGCCTTGGTTACCTTGGAGTTAAAGGAAAGGACTCAAAAGGAAAGCGACAATAAGTAGGCTTTTATTCTTAAATAGGGTCTACCCTATTAGAAAACCTGGGGACTAAACCGTTAATTAACGAAGTTAACCTTTTCGTTAACGATTTAACTTTTAAGTTAACTTTGCAAATCATTATTGGACTAATTTACTTCCGTTAACTCAAGTCCGCTAACCCCGCAAATTCATTAAAACCGGTAAACGTTTAAAAGTTTCTCTTATTTTCAGATTTTAAATACAAATGTAGAGTCTTAGCATATTTAATAATGTATGCGTCATTCTTTCAACCTCGATATAAAGCCACTTATTATAAATAACTTTTCAATCAAACTTCGAATTGTGAGTTGAAGATGATATTTTATGTATTCGATATTTGAGCAATTATTTTTTATTAATAAATCATATAAAGTTTTTTTAATAAACAAATAAGATATTGCACCATAGAACGCAACGCAATGCAGGGCTATAAAATAAAAGGAAGTGACGATAGAAAGAGGCTTCCCTTCACTCTGGAGAGCTATTACGGTAATTATATCGATACCATTAGTGTTAATTGAAAGAAAATAAATAAGTGAAGTTTCATTATTGTTATGCATTGGAGCGTTTGTTATCTATGGGCAAGGTCATCTTGAGGGCCAAGGGATCATCCCTGTCTGATGAAAACTTTAACATGCAATTTTCATGAAGGGTAACATGCATCTCATGAACAAAATGGAGAACGAGAAGAAGAGGAAAAATTAAATTATTTATATATCGTGTTTTTCATTTTTTTTCTTTCGGCCACTTTATCAATAATTATTTTAGTTTATTACTAATATTGTGTTTCATTTAAGTTTTATTACCCTTTTCTACCTCTAAAAGCCTTTAGAAATTTAAAAAAGGTTCAAAACTATAAAATCAGCCTGCTTTAGTTTTTTTTAAAAGTTAAAACTATGAAACCAGCTTTTTTTAACTCTAAAGCTCTTAAAAAAGACTCCCAAAAGGCTGATTTCATAGTTTTTGCAAGTTTTAAAGGTGTTTTCAGGTGGTTTAGAGCAAGAACTGATTTTTTGTTGTTTTTTTCCTAACAAAAATTAACGTTAACAATTTAATGGTAACTTCCGTTACATTTTTAAAGAATTAACTGATTAACGGTTATTGAAGTTAATTTTTTGGTTGAGGGATTTACGGTTAACAAAGTTAACTTTTTAATTAACGGTGCTCACGTGTACTTATTAGGCGTAAGCGAAATAAATCGAGTCCTATGCGGCCGTATGTAAGTTTATTAATGTTAGGGGAGTAACCTCTTTTTTTTCTTTTCAGACCGGGCTGACAAATCCTCTTAGGATACGACAGTTTATTTTTCGTTTGACACTCTTACGAGAAGTCAAACCGTCAAAGCCTATATCACTCTGTATTTGCTCGGCTCTCTTTGTTATCAAGCATCGGTATTTTTTCGTCCTGTAGTGGGAAATCAGTTATTCGCTTGCCTTTCTTATATCATAAGTATTTCTCTATTTTATATTGGTTTACTACTTATTATATGGAATATTACCTAATTAATTAATGTGTGCTCAATTTCAGGATTTCATATATCCATCGAGCACCTATTTGCGGGGGTTCCTCACTGGGTCTACCTATCTTGCAATTTTAGTGCGACAGGCCTCCTTTCCTCGCACTATGGATGCCACAAAAGACTCCCCTCCGAGTTATGGAGTAACATAGATAAATATGTACCTACTAAGTATCGACTTGGGGCAGGGATTCTGTTGTATTAAGACTGCTACACTCTTACATGTCTTGGATATTCATTAATATATATATATATATATATATATATATATATATTCTCAACAATAAGAACCTTTTAATTAGCCTTTATGATTATATTATATTCCGCACTTATAATACATGTTATAATACGATTACACAAAGGTTGCAATTATGATACATGAAATATATACACTTTGGTTCACAGAAAGTTACAAAATATCGAGGTGTGCGGACATTTATGATAAACCGTGACAATGCAATTACCTTAAACGGATTCAAAAAAAAAAAAAAATGATGGGTCTCTGGCAAACGTAAGCCGTCTCCCAGAGCGCGTGAAGACGTCCGGTTTGTCGTTGGTCTTTTCGGTGTCTGTAGAGGTTTCTAGTCGACTTCCTTCGGCATCTTCGTCCTCTCTTTCATGCTCTCCATGAGGTGAAGTGGAACAGGTAATCCTCCTGGCTTTTCTGTATCATCGGGCGTCGCTGATTACTCAGCACATTATCACTCTACGAGGGAGGAAGCCTCGCCGGTTTTAACCTGTCCCCTGAGACAGTGTCCCTCTTGCCATCAGGGAACTTCAATTTGTAGACTTTGTCGTCGCGCTCGACCACTGGGAAAGGACCAGCAAATGGCGCTTATAGCGGTTTGCGAAAGGGGTCTATTCGGACCCACACATGAGTTGCCTTACGAAGATCTTTAGATAAGAATTCTTGGGAACCAAATGCAGGTGTCCTAGGGATGCCTGTGCCAAGTCAACTTATACCATGGTTGTGGCTAATTCTTTAATGAATTTCGAAACGGTTTTCGAAAATGAGGATGAAACCAATGGTTTTGGGAACAATAGTGTAGTCATTGTGACTGCTGTGAAAGAGATGCAGCGATTTGCCTTCCTAGCCACCGGGCTGACATGACTCAGTGCCCCATCCGGCTCCAGCTTAGCCTCTTCTCCTTCTTTCTGACAGCTTGTGTTTTTACCCTAATTCCTCTTTCTTTTATACATTTTTTTAATGGCTTTTAACAGCGAAAAAGACGAGAATAAGGCCCTATGCTTTTGAACGCCGGGATTTGTTGCCTCATTTTACGCTCGAGCTTTATACGGAGGATCAATTCCAGTATATTTTTTTTACTTCTTATATTAAGGTTCGAACGCGGCGCTATTTTACCGAACGTGACCATTCGTCCCGTCTTGAAACACGGACCAAGGAGTTTAACATATACGCGAGTCAAAGGATTCTGAAATCCCACGGCGATAGCGAAAACGATTCGTTGGACCGATCCGTTGATTATACACTCTTCGGCGCAGGTCTGGGGTACGTCGTATAATCGAGGTTATTATAATTATTGCAATCTCTTTTATTTAAATAGCCGCACGTTATTTTTTAGTTTTTCTTCAGCGTGTCGCGTTATTATAGCGAGATGCATACCTAACCTAACCTCGGTTGACGTGCACCCTTAGCGTATATGATAAGACTCAAAAGATGGTGATCTATGCCTGGAAAGGACAAAGCCAGACGAAAGTCAGGTGGAAGTCATCCCAGCTTCTGACGTGCAAATCGATCTTCAGAGTTGAGTATAGGGGCGAAAAACCAATCGAGTCTAGTAGCTGGTTCCCTTCGAAGTTTCCCTCATGATACCTAGAGCTGATTTACGCAAGATTCATACTGTAAAGAGAATGATTAGGGGTCTTGGGGTACTTTTAGTCCTCAACCCATTTTCAAACTCTAAAGGGGTGAAAAGCCAGAATTTTCCATACGAAAACTTCGGCTACGATTCAAAATTTTAGTAAACCATTTTTGGTAAGCAGAACTGTTGCTTTAGGATGAACCAAACGCAGAGTTACGAGGCCCTATCAATGTGACCTATAAGAGACCACAAAAGGTGTTTGTCGCTTAGGACATCAGGTCGGTGGTCATGGAAGTTGAGATCCGCTAAGGAGTGTGTAACAACTCACCTGCAGAAGCGAGAAGCCCTACAAATGGATGGCGCTCAGCCAATAAATCCCTATACTCTGCCGTCGGTAGCAGTAATGGTGAATCTGTCGTCTCGAGGCTCCGACGAGTAGAAGGGTGCGCCGGTGTGGAAAGAAGGTTTTGCCGCGAGTCTGACTGGAGCGGCCGGCGGTACAGATCTTGGTGGTAGTAGTATTCACTCGGCTGAGATATAAGCACCCTTGGCCTAGGATTTACTATGGAAAGGGTTTCTCGTCAACTGCAGTTGTACGAGAGTTAATCGGACCTAAGTCCCCGGCTAATAACCTGATTATATTTTTAAAAAATTCTCTTTACCCCTCTCTCTCAAGAAATTAGAGGGAAGAGGTGACCATCCCTTGTCGCGGGAAAAGAGTTTTTGTGTAACTTTGACTTTTCGAGGTATGTCGGCGGTGGTACCTCTCTTCTGGGTAGCCCTGGTAGGGCTTCCCTTGTCGATTTGGTCGGAAACGAGGTTCCAGACTAAGTACATCCATTTTTTCTACCCTATTCTTCTCCTTTTTCACTTTTATCCTATCTCTTTCACTTATTATACAAAAAGAAAAAAACAACTAAAAAAACCCCTACTATTCTCATGTCACTCTTACCATTTTTTCCATCTTTCTGCATATAAGAACCTGGCAGCTACCTTATGCGTCAGAAGGGAGGCTTTGGAACCTCTATAAACAACGCCACCAACGCTTACTGGTTGCGAGAGACTAGGACTAGAAGTGTTCTAGGTGTTGGCGCACGATGAATGGGATGGGGGTAGTGCCCCGTTAACCCCTTCCCTGGCACGTAATTATTGACCATTCTCAGAGACCGTTGACGGGTTCCTCTGGTAGCATCGGTCCGAGGTGACGGCCTTTTGTTCCCAGGTTGGTTGCAAGGCCAATAAAAAGCCTTGGGTCGAGTCTGTTAGTGTGGCGGGATATCCATTGAACGCTACTCCGAAACCCTGGCCGTCGTGAAGGGAACTAGTAGGAGTTTAGTACGGAGCGTGCTCCATTGTTCAGCTGGTGAGAAATCGATGGCCCCTTCGGGGACTGTCAGTGCTGCTTGGTTGGGAGCCACGGCACGCCGAGGTTTGCGGACTCGGTCGGACGAACAGCGGCACATGGAGCTTGCCTTCTGAAAGATCCGAAACGTCTCCGATGGATAGGTAGGAGCGACTCACGCGAGGGGCACTCACCAACCCCCCTTTTTATTATTGATTGGTCACGAGTGTTCAGAAAGAGAGAGAGAAAGCGCTCAAAATGACAAGAAAAAAAGGACCCGTTCATATAAAACACAACTGTGCAACATGCCAGTTAGATAAGTGGTGCGTTGACTTTCCGGAGTGCTGCTACTCAAAATGCAGCCGGGAAAGTATCTGAACTACTTGTATACTGACGCGAGAGGTGGATAAACTGAAAGACCTCTATAGAGTCTCAGAGGTGAGAGCTCAAATTCTTGAAAGAAAGGTGAAGAAACTCGAAGCCCTTCCCGCAGAACACATTCGATGCCTAGAAGATGCGCCGCCCCCTGACGTGTCGGAATCTCCTGGTACCGTAGTTCTTACCCAAGCGGAGATTCAGGCATCATCTGAGGTTAAGGCAGCTGAGGCAAGAGAAAAAGAAGAAAGGAAAAAAAGAAAAAAAAGAAAAAGAATAAAGTTGAAACAAAGAAAGAAGAACCAAAAATAGAAGAAAAACGGATAAACAAGAAGAAAAGGGGGAACGAGAAAAAGAAGAATAAGAATGTGGAGAGTAAAGAGGAAAAGGAGAAGACTCTTCGACAAGGAAAGGCCCCGTCTTCAGAGACAAAGTCTCCGAAGGTCACCCTCATTGGTGACTCGCAAACACGGGATCTGCAGCCGCTGCTAGCGGCCCGCCTTCTAAATAGCGTGAAGGTAAGCTGCCTGCCAGGACGGAGTAAACGCAACATCAGAGTAGAGGCAGAGAATGCTCATATTTCTGAGAATTCAGTTGTTGCTCTGATTGTGAGTGGCAACGACCTCTACCTCAAAGGGGGTAAGGTTGGCTTCAGTGGTAAGACCATCCAAACCGTGATGGGAGCCGTGGATGACATAGGGCTTAGAACCCGCAAGCGTGTCTTAATGGGATGCTTCCAAGAAGAGGTCCATCCCGAACCACTCACGAGAGAAAAGTCGCAGTGAACCGACGGTTGGCGGATCTCTGCACGGCAGAAGGAGTCTTCTTCGTAGACCCCTATCGTACCTTTATCAGTAAAGATGACCTCTACCAAAGGGATGGGGTACAACTCTCCTTTAAAGGGAAGGCCTTTCTCGCCAACCTAATTCAAGATGTCGTGAATAGCACCCAAAGGAACGTTCGAAACAGAGAGAAAGCGCACGTGCGCCAGCACGCCCGCGTCAATTCTGAAACGACCTTCTGGGAGGTCGTCAAAAAATGTGTCACTACGAAAACAGAGAAGCAAGTAAACGGAACAGCGTAGGGAGTCCTACATTCGGAAACTCCCTGAAAGTTCTTCTGTTCAATGCGAGGTCAATCAGGAACAAGTTACTTGACCTTCGTGGCCTCGTAGCAACAGAAGAACCTGAGATGGTGGCCATAACGGAGTCGTGGATAAAAACCTCGAGCCGAGATTTTGAAGGTGAATTCACGATTCCAGGTTACAAGCTCTTTCTGAATGATAGGCCAGACAGAGAGGGTGGCGATGTAATATTGTATGTCAAGGATACTCTGAACTCGACGCATTGCAACATTGTATCCGACCATGAACCACTAGGTGTTGACCTAGAGATAGGTCCTGCCAGATACAGGACCCTGGTGCTTTACAGCCCCCTGCCTAACTCTTAGAACAGGAGAGGATTCTGTACCAGCTGTTGGGCGAACTTGTAAAAGACAGAGTATGTATCACTATGAGCGACTTCAATACTCATGTTGACTGGCAAACCAGAGAACCCTGTGGCGAAAACGCACTACTCCTGGAGTTCGCGAACACCGAGTTCCTGACTCAATGGGTTAGAGAGCCAACGGGAGGAGAAAATATCCTCGACTTGGTTTTCACCTTTGAGGATGACATCGTTGAGGACCTCTCTGTTGGAAAAGAGCTTGGTGGCAGTAAACACCGACTAATTAGATTTGTAGTCAAGGTCCCGAAGGCAGGGCCTGTAACTAGTAAATCGAGGAAACTTGATTTAAGAAGAGCAGACTTTGCAGGTCTTCGTGCTGGACTGACTGACGCGAGGCTAGAAGTGTGCGCATGCTGTTGAAGACGCGTGGAACAGTTTCAAAACCACATTCATGAGTCTTCAATCGCGTTTCATCCCTCTTAAATGCCCCGGTCGGTTTTCTGTTCAATCAAAGTGGTTTAATCGAGAAAGCGGCCGACTGCTTAGGGAGAAGAGAACTGTGTTCCGGCAATCGAAGATCTCAGGTGACTTTTACGAATACCGGAGGCTAGCCAGGAGAGTGAAGTCCAGCATTAGGGCGGCTAAGCGGTCTGAGGAACTCCGAGTGGCGAGACTCTGCAAGAAGAATCCCAAGGACTTCTTTAGATATGTAAACGGCCGTAAACCAATCCAGCGAACGATTGGCCCTTTGATGAATGAGGATGGCACAGTAAAGCACTCAGCTGCAGTAAATGCTAACCTCCTCAACGACTACTTCTCTTCAGTGTTTACTAAAGTGTGGTGCCATCCCCCAGCCAACGGCTTCTTAGTCGGGGGAAAAGCTGGCGGATATGGACCTCACCGAAGGAGAAATAAAAAAGAAGATCACTGACCTAATGATGAATACGTCACATGGCCCGGATGGGTTTCTACCTAAAGTGTTAAAAAAAATGCGCGATCAAGTGTCACGACACCTGAGCGCAATCTTCGACATGTCAATCCGGACCGAATGCGTTCCTAGAGAGTGGCGTGAGGCGGAGATGACTCCTATCTTTGAGAAAGGAGACTGTAGCCAACCGTCAAACTACCAACCTATCAGTCTGACTTTAATAGTCGGTAAACTCATGAAAAGCATGATGGTGGACAAAATGACGTCGCATTTAGAGTCAAACCTGCTACTGAGGAGTTCCCAGCACGGCTTCTGAAGGCAACTGTCATGCCTAACGAACCTTGTGGAATTCTTCCACTTCGTTCTTCAGTGAGCACGATCGGGCCAAGGCGGTGGATGTGGTCTATTTAGACTTTCAGAAAGCCCTTGATAAGTTTCCACACCGCCGCCTTCTCTGAAAAGTGCAAGCGCTGGGCATAGACGAAAAAGTAGCAGGCTAGATAGAGAACTGGTTAAGTGACAGACGGCAACTGGTGGTGATGAATGGACAGGCTTCTAAGTGAGTGCCCTTTACTAGCGGATTGCATCAAGGTTCTGTCCTGGGACCATTACTATTCATCATCTACGTCAACGACATGGGCGGTGACATAGTTGCTAAGATTTCTAAATTTACCGACGATACCAAGCTTGGTATGAACGTTGCAAAGGAGGCAAATACTGCCCGGCTGCAGGAAGATATTCGAAAGATTGGGGAGTTATTGGACACGTGGCAAATGCCTTTTAAAGTGAAAAAATTCACAGTGATGCATATCGGCCACCGGAACCCCTAATCCTATTAAATCCTTAAGGGCACTGCTCTTGAATCGAGTGACACTGAGAAGGACTTGGGTGTAACTATAACTAGTGATCTCAAGTTCTAGAGGCAGTGTATTGAGGAGGAGAAGAAAGCCTAAAGGATGTTAGGGTATATAAAGCGACAGTTTAGATTTCGGAACAAGGAGATAGTACTGTGTTTGTATAACTTCCTTGTCTGACCGCACCTGGAGTATGCCGTACAATTTTGGAGTCCTTCGCTTCGAAAGGATATCGCAAGATTAGAACGTGTGCAAGCCAGAGCAATCAAACTGATTCCCTCTATCAGTCACAAGAGTTACAAAGAGAGATTACGGGAATTAGACTTGTTTTCGCTGGCGTCCCAGAGACTGCGTGGTCAGCTTATCAAGTGTTCAAAATACTTCGAGTGTTCGACAATGTTGAATAAAGGTATTTTTCAGCCTTAATGAGAGCAGAACAAGAAATCACTGATTCAAACTTGAGCTGAAGCGTTACAACCGCGACCTGTGTGGGAATTTTTTCACGTACAGTATCTGCGGTAGCTTGTTAGCACTTCTGATGGAGGTTGTCAACAGCAATTCTGTTGACCAATTCAAGACAAGACTAGACAAAGTCTTGAAAAGTGGCCGTTTAGTGAGGACGTAAGGCAATTGAGCGGGGATGCACCCGCTTGACAGCTAGTCCAAAGGTGCCCTCATTGAATGGACCGTAAGGTGTTCTAGGGTACTTATTTTCCTTGTTACTCCTTGTTACTTCCCTATAACCTCTCCCACACATTTCACTGATGGGCCTCTGATTTCACAGGGTAGACGCCGACCAGCTTCCTCGCACCCAATTATCCCGGATCCGAGCTGAGGGGGGAGGAAACAACGTTCTTTCACCGCTGAGCTCCAGCCTAGGGTGGTTGATTTTTAACACCCCGATTCATCCCGACCCACACCTTCCTCACACACCCTTTCTTCCTCCTTTCCGCGTTTATCAATTTTACGTCGTGCCTTAGGTGAAGCCACCATGCTGATGGGCTGCAAGGTTACTAAGTTGGAAGAGTGGCATCAAATTGTGGCAGTTAGTTTTGCCGGCCCCGTGTTCACCACTAACATGGTCACTATGCGCTTTAGGGCAGCTCCACCAAGAAAATGGATCCCCCCTTTGACCGGAGAGGAGGCTTACTCCTCTCCTTTCCTACGGGTGCAGGGGACTCCCCCTCATCCCCTCGTGCCCTCTAATGTCGGGTGTGCGTGCGCAACCAGCTTGCAGGGGGCTAGTATGCCTGTTGCTCTCTCTTGATCGACAGATGCAGGTTTGCAAGCACATGGCAGAATAAAAGGTACCTCAAAGGCGACCCGTGATGTTTTAAGGGGGATAGCCACATGGAGGTCCCCTCCTTGAGATGGACATGGTCCCTGAGGTCAAAGTTCGGCTCAGAGCCAAGCCTAGAAACCGTGTTTGACCCTATGCAAGCTCCTCCTCGGACGGTTCATGCCCCCCGAGGGCTCACGAGGAGAGGAGAAATCTCATCCCCCGGCTGGTGCCCCTGTGACAGCTAGGACCTTCTAAATTTCAGAGAAGGATCTTGCTGATGTAGGTCTATCTGGCCTATGAGGCTCCTGCCGCCGAAGGGGGGGGGGAGCAGGCTTATTCCCCGCCCTCCTCTTCTAAAAAGAAAAGAAATAGAAAAAAACTGAAAAGACTCGGAGCTCCTCTCACTCCACGGGAGGGAGAGGAGCCCTCCATCTCTCCCCCTCTCCGGAGCTCTTTTTTCTCGGTGGCTTCAGGCCCAGAGGGAGGAGAGCGCCGGGGAAACTCAGGGAAACCTGGCCTTGCCTCCCCCCTCCCCCCGACCGGGTCCCTCACATTCATTTAAAAAAGAGATGAATACTGGGCAAGTGATCCACCATCTACATGATGAAATAAAAAAGATAGTAAGAAGAAGAGAAAGTTGGCAAAGGAAATTAATTAAGGCCAAATACACAATGGTCTTCAACAAAATTTGCATTCAGAAAAGACTATTACCCAACTACACTAATATATATATATATATATATATATATATATATATATAAGAAACCTAACATGTTATTTCTCCCAGATTGAATGAGTATTTAATAAGGTATTTCAGTTTAGAATGTGCAAGAGGAAATAAAATAATAATAAGTAAAACTTTGGATAGCAGAGTAGATTTTCACTTGAGTACAGCAATGCTTCGTTAAGAGTCTAATTATTTTCTCGACCTAAGTAGTATTGAAAGTCTCAGTTCGAGTGCATATTCAATCACGTACATGACCTTTCAGCCCGAGTCTACCCCGCTCCCTTCCCTTACTAGTTAGGGGCTACGATGCCTCTCCACCCCTAGGTCAATATAAATGTGTGTGTGTTTGTGATATCGTGCATCTGCGTGCTGACTCTGATTCCTTGATAAGAGTTTGAGTGCACACACACTTATGACCACATTTCAACACGTACATACGTACATGACCTTGCACCCCGAGTTTACCCCTCCCCCTTTACTGGTTTGTCGCTAAAATGACCCACCCCCACCCCCATGGCAGTTTTGAATTTAACAAGTATTTTCTCGTACCCACATATCAGTAGATTTGCCACTTAACCTTTTACAATCCATTAATTGGTCCGACTATTTGACATCTTTTAAATTATTTGTCGCTAAACCTTTCTGTTTGTCACAAGTTTTAAGATGATCCTCCATCCACATCGTATCACATTTAGATTTAGTAAATATTTTGAAACCGAAGATGTGTGTGGATCGGATTATAAATTTAGCCCGGACTATTCATCTACTCTTGATTTCTTGATCATCTTCGTCGACTTATTCATGAATACCCAATTGATCGGATTGAATTTCTGTATAGTCGGTCAGTCCCACCACCTTTCAACTAGAATATCAGAAAAGAAGTACTTGAACATTTCCAGTTTATGGATTTAGATTTAATCATCGGTCAAAAATTAAAAAACGAGCCTATGGATAAGTTTTTCTTTGTAGGAGGTCTATCCGATCGTCACAGTGCATGCATGAATAGGTTTTTTTAAATATTACATTCTAACATGGTGAATTATGGTGAGGAAGCATTGAACATCGCTATACTTGACACAATACCCCTGTTATTTCACTTTCTCTCATGGTATTTCTATTAGCTCACTGATATGATGAAAATCAAGATTGAAGAGGCAAGGATGAAATAATTCTCCTTCTCACAAAATCAAGAAAATGTGATGAGTTATTTTGTAGACAAATTAAAACATTGAGGGTATAACGCATATTATTTCATCCTCATTTTATTCATATTAATCAGAGAATATTATTAATGATTAAAAAAAAGTTATTTACTTCTTCTTCGTCGTCAGCTTATTAGCCCGTATTTATACGGGGTCGCTGTTTTTGATGAGCCGCTTCCACCTATTTCTGTCTCCTGCCATGTTGGTCTCCAGTCCCTTCTCCCTCATGTCAGCTTATATGTAGTCTCTCCATCTGATCTTGGGTCTTCCTCTCATTCTCCTTCCTTGTACTTCCATCTCCAAAGCTCTTCTCTCGTCACTCTCTCCATCCCTCCTCATTATGTGTCCACACATTCTAAGTCTTGCTTCCTGTGTCTTCTTCGAAATCTCCGTCACCTTTGTTGGCCTCTGATCCTTGTATTTGTGATTCTGTCCTCCCTCGTCACGCCACACACCCATCGCAGTATACTCATTTCTGCTACTTCCATCATCTTCTCATTACTCTTCTTTACAGGTAATGCCTCTGCTCCATACATTATAGTTGGTCTTACAACAGTTTTGTATACTTTTCCCTTTAATTTCACTGGAATTTTCCTGTCACACAGAACCCCTGACATATCCCTCCAACTCTTCCATCCCGCTTGGATCCTTTTGGCTACTTCTTTATCTTCATTTTCATCTGCTGATATGGTAGATCCCCCCAAAAGTATTTGCATAAAGAGCTAATAATAGCTACCAGGGATTCAATGCATAGTAACTTTTTAAATGTCATGTAAGATCCCTCTAACTCCCTGGGAGTTCAACCTGCTTACGAAATGTCTTTCTTCAAACCTTTTCCCCTCTCATCTCTTTCAATCCACCGTGTTCCTCGGCTCTGAAACCCATAAATTTTATAGTGATATTGGGTTGGCATTTTAGCGACCAACTAGTAAGGAGGGTAGGGGGGGGTAGACTTGGGCTGAAAGCTCATGTACGTGTGAACGTGATTGAATGTGCGCATGAGTGTGTGCGTCAGTGTGCACTCGAACTGAGACCTTCAATACTAGTGACATTTTTGGAGGTAGAAATATAAGCGTAGCGTAGTGGTTTGCGTTCCATTTCAGAGAGGAAAAAAAAATCAAATGTCGGCTGTTTTCGACAATGGCCACTAGAAATTAACCTGCAGTGATCATAAAGAAACGCTACTCCCCATTCATCAGCAACCAATTCAGACTCACGCAAACAAAAGGAAGACATACCATAGAGCCGATTCGGGCTGAATACAAACAGGAATTATAAACTTATGTTCCAAACGGACTTAATGAAGCAACACTTAAAGAGATCGACGACGAACTAAACAGAATAAAGACATATATACAAATAGCAGACAGTAATACATTATTCAGAACCGCTTATAAAACAATTAAATATTTCATATGGACTCCAAAGATGAAAGCAAAGAATACGGAAATATGATTATTAACGGACGAACAAGGAAAAGACACTTAAATCTGAGAACGAAAAACTGACAACTACTATGAGACATGAATGACAACAAAAGGAATACTGGGACGCAGCCTTTCAAAATATCGACAACCAGCCGATGCCCAAAGAATTCATAAGGAAAGTAAAACGAATGTGAAATACTTAACGCAAAGAGAAAATAAAGATGAAAGACAGACATGGAAATATAATTGAAGAGGAATACGAAAAGTTCTTAAAAATTCCTAACCAACGACTGAATGAATAACTAACAGAAAACAACTCATGTAATAGACAACAGTTTAGCTTTAGGAAGAAAAGAAGCATAGAAATGGCTCTCAGCATTATTACAGAAAAAATAAGTATGGCTAGAGGAGAAAGGGGCAGCATAGATATAAATAATATGCAAGGACGTATCCGAATCATTCGCTAAATTATGGCAAAGAGGAATTCATCACAAAATTCTGAATCTTGTGCTAAACAACAGCTTAGAGAGAATGTTTGTGATTACGCACTGGAAAGATACGCACACATAGACACAGGAATTTACCAATGTGATAGATTCAGGTTCAATGCAAGCCTCGCGCAGGCTGACGATTTCACACAACTAATTTCTCTGTCTACAGAAATCCTCAGATGCATGCCAGGATGACGGCCACAAAAATAAAAACCTGAAGGACTATGAAAGAAAATGGAAGAGGTAAATTTAAAATATTGCCTATTTATATAAAAAAAAGTTGGCACATATTTACGTCGACGGCGAGCGATACAGATATAACTCAGAAGACAAAAGATTTTAGCTCTAACAATTACAAAAAACTGGTTAAAAGAAGCAGGTAACAGAGAGGAAAAGGTGGATGGAGATTACATTACAAACTAAGAAACCTTAATATAAAGATTAAGAAAAGATATATCAAGCTACATTATGATGCAGCCTATATTAGTGTGCTTTACATTTGCAATGTACACAATATCCAGATGCAACCTGTTTAAAATGCAATGTGTACGGAACAAAGCAATACCAGACGTGCAGAAAGACGGAAGCAGAAAGATCTACACAACGAAACCACTAAAAAAATAATTAAAAAAAAGCTAAGAAGATTATTCAAAAGTTACAGGAAGAAATAGAAGAACTCAACAACCAAATAGCAAGAGGAACATAAAGGAGACAACGCATGCTGTTTTCGTGTGCTACAAACAGAACTAACCAAATCATGACCCATAACTGATTCGAATAATTAACTTGAATAGACCTGCAAGAGGAAAATAAAACCAACAAAAGATTTACTAAGAAAAGGAACATACAGGGCTTGGATAAAATAATTGCAATATCCAGATGCAACCTGTTTAAAATGCAACGTGTACGGAACAAAGCAATACCAGACGTGCAGAAAGATCTACACAACGAAGCCACTAAAAAAAATAATTAAAAAAAAGGCTGAGACAGACAGAATTCAAAAGTTACAGGAAGAAATAGAAGAACTCAACAACCAAATAGCAAGAGGAACATAAAGGAGACAACGCATGCTGTTTTCGTGTGCTACAAACAGAACTAACCGAATCATGACCCATAACTGATTCGAATAATTAACTTGAATAGACCTGCAAGAGGAGAATAAAACCAACAAAAGATTTACTAAGAACAGGAACATACAGGGGCTGGACAAAATAATTGCAACAGAAGAAATTGTTTTGTTTTTATCGTAGATACATAGTTTTAATTATCAACTTTAATGATTATTTAAATTTCTTTTTCAGGTCGTGATATAGTTTTTAAGATGCGTGACATCACTGAGTTCGAAAAAGGGCAAATTGTTGGAGCTCGAATTGTAGGAGCTTCCGTCACCAGAACAGCTAAACTCCTTGATTTTTCGAGATCTACCTTAAACAAGGACCATGACAGAATTCAAGAAGCAGGGCAAATCTCCAGCAGAAGGAGTAATTCCGGCAGGGCTTCGAAGCTCGTTGAAAGAGACCGACGAGTGTTGAAAGGCATTGTGATGCAAAATCTACGGACAACTGCCCTTGAAGTGACTGCAGAGTTGAATCTTTATCTCACTAGCCCAGTTTTGACCAAAACTGTTCGCCGTGAGCTCAATAAAGCCGGATATCATGGGAGAGCCGCCACCAAGAAACCTCTGCTTTCTGATCAAGACATTCAGAAGAGGCTGAATTGGTGTAGAAATCAAAAGGGCTGGTCAACAGACCAATGGAAGCAAGTAATATTCTCCAACGAGTCCAGTTTATCTCCTTTCCCCACTGCAGGGCGAGCATATGTGTGGAATCAGCCCGGGCAAGCTTTTAATACTGACTGCCTTCTTCATACAGTGAAGCACGGAGCAGGGTAGGTGATGGTTTGAGCAGCCATATCTATGAATTCTCTTGGTCTAATCGTTGCCCTGCATAGTAGGATCAACAGCAACGAATATCTGAATATTTTGGAAGATCAAATCCATCCCATGCCCAATAAACACCGCCTATGTGGTTAAGAATTGGTACAACACATGAAGTTGTACTCATAATCTCCAGATCTTAATATTATTGAGCATTTGTGGTGCATCTTGGAGCGAAAAGTTAGAAGTCGTTACTCTCCACCGTCGTGTCTGAAACAGCTGGAGAGGTATTGCAAAAAGAATGGCTCAAGATTCAGAGAAAAGGTTAACAACAATTGAACGCCAAACACACAAAACACAAAATCGAAAACAAAGACAGAAATAAACATACTTTTTACCTACTACTCATTTCGAACTTGTCTAAAAATGGCTTAAGTAACAAAGATTGGCGTAACCTTCCTATAAACTTGCAACACTCTGCCAATCTCAAACTTCTTTCTCTTTCTAATTCACTTTAACCGCTATCTATTCTTGGATCAAATATTAATCTACGGGACAAGAAACAGCATATAATACAACGAAATAGGGCAAATAAACCTAGATGTAGGTCCATCGAGCACCTAGGTTAATTGTTTTGCCTTTGACTTTACTTCCCACAGTTCTATCCTTAACTTTTCCTCTTTCTCTCTCCATCTGGCGCTCTTTTCCTAGTAGCCTACCGAGGTTCCAGGGAATGGGAGCATTGGAAGACACATGGGTAGAACCGGGTTCTCACCCTTTCTTTCATCCAAGTTGCTCCTAGGAGATCGAGGCAGGGGGAGGAGGTGGGGCATAAAGATCCATAACTTTTTCTCCCACTTTCACATATGTCCAATGAAAATCAGCAAATTGATATTGATAATGCTAAAATAGTTTATAAGTATCACAATTATATACATCGACACTTAATTGAATCGGCACTTATTAAAGAAATTCCCAATTTTAATACTTCCGACGGCCAATTCAATACTAATACCTTAATAAGCAAGAAATTCATACTTACGTTTCTCAAAAATGCCGACACATTCTCACATAATCCACCTTAGCGCCACTGATTTGTCTGTTTGTACGTTAAGCAACTTCTGTATCTCACTTGTTCACTAGCGATTGACAATGGCGGATATCTCCGTAGAAACCTGGTTTCGTATATAAAATCCTCCACGAATATGGGCCACTGTATTCGGAACATACTTCTCTTTCCTTTCTTGGGCAGTTTGCGGTGATGTGATCTTCCATTTTGTAGCATCCAAAACAGATTTGTATATTGTGATACTGGTCCCTTTGAATGTTACAAGTTGGGATTCACATACTGTATGCGAGGATTCCCTTCTGCAGTGCCTTAGTTGCAATCTCGGTTGATCGCACTGTAGGGAATTCGATATCCCACAACGTCCTGGCGCTTGGCAGTGTAACCCGATTGCTGACCCCCCCCCCCCTCTCTTCCCTCGACCCACTGGCCGCCAGACGTCTCCTCAAACCACGAGAAGTACTAATTAACAGATATTTGTGCCAGCGAGCATAACAATACGAAGGGAAGGAGATCAGGTACAATAACAATTGGTAACCGGGCACTATTTCCCCTAAGATTTGGGATCTAATTTCGTGTCATAGACGAAATTATAGGAGCTGCAACCAAAAGCAAGAAGATACCTTTAGGGCTAAGTGAAAGATGCTCGGAGAAGAGTCGTTAGAGGAAGAGGCTTAATTCTTAAGCCCTCAAATCCCCCCTTCCCCTACCCTCCAGTACCCAGGTCGGTGAAGTATATAGGCGAATAACTGGAGAAGAAGGAGGGAGATCGAGTTAGTGATCGACACGACGAAGTCCGGCGGCAGTGCCCGGCAATCAAAGAAAGGAACAGAGAAGAAGCTCATTCGAGCCAGTTCCCGGCTGTCACACCGAAAATTAGCATCTTGTATCGAAGAGAAGATCGAGTTAGAGATCTACACGACGAAGTCCGGCGTCAGTGCCCAGCAATCAAAGAAAGGAACAGAGAAGAAGTTCAGTCTGAACCAGTTCCTGGTGGTCACACTGAAATTAGCTTTTGTATTGAGGATCACTCTCAAACATCTCTCGTCAGAGAAACTTCCTATCTCGGATTGCAACAAAAATCAGAGATAGTCCTTGCCATTGAGGAATACCCAAAGTGAACTCCCTTAACCCCCCCACACCCCTAGTCAAAAAGGATTCACGTTTTGCTCATCGCTCGTCAGTGCGAACCATCTCAAGATTAACCCGAAGATTGGAAAAAGCATACCTTCACGGTATCATTGTCTAAATCATCTGATTAAGACAACGTGCTTAACGCCATCCGTCGCCCTCACCGAAATCATCTGTTGCTTCATGCCCGTCTCCTCGCCAGTCAAACAGCTGGGTGTCTGAGAACACGCACACGCGCCTAACCACAAAACCATTTTTCCGTCTACATAAGATCTAAGGCCAAGGTCATCCTTCAGCCGGATTCACGTGTGTGTGTGTGTTTTTTAAAGGTAAATAAATTCAATTATTTTAATGTGTCAATTAGCGTCTAATATTAAAGTGAGCTTGGTGTCCACCATTACTTTATATTCATTTGGTTTAAATTAGTAATTCTAACATAGACTCGTTTATTCATAGCTGTATAGTTTGTTTTTTTTAGATTTCACTTTTTTATGTTGTAATTAAAGATATATTTTTTTATAAGTATTTAATTCAATCCTAGAAACGCGGCACATGGCACTAGAAATCCTCAAAGATTAAATAACGTAAACATAATATAGCACTCTTAGAGAAAACGTAATAAAGGAGTTTTTGAAGTACGTGACCAACCTACGTACACCCCACTCGGCCCTTACAATACCACGACACGCACACTATTTTGAATACATGTGTGTGTTCCATAAATTTGATTATGTAGTGTATCTTCATCCGGGTTCGATGTTCCATTATTTCATGTTTTAGTTCGTCTGGGAAGTGTTCCCCAACCCATGATTCTACTTTACGGCATACGATGCTTCGGTTGGCAATATTCTGGAGTGGTACTGTAGCCTCTAAGTCGATTTTCCTTAAAGTGATGGGTCCTGCCGATGAAAGTAGCAGTTCGACATCGTTGTTTTCCGCACAAATGACAACAAATCCATTAGCTGTTTCTATGCATTTGATCAGGGCGATTTGTAAATCCTTGAAGATGCTTTGTGCTACATCCTGTGGTCTCCGTTTTATCCCGTTCTGAATTAGCCGAAGTGGGAGAAGCCCTCTATTTGTTCCTAATACTATCTCGCCTGCCTGCTCTGGAGCGCAAGCTCCCTGACCACCCTATGTAATTAGGCCTAGCCCTATATTAGGTCCTGCATTCAGATTCGGGCTCGTCATCGATAATCCGGCTCCTTCTCTGGCCCCCTAACGGGGTCTTCTTCGGGAGTTCACTACACCCTACTACTGACTGCTTCTGAGACCTTGCTGGTGGTCAGGTTTTACTGTACTAGATCAAAATAAAGTAGGAGAGTTTTAGATATAAAAAGGTATAGTATGAGATAGGAAAAATTTAAGTAGATCATCGCTTTGGCGTGATTCCTCGCGAATCAGAAACAGGTCTCTCCAATCAGTACGATTTGCGCATATATTTATTCTTCTTTCTTATCTCTAGTATATACTTAAACGTACATAGAAAATGCTCTCTTCGCAAAGTTATTTCAAGTCAAAAGATTGATGTAACTTAGCAGTGCGTAGATTGCTGTGGGTTGTCAGATGAACTGAACCGTCCGAATGAACAGGAGGCTGGACATACATTGCCTTAAATAGTGGAAGGGGGGATTAGACTACCCACCTGATTTAGGTTCAGAGGTGGGTAGTCTAATCCCCCTTCCAAGACAATGTATGTCCAACCTCCCGTTCACACGCTTTTCTGAATTTACGCTCTGGTAAAGTTTTTTCCTGTAAAGGAGGTAAAGGTTAGAGTAAGTTTGAATACGCGAGTACGTCGCTGCACCTAATATAGATGCGTGCTTAGTCTGATTGGAGAGACCCCCCGAATAAAAATTTCTTTATTTCCCTGGCTCGTCATAGTGATATGACGTGCTAAGCCCTCCCCATCTCTGCCTCACCGTGAATTTGCTCCGTGAATATAACTCTACACATAAAGCGCCGTTGCAACTATGCCGCTCTACTTAGAAGGGGCATAATTACAAACTTTGGGGAAAGGAGGTCTGAGGCTTAGCCCGCTGCGGAACCCAAAGGAAGGCGCAAACCTGGATTGGAACTCAGTTACCAACGCAAGGATGGTTAATACTCTACCCTGCGGCACCGTCCAAGACCACAGAGGCAGATACTACCGTCTCTGTGAGAAGTCGGACGTAACTAAGAAATACCCAAAACCCAAAGAGGGAGCGGCACCCCGACTGAAGTTCGTTGATTCGGGCTTCAGTCATCATTAAGTCCGCCATGTTAACACACCCTCTGAGGAGCCCAATCAGGTCCATACTCACTCACTAATCATCATCACATACAAGTCATTTTCACGGTGTCGTTATCGGCGGGGCGGGGAATCCCCTCTAAAGAAAGGAAAGTAAGTTTCAAATACCGATCCCCAATGGTACATAACAATGCATCCACACCCACAGGAAAAACATCCACTACCAACAATGAACACACACACTTCTCAACCTAGCCGCTACACACGACACCCCCATCACAAACATAATACAAAACACATACAGGCCACAAACTCGTCTTCCGCTCATAGGAGGACGCAGTCAAGTTCTACCAACTTGCGTCTGATACACTTGCCGCACAAGACCTTCACACAAAACTAGCAGACGGTGTACACAAGAAACACCAAATACGAGTCCTCAAGACCAACCCCCTATGGTTGGCTTTCTCCAACGATGACCTTCGCACACACCTCAGACAGAAGTATGGGAAAAGGTCATCAGAGACTTCTATTAGAACAGTACAAAACAATGAGTAGTAATTACATTGTCTGATGAACAAAACAAAACACTGCTGCTAGACCAAGGCATCAAGTTCTGCGTCACACTAACACACCCACATAACATCGAGCTACAGCTGAACATAAAACTTACACAGTGTCACCGGTGTTACAAAACCGGACACAAGACACGAAACTGCCAAGCAGACCTGGTCTGCTCAAGGTGTAGTATAGTGGGCCACCACTACACCACCTGCACAACCACCTCACCCCTCTGCGCAAACTACGGCGGTGACCATGTTGCCGTCAATCCTAAATGCCTTTACCTAAGTAAGGCCCGCTATGACGCCGTAGCGGCAATACCGCATCCACAACCCACCAACATAACCACACACTCTGCCCCTGCCCCTCCTCCCCTCAAAAGAACATTCGCTGCTGCTTTCGGCGCAACGCTGTCCACACCACCCCCTGTCCTACCACAGACTCACTCCCATGTTTCGACACCCGCCCCCACCCAAACACCCTATGCCCAGAGACCTCCACTACTCACGACATCCAAAGACCCCCACTACTCCCAGCACCCAGAGACCCCCACTACTCCCGACACCCACCCCTACCCCACACCACACACCCAAAGCTACACCTGGCTACTTTGCTTTTAACGGTATTAAACAACATGTCGAGGGGTGACGCCCGACTATACGCAAACATACTAAAAACACTGTTTGCCTCGCACGGTCTAGATCAGATCACCTTCCCCGAGAAGGTGTCCACTCTGATCGACGAACATACACACAGGAGACTCGCACTCCTCCCAACCCCGGTGGACACAAACACCTTCCCCCCTGGACCTACCGCCCCGTCACACCCCGCACCCCAGCTTCACCACGCTCCTGTCTCCTCCCGCCCTTCTGTCCCTGACTCTCTCGCTACTGTACCCTCCTTACCTGCCCCTTTGCCCACTTCTCCCACCTTTCTTCCTACCTCATCTCTTCCTTCCACAGCTACGACTCCTTTCTCCTCTATACCTAAACTCCATCCGACCACCAGCACCCTTCCTTCGACAGCCTCAACTCTCCCCCCGCTATTGCTACTAACCCACCTCCTATCGTCCCCAACCGCACTGATATCACAACCGCCACCTACCCACCTCCCCTACGCCCACCAAAACCGACTAACCCCCTCCCTGCTGTTCCTTCCTCTCCTCCTTCAACCAAACCTTCCTTGCCCTCCAAACCTCCTCTCTCTTCCGAGACTCCCATCTCATAATCTGCACCTCCCCTACTATCACTAGCCCCTCATCTACTAGCTCTGCTACTAACTCCCCCCTCCTAGACTCTACTCTCTCCATCCCTCCTTCCACGACCACCAGCCATGCTCCAACTATCTCTAACCTTCCTTCCACAGAACACACTCTCCCTTCTACCACGGCTTGCCCACCCAATAACACCACTGACAACCTCCCCACTCCTATAAAACGACAGCCAACTGACACGCGTGAATGTAATCACTCCCCACGCCTTCTGGGAAATAACCAAGGAGAGGGGAACGGTCCCGGCTAAATCCGCCCACGTCAATATATCGCCTTAACATAAGACGATTAAACGTACGCAGTTGGCACGATTTTTGCCATACTGTTGCCAACTGGGTCTTAAACACACAAAGACCTGACATAATACTCTTTGTCGAAGTATGGCCCAGTGTACGGAAATATACACACACAGGCTCCAAGGTAGGCTAAGTAAGGCAATAACTGTTATTGTTCTAAGAGTGCGATTTGAATAGATAGCTGCAGTTGCGTGACCAAGGAATATTCCAAACACAACGGCAAAAATAGATTTTAATACACACTAAATAAAAGGCACAAAGTAAATATGGATATATATATAGGTACATGAATAAGACGGAATTAGGTTCCGAATACTAATTGGATAACCAGGGTTATTAAATGGTTATAATGAGAGATTTAGGGTAGTGAGCGATTTAGTTCCTTTGAACCTCGAGAGTAAAGCGGGGCGAAATTGGAGGAAGGTCTTGGTGACCTTGATGACTCACCGGCGTAGCCGAAAACCTGCAGAGGGTGGTGCTACTTTCTTCAAACTTGGATTTTGCGAGATGCGTGCCTCTTATCCTCAAGAGGTCACCGGAAGAACTTCAAAGGGGGTGAGGGGGGTCGTTCGCATCGCGGAAGACACTCGTTGCACTGACTCCTTCTTCTTCTGGCGGCGCGTAAAAAGGATGCTAGGCACTGATCCACCCAAACCCATCACCCTCCAAGTAAATAACCAAACACTCACAGACACCAACGTCATCCTCGACGCATTTAGGTCCAACTGGGACACATTATACACACAACCCACCTAAACCACATGCGCAAGAGCTCTTCTCAAAAGTCCAGGAGTGGTTTCGAGACCACACTCACGAGTTAAGGCCCGCCCCCTTGATACAAATGGAGCTGCTCGACAACACATCTACAATGAACACTCCACCCAAACCCATCACCCTCCAAGTAAATAACCAAACACTCACAGACACCAAAGTCATCCTTGACGCATTTAGGTCCAACTGGGACACATTATACACACAACCCACCTAAACCACATGCGCAAGAGCACTTCTCAAAATTACAGGAGTGGTTTCGAGACCACACTCACGAGTTAAGGCCCGCCCCCTTGATACAAATGGAGCGGCTCGACAACACATCTACAATGAACACTCCAATCATTGTCGAGGAAACAAAACACCACTACATTACAACAACACCAAAACGCGCGCCCGGCCCCTCCGGACTACCAGCCGCATTAATACACAACCTCCCCACAAACATATACCCTACACTTACACACCTATTCAACACCTCACTAGCCTCAGGGCACTTCCCCAAATTATTAAAAGTCTCTCACAACATACTTCTACACAAAATGAACAAAGACTCCAAACACCCAAACAATTACAGGCCTATTGCTCTATTAGAGCACCTAAGCAAAATACTCGAACGTGTGATCAACGGCCGCCTAAGGACTATCTGGAAGAGAGGGACTGGTTCTTCCCCCACCAATATGGGTTCAGGAGGGGCTGGTCCACTCAGGCAGCTGTGACCATTGTTCACGACAGAATAAAAAAAACTCCAGGTAAGAAAAAAGATACTCTTCATCAGCAAGGACTTGGAGAAGGCCTTTGATAAGGTGTGGCACGAGGGACTCCATTGGAACTTCGCTAACAATACCGAGTTACCTCTCTGGACCAGAAGGCTCCTCTCGCACTACCTCACTGAACAGAGATGGCACATAAAATACAACAATTCCCTATCACAACCTTTCACACCACACTCAGGCGTTCCCCAAGGAAGCGACCTGGCACCCACACTTTACATCATTTACACAAACGACACTCCACGACCACCCGAAAACTGCCGTCACACCTACACAGTGTCCTACGCTGATGACGAGACCATTCTCGTCAGCGGCCGCGGACCAGACAAGATCAAACACCACGCACAAATAATACTAGACGAAAAGACATAATACGAGGATAAATGGCTGATTGCCACGAATCCTCAGAAGACACAAATGACACTCTTCGGCGCAAGAAATCACTACATGCATAACCTACAGATTTTATCACACAAACCAGGCAGGAACCACTTAAACTCAACAAGGCTCGACTGCACACAACATACAAAAATCCTTGGGCTAACTTTTGACAAGTCCCTTAGGTTCAATATACACCAGCAAATAATACAAGCAAGAGCCGCACGCACAAACAAAATGCTGCGCAGGGCAAGAAACTACAGTTACACCTATATAAAACACTCGTGCGACCACTTCTCACGTACGCCCCACTGTTACTCGTATCTGCTACTGTCACGTGGCAGAAGAAGGCTCAGCGCATACAGAACTCTGCTCTGAAGCGCGCTTGCCGCTTTCCCATGTACGCGTGAATGTCCAAACGACACGACAACAACAAATTGGCACCCCTGAACACATACGCTCACACTAAGCTCACAAACCAACTCGGGGAAACTCTCCAGAGACCTCATATACACCGCACTACAGGCAAGTCTGTATGTTGCGATGGCACTGTGATACCCGGCAGCCCATGACCACCTGCAGCCCATAGCGTTCTACGCTTAAGTTAAGAGCATCATGAATAACGCGTCTCCGACTATGCAGACACGATCTCCTTCCTGACCACCTCTCAACCGTCATCCAATCACGAACACCCTGAGAGACACCTAACTACACCACGCATCGGTGTCTAGCCACCGACCTATCAACTCTTCCTATACCCTCTCAAGTTATTTCCGTAACCTTTTCTTCTACGACTACCTGATCGCCTGTGTTACACAGTGATCCCTCTCTGTTCTTTCTATATACATCATTATACGTCTGGCGAAGAAATTCACTTGTGCCTCTTGAATTCTTCTTCTTTTTAGTCGCGAGCCACTCTACATCACACTATGTCAAGCGGTCGGTCGGTCCTTGTTTTGCTTTTTTTTTTGTAATAACATTGTAACTATTTGGCCAATTCTTAAGAAATTTGAAAGCCTTATGTTGTTTTACATTCTCTTTCGAATTCCATATTGCCAAAGTCCTTCCAAGGCTATCCCGGTAATTATTTTCTTTTGGCAATAACATCATAATTATTCGGCTGATTATAACGAAATTTCAAATCCCCCATGTTGTTTTACATTCTCTTTCACATGATATATTGCCAAGTTCCTCCCAAGGTTAGTCCATGAATTATTGAAAGTTTTGAAGGTCGTAAGATCATAAATCAGGATTAGTGAGAGCACGCGACCTTTTGGTCAGCAGACCTTGTTTCTTTATCGTTAGCGATCACTTATTTTGTCTATAGAGCTTATATTCTTTGTATATATATATATATATATATATATATATATATATATATATATATATATATATATATATATACATATATAAATATATATATATATATATATATATATATATATATATATATATATATATATATATATATATATATATATATATATATATATATATATATATATATATGAGTATATATTATCTTTTATTTCTTTTTTTTGGCTTGTATATTGGTTCAATAGCTTGCTGTGCATTAGTTGGCTGCTTTCATATCCACGTCGGTAATGAATGTTTTGGATATCATTATACTTAATTCATTTTCAGATAGCAATAGCCACACCATCATATCTTTCTCTTGTGTGGCTGTCCATTATTATATTGTAGTTATATATCCTGATGCTGTTATTTTTCTCGTCCAGATATTAAAATAACGTTTGGATCTATTTTTCTTATATTTTTATTATAGGCATTCTTTTTCCCTTCACAGCCGTTAAACATTTAGTGAAAAGATCTTTATATATATATATATATATATATATATATATATATATATATATATATATATATATATATATATATATATATATATATACATATATATATATATATATATATATATATATATATATATATATATATATATATATATATATATATATATATATATACATATATATATATATATATATATATATATATATATATATATATATATATATATATATATATATATATATATATATATATATATATATATATATATATATATATATATATATACATATATATATATATATATATATATATATATATATATATATATATATATATATATATATATATATATATATATATATATTGTTATCCATTTTATGTTTCTTTTAAGTTCTTTGACTCTGCTGTTCTCTCTCTGGCCGGTGACCTAACTTTACCTGATCTCTTTTTGTTTATCTGGTGGTGCGATAAGTTAAAGCAAGAGTCCTAGTGGATATCAAATCAGGCTATTTTATTTTCTTCTTGCACCTCATAATTGAAGTCCAACTTTAATCTGCCTCGAGTTATTTCTTATATAATTTCTTTGTTTTTTTGTGAGTTTAGGATACTCTCCCGACGGTGAAGCCTATATCTTCATATTTAGATCCAGCATAGTTTGTACCGGTGGACTTTCTTTGATATCTTTTGCTGGTTTCATTTTGCTGTCCTCCTTTCCCAAATCTCATTAGGGGGGATTGTCCGGGAACCACATCGGTTTCACTCCGTTTTGTACTAGTATTTTATTAATATCTTTTGCATAGCTTCCAGACTTTGCGGTCTTTACGAAATCGGCATGATTTATGCATATTGCTGATAATTTCATTGATGGATCTTGTTATAGTGACTTTGCTGTTTAAGTTTAAAGTTCTGTTCTTCTTCTCTGTAGTTTTCCTCTTTTTTTCATTTACTAAATTGCTCTTGATCATTTCTGTTATTGATTCCAAAATTGGCATTTTTTGTTCTTCTCGTTTGTACACTCTCTCCAGGTGTATACTGAACCGGCAAATTCTGAACGTACCTTTCCTTCAAATAAGCAGTATTTCGTGGCTTGTTGTTTTAAGGAATAACATCAAAAACAAACTTGTATCGACACGGATGTTTCCCTTTCAATACATTTGCCCAAGATCTTAGTATAAAACATAATTAGTCTTGATTCCGAGGCTTTGGCGGCCATTGCTATTGTTTGAAAAGTGTCTTTAAATAGATGGGTGTAATCGCCACCATCTCTGTTCTTAAATTTGTAAATTTGTTCCACTTTTGCTCAGCTATGCTTTTATTCAATTTCCTTTCTAATTTATTCCGCTGTGTGAGATCCTACCCATAATACTGATCTTTGTGCGCAGACGTGAGGCGGAACCCTAGGTAATAGGTTTATCATTTCTAGTTTAGCGAGGGACTTCTTTCAGAGTAACTTGCCAAATCTTGGTCGCTGCCACATATCGCTATGTACCCGTATGTCTAGTCCACTAGGTGACATAGTGTTATGCCTAGAGTAAAAAAAACCCACTTTGAACACTTTCTCTCGTGAAGGTTGAGACATCGCTCCTTGATCTAGAGCGGGAGCCGTTTTCCCCCATGGGATGTTTTTGACGATGGCCTGCTAGGAAAGATTTCTTTTCTTCAGAGCCCCCTGCGGAGTCGAAAATAAGAGGAAATTCGACATGCAGCTGGAGATTGAATTTCTCGCTTTCTGAAGTTCAACTGGGCAGGACATCCTTGAATGGTTTTGAGTGACATGATACGCCCTTTACAAAAGTGAAGTTATTTACAAAAATAAAAGAGTGTTGATATATCTTGATGCATGGCAACGATCTCTGGATGACAAAGAGGGATTATTGGGTTCGATCTTATCAGTAAAGCATAATAATAAAACAAGTTTCATCAAGTCTTACTTTGATTCGTACTTAGACATCAGCCGCTGAATTGCTTCTGATATAGATCTCAGGTTTATTTTGTGTATACACCTGGCCTGTTGCCTTTGTGACTTCTATCAAACACCTCTTTATTGAAGAAGTATGACAGGACCACTGTAAAACTTTAAAGATTTGTAAAGGAACTTCTTTATTACCACTGTAATCAGTTTACATGTCAAAGGAGGTTCGAATATGCCATCAGACCAGTCTCTTAGCTCCAACAAGGAAGAAGCACTGGAGTTGATGGAAGGTATTTTCATGGGACGTAAAGAAAAATCTCTGAGTGTGTGATAATCTCCACTCCTCATGTCAACAATCTTTTTAGACGGCAGCTCTCCTCTCCTCACTGCCATCTGAGCACAAAAGTGTCTGGATTATCATTTCGCTGAATGAATATTATGTTGAGCGCTTGATGATTGGCAAAACAATCCACTAAGGCCTTCTTTAGCTGCTTAAATAACCATAGCTGAAACAGGATGTAGCGTGGTCCTTCCAACCAAGAATCTTTTACTTTTATGTTGAACCCACATGGTTAGTACACACCAACAATGTATTCCACTATCAGTCTTAGTTGTTAAGAGTTCTGCCTTTAAGGCCATGTTTTAAAACTCATATACGACAAACAAAGTATGTTTGCTGTTGTAAACCACCTAGAATGTGGGAAGTTTTCTTGCCCTTATGGCCCCTGGGATCCTATACCCGTACGCATGATCAGCAGAGATATCCTTTACGACATTGTCACTCAGTGAAGTAAGGGGCTTACCAATTGAGAGTTTATTTAATGAAGGATAGATTTCAAGTTAGGTTGAGTGTCTAGCATCTTGCTAATATTTCCTGTCTACTTGTTAGAAAAGTTCTTCCCATCCAGTGCTGTGATCAAGTGTCGCAGGGGTAAATCGTTAGTGTGGAAGGCACAAACCAATAAGATCAGTTTACGGCCAAGGATGACTTCTCCTCAATACATGGAATAACCACCCCAGCCACTCTTAACATTTGTAGAATCACCTCCAATGGTATGCATGTTTTTATCATTGCCCCTTTTCTTCATGAAATCTACAAGATTATCTGCCAAAACTACAGCGGTGTTTTTACTCCTTGAGACTTTCTCAGGTGTGAAAGTCTCATTGCACACAAAACATGCTCTTCTTTGATGATGCTGGAGGACTAACGATATGAATTTTCTACTTTTAACCCTACCTTAGTTGTCTCTTGACGGCCGTCATAGAAGATACAGTCAATTTCATCTTTCTTACCAAGTTCATCAAAATCCTGATCCAGGGATCTCATAACTTTTTCTTGGGCCCTCTAGACTTTCAGTGATCAAGCCAGCATCCATAAAGACAGCAGTGGTGATCGCAATTGTTGCACCTTTGTTAAAACCATATCTGATGCTATGCATAGGATCAGATATTTCTAATGTGTTTTACTGTAGCTTTTTCAAGGAAATTGAAGATGTGCTTGGTACTCGTATTTTTAATGCTACTTCATAATTTCCGTCCTTTCCATCTCGAGCATCAGGTATTTTTCCTTATTTTCATCAGCAGGAAAATTATTTCACTGATGGCATTGGGATATTTGCCTGCTTACATGTTTGCTTATGTTAAGCAACTCTACTTCTATCACCTTCTTAGCGCTTCTGCTTTTTGACTTGGCTATTTTGCTCAGTTTTATCTGACGAGCTAATCTGATATGGGCTATTAGAACCAAACTTTTGTCTCTTACTTTTAATGAAAGCAAGTTCCTTGATAGGGATTTTAATATTCCTAGGGCATGTACATACAATCAATGTGAGTTTTCTTTTTGCAGCCAGGGCAGCCAAATTCAAAGCATAAACAATTTTACGCTTGCAACTGAGGATGTCAAAAAGCTTGTCCAGTCTTGTAATGAAAGCCTCTTAGACCTGTAGTTGTCCTCTTCCAAGAGATATGTTTTTGACCTCCTACCAGTTCTCTTGGATCTTGTTTAAGATTGTGACTTGTGAATTTAGAAAAAGGGCTACAAAAGAACTGTTTGCTCGTTCCAACTTTTCTAACACTTCAAAGCAAATGTCTTTTCCAAGACTGGCTGCTGAGTATATTCTCATATTTTCACTACTTTTTATCTGAGCAATAGTCCATATTTCAGAACGTCAGGCAGAGGACAAATGTGAATGTCTCTAGTGATGTCCTAATTTTAAAAGCCATTGCAAGTTAATTCCCACTGGTTAGGATGGTAGCAATAAACAGTGAATTAGATATAATTATTAATATAATAATTGTCATTTAATTATTGTGAACAGTCTAAATGTCACAACTTTCAAGTAGCATATTCCTAAGCTCAACTAAATTATATTAAAATAACAAAAATAGCTTTATAATTCATAATTAGTGATGCAGCTTTTAGAACTCCTCATTTCTGGAATTTGAAAGTTAAAAATATTGCCCCACCCTACTGTGTTAATACAAACTAAAATTAAATATTAAAAATAAAAATTGTCTACAAAGCAGCAATGGAGGGGATGGGCAGCACATCCCGAGTTCAGATAACTTTTCTGCCAATTAAGGTTTGTAGAAGCCACCTGTCTCTGACATCTCCTAACCCCGGAAGGAATCCCTGCAAGGAGCCCGAAAAGGGAAGCCCATTTGGGAGTGGAGTGGTCAGGAGAGGTAGGTGAATCCTCTAAAACAAGATCATAAGTAGGGCAGATAAAGGAAAACTCGGGAATAGTAATAGATCAACGCCATGCGATAAGGGCCTGTTAGGTTTGCAACCGGAACCGCCGCCTTGTGGCCGTCATGGACGACCCAAATGGCGATAAGCGCATTCCCCTTAGGGTAAAAGAGTGCTGTCAGAAACCTGCGAAGGAAAAAGTATTTGAAGTCGCCTTCTCGAAACTTGAAATTCCTCTTATCCGAGTGAAGGAACAAGCGTATGGCTACCTAGCCATATGCCACACGACCCAGGACATAGATAGTATTCCTAGCACGAAATCGAGAAATGAATTTGAAAAGATCAGCTTCGTTCCTAAGATGCCCACTCAAGTTGCTGTACAGAGATCGATCGTCTGTCGACGCATTGACCCTTACGTTGGCTCACTGTCGTGGTATAGGTAGGACCCCACAGCTTGACACCAAACATTTAATGTCGTTCGTATATGGAAGGACCGAGTGATGGAAGGATGTTCGTACGTATGGGTTGTTTACGTACTACTCCTTGATTAACGTGAAATCTCTCTATGATTTTTTATTATTATTATCTAGCGTCTTGACTTCTTTAAACTTTAAGGTTCCCGGTGCTAACGTAGCGATTCGAGGAAGAATAATCAAAATTGTTAAAACAAACTAAAACTTTAATTAAAACACAAAAACAAAATATACATGAACCACAAAAATGCTACGAATTAAAATACACAATAAGGACTTCAATAATTTCTAAGTAAGGCTTTCTAACTTGACCTACTTGACATTATAGTGATGGTTGACCCGCCACTCACTTCAATTTAAAAAAACAAAATGCTAACGACCTTAACCGGCCACAACTACCTTTGTGGATACCCCTTGGAACGGGTTTGAGTCTGACCTGGAACTCAATGAGCACTTTACCTCAGGTATATTATTGACTCCAAGACGAGTGCCGACCGGCCAGATGGAGGTTGCGGACGAATAACTTGAAAGCCACCACTGACTTTCGGCAGGAAGGGATATCACCACGGGATAATGAAAGAAGGTTCCTTTCTCCTCTTCGGATTACTCTGAGAAGTAATTCGCACTGTCTAGCGATGCGCTAAGGCTTGAATATCTTGACTCAAGGAAATGCTGGAGGGAGTGTACTCTGGGGGGGTCTTCTTTAAGGGTAAGGACTGTACTCTGGGGGGGTCTTCTTCAAGGGCGAGGACTGTACTCAGGAAGGGGGGGTCTTCTTCAAGGGCGAGAACTGTACTCGGGGGGGTCTTCTTCAAGGGCGAGGATAGAGGAGGAGGGTTTCTCTGACGAGAATAAGTTGAACTTGAACAAGTTAACTTAAAGTTCGGTTTGGTAACCAGGAACTAGCTCGAGGATGAGCTTCTTCTTAGTTCCAGTCTTCCTCAAGGGTGAGGCTTATCTCAGTGTTTTGGGACACACCAAGATAGAAGGGGGAAGGGGTTTCTCTGAAGAGAATAAGTTGAACTTGAACAAGTTAACTTAAAGTTCGGTTTGATAACCAGAGACTAGCTCGAGGATGAGCTGTTTCTTAGTCCCCTTGGTAGCCTGGCCTCTCTTGCCGGGGACTTCGTAGCCCTGTTGACTCACGGATTCTACCCAGTTTTTCATAAGTGTTTGTTATTTATACCTCGTCACCCCACTGGGGTAGGGTTAGGATGGGGGGGGCTTGTGGACGGGCCGCAGGAGGGTTCTTATTCCAACGGTTTTTCTCAGCAAGTCTTACCTCGGCTCCCACTGGCCTTCGAGCTTGAGAGAAACGCGTCCTTAATTTCTTACTTGAGGTGAAATTGAATATACACTCGTAGGGGAGATCTTGCAGTTAAAAACCGTGCGGTTTTTCATATAGACGAGTGGCGAAGGGCTGTGGTTACGAGATTGACCCAAGGTGCCTGGCCCGGATGTATTTGCGTTCACCATCCCAAATCCTAACTGGGAGAGAAGGGAGAGGGTCGATTCCCCTACACTCATACTATGCCAAAGAAATACAATATGAAATAAAGTCCAAGCAAAATTGGGCTAAGATAGACGAAGTGTATAAATTCAAGACTCGTGAAGGAGAGAAATATAGTAATGTATTCAAAGTGATTTCAAACAACTGAAATGGCAAACAAAGGGAAGGAAAATTGAATGGTCATGTTTAACTACAAAGTATATGCATTATGCATTAAACGTGAAATGTTTATCCCACTTCGAGTGTGCTTCTCTTGGTATGTCCTGGAGAAGCAATCCACAAAATAATGCTTGTTCAAAGGTAAGGTGTGCTCTGAATGCGCCAGCACAGATCATACGTGGAAAGAGTTTAGTAACCTGCAGAAAAAATGTATAAAGTGCAGGCCCACATCGAACCCTATCCATGGCCTGTCCACTTAAAAATACCATAATAGTGGATAAGAAGAAACAGATAATAGAGGATATGAACAAAAAGACTAACACGATGTACGCACAGGCGACAAAACAGACAACCAGAAAAAGAAATTGCTCGACACAGACCCGGAAATGCGACCAGATTTGGTGATGTGCATCCTTCATGCACACTTTGCCAATATTATTAAATCAGGAAGCTATGCAACGGAAAGGAATAAGATGCTAGTTTACAACAGACTCAAACCGATGTGGTTCCCGAACAATTCTCCATCGGGGGAGCTATTCCAGGCCCAAATTAAAGCTATGAAGAAAACTGTAACAGGATCTTGCTCCACGTCTAGAGACCCCCGCCCCCCACCTGAATAAACCAAGAACGTCGGTACCTAGTGACTCCCGAACAGAACCACGCTCCACGACCGGAGATGGGGTCACAATTACAGCCACGCACATAGGAAGTAAAAAAGAAATCGAACTAATGGATAGTGGTGTTCTCCCCAAAACCTGTAGAACAACAGAAGAGCTAGGTATGAGGATTTACGGTTCACCATCTGCATCAATAGCGAAGATTTCAAAATCAACTGACATCATATCAGGAATCATTAAGGGAAAATACAAATACGACTAGGAAGCCGAAATACACGAAGATGAGCTGCTAGTGGCTCTAAAACAAGGTTTATTTGATATCTCACAGGATTCTTGCTTTAACCTTGCACATGAGATATTTAAAAAAGAAGAGAAGCGGGAGGATAAGATCCCCAGCCAGAGAACGGATCAAAACCGAAACTGTTGCATAAGAACTAATCATGGATAGTAAAATATGACATATTAGAAACTTAAAAATCTTCTACCTCAATGTTAACGGTTGGACAAATAAGGAACCTGGACCCAGATATCATTCTTATTCCTGAGCATGGCGTTGACAGGAGAATAATTACATTAAAATATACAATTACGAAGTACTAATGGCAAACCACTCAAACCAAAGATTTGATGCTGTTGCAATTGCGATCAGGAGAGGCATAAGATTCCAAGAAATTCAAGGACTAGATGAGTCTTACCTGGCGATAAAAATCAAGATGACCTATGATGACGTTGTGGTGGCCGTCGGTTATCAACCTGCAAGACGCTCATATTCTCCAGTTCCTAGCTTTATCTGGTTATTCCGTAGAAACGCTTCTACAATCTTAATCGGAGACCTTAATGCCCTCTGCAGAGAGGTGGGCTACACGACGGCATTCAATGGAAGGGACAAGGTTTTGCCACCTTTTTAACTGAAAGGTCCTCGACCACGACTGATATTATGCTTCCAAAGGCAACGGTCATGCCTGACGAACCTTGTGGAATTCTTCCACTTCGTCTTCAGTGAACACGATCGGGACAAGGCGGTGGATGTGGTCTACTTAGACTTTCAGAAAGCCTTTGATAAGGTACCACACTGCCGCATTTTCCGGAAAGTGCGAGCGTGGGGATAGACGGAAAAGTAGGCGGCTGGATCGAGAACTAGCTAAGTTGCAGATGGCAACGGGTGGTGGTGAATGGACAGGCTTTCGAGTGGGTGCCCCTTACTAGCCAGGTGCCTCAAGGTTCTGTCCTGGGACCACTACTATTCATCATCTACGTCAACGACATGGATGGTGACATAGGTGCAAAGATTTCCAAATTTGCCGACGATACCAAGCTTGGTATGAACGATGCAAAAGAGGGAAATACTGCCCGCCTGTAGGGAAGATCTTGGGAAGATTGGTGAGTGGTCGGACACGTGGCAAATAACTTTTAACGTGAGTAAATGCAAAGTGATGCATATCTGCCACCGAAATCCCAATCTCAGTATATTCTTAAGGGCACTGCTCTTGAATCGAGTGACACTGAGAAGGACTTGGGTGTAACAATCACTAGTGACCTCAAGTTTTCGAAACAGTGCATTGAGGCGGAGAAAAAGGCCCAAAGGATGCTAGGATATATAAAGCGCCAGTTTGGATATCGGAACAAGGAGATTATAATGTGTTTGTACAACTCACTTGTCCGACCGCACCTGGAATATGCCGTACAATTTTAGAGTCCTTCATTTCGAAAGGACATCGCGAGATTGGAACGCGTGCAAGCCAAAGCAACCAAACTGATTCCCTTTATCAGACATAAAAGTTATGAAGATAGATTAAGGAATTAGATCTGTTCTCGTTGGAAACCCATAGACTGCGTGGTCAGCTCATCGAAGTTCTCAAAATACTTCGAGGGTTCGACAATGTTGACTAAAGGAATATTTTCACACTTGTTGAGAGCAAAACAAGAAATTACGGCTTTAAACTTGAACTGAAGCGTTACAACCGCTATCTGTGTGGAAAATTTTTCACTTACAGTATCTGCGGTAGTTGGAACGCACTTCCAGTGGAAGTTGTCAACAGTGAATCTGTTGATAAGTTCAAGTCAAGACTAGACAGGGTCTTGAAAAATGGCCGTGAAAGGACGTAAAGCAATTGAGCGGGGATGCACCCACTCGACAGCTAGTCCAAAGGTACCCTCATTGAATGGACCGTAAGGTCTTCTATGGTACCTTCTTTCCTTGTTCATACTCCTTTTTATAACTAACGCCAATTTATCTCTTAATCAGGTGACAGTAGCGGATCCTTATATACCATCTGACCATATCAGCCTGGTGACAACTTCACCGATACAGGTCCAAATACCTAAACAAAGGTGCTTGAACAGAGCTGATTGGGACGCATATAAAGAACATCTAGGCACCATACAAGAAGATCGAATGGAAGGAGCCTCACTTGAGGAGATTGATCAATATCTTCGCGATGTAGTGGAGAAAATTAAAGGGTCTTACCGTCAAGCTATCCCATGGACGAGGTTCAAAACTCTCCCAACCCCAAGGCGGGATAGATATATCACTGAGAGGATGGCCCGCATGGAAGTCCTTATCAACGATATAACACACCCCAAAGTATAAAGAACGGTGCGAATTGAGATACACAAACAAGCTTCTCATTATGGAAAAGACTAAGCAGACTTGGGACAACATAATTGGCAATATGGACATAGAAGGTGACCCGAAAACTTTTTGGAATCAACTTAAGAGATTGAGAGGAACCCCTTCAAGGGATAAAATAAGATTATCAGACAACGGAGATTAAATTACCAGATATAGAGATGTTGAGCGCCATTTCAGAAATTACTGGATAAATAGATTTCGTATAAGCGAAGGGGAAAATACAGAATTCGACAGGGATTACGAGGAGGAAGTAGAATCAAGGTTGAGAGAACTGAGTGATGAGCTCACACCTCACCATCTAGTTAACCGAACACGCCATGTGCGTGAGGATAGGAGGGCATTCACTCATGAAGAGTACAAAACCACACTGAAAAGCTTTTAACAGATGGCACCGGGAGTGACAGGAATAACGAAAAAGCATCTTATAAACGCACCTTCAAATGTTAATCAAACTATTTTAGATACCTTCAATGCATGCATAAATGTTGGCCACTTCCCCGAGTTATTAAAGAAAGCCAAAATGATATTTTTGATAAAGCCTGGAAAACAAAGATGGCAATCAGTAGCTACAGGTCAATCTCCCTGTTGGATTTCATAGGCAAACTATTTGAAAAACTCTTTAACACCAGACGTAGGAACTACTTGGAAACTGAAGACCTATATAACGACTAACAGCATGGTTTTCGAACGAAACTCGGCATTGAAACCGCGCTGGCCCTCATAACTGAGAAGATTGCTATCGCTAAGGCCAAAGGCAATAGAGTAGATATAGTGCTGAGAGACGTGACCTCGGCCTTGGACAAGTTCTAGGTACCCGGTTAAAAGAAAGATCTAAGACCTAGGCATGGAGGATGGCATAACGAAGATTTTATGTAATTACCTTGAAAATCGAAAGGCCATGATTAGCATAATCGGTATCGAAGGGGAATTCTTCGACCTGGAAGCAGGGGTGCCACAGAGGGGATGTTTAAGCCCTGCATTGTATGCAATATATACCAGCGACTAACCTCACCGTAATTACGATTTTGCTCAATATATATAACTGGCAGACGACATCACCCAAATTGTGATGAGCGACTACCTGAGGGATATAGCCAACAGAACAGGAGGAGAAATCACAAATATAAACATCTACGAAAAAAGAAACAAAATAAAGAAAACATCGACAAGTTTAAGATAATTCCGATGAGACGCAATCGAACAGTGAAAGCAGTGGTGGAGCGTGAACATTACCATTACTCTACAAAAGGCAAAGACTCGGCATAAATATGACAACTAGAGGATATACGACACCCCTCAAAGAGAAGATCGCTGTAGCCAGAAAGACGCTCCGAACTGTATTCCATTTTGGGCTGCTGTCACCGTCCAATAAGAGAAAATTATACTTACTCCTCGTGAGACCACTCCACGTAACGGGCATGGCGTGGCGATTTGCCTTCCTGGCCGCCGTGCTGACCAGACTCAGCGCACCGTCCGG
Organism: Ceratothoa steindachneri; assembly: GCA_963969495.1. Classification (NCBI taxonomy): domain Eukaryota; kingdom Metazoa; phylum Arthropoda; class Malacostraca; order Isopoda; family Cymothoidae; genus Ceratothoa; species Ceratothoa steindachneri. The sequence continues at coordinate 122,333,514 of OZ018317.1, forward strand.
CCCCAGCTTAGCCTTTTCTCCTTCTTTCTGACAGCCTGTGTTTTTTACCCTACTTCCTCACTTTCCCTACAACCTTTTCAACAACTTTCTCTGGTTGGCCTCTAACTACACAGGATAGATACCAACTAGCTTCCTCTCAACCAACTATCCAGGATCTGGGCTAAGGAGGGAGGCAACAACGTTCCCTCACCCTTGAGCTCCGGTCTGGTGTTTTTTTTAACAACTTGTCTCATCCTCACCAACACCTTCCTCACATTCTCTTTCACTATCTATCCATTTTACGCCGAGCCTAAGGTGAAGCCGCCATGCCAATGGGCTGCCAGGCAACTACGCGGGAGGAGTAGCCTCAAATGGTGACAGCTAGTTCTGCCGGCCCCGTATTCACGCCTCGCAGAGCGTGATACTGTGTGGGGCGATTCGCGTTTGCTTCCCGTATCACTAATAGGGTCACCATGCCCGATGATGAGAATAAAATAAAAACCCTCTCCCCCCACTTCAATTCGTTTTATCTATATCACAAATGATCTGTTCCCCTCCATACGATCCCAATATACTCAATAGTGGAAGAGAGTTAGATAGTGGAAGAAAATAGATGGTGAAAAAGGAGATGGGGAGGAGAGGTTTTGGCCCTAGTGAAGAGGGCATCGCTATACTTACATCCTTATTTTGCCTTATTTTTGTCCTGGTTTTTATGTTTTTCATTTTTGTTTGTTTCTATTAATGTCACATCGAGGTGTTCTTCTTATTGTTTTCGTGTCCTTGTTTCCATCTACTTATTTTGGGGTTCAATTTTTGAGCTTTCTATCCTTTTTAAACTCTCGGTTCAGCAATTTACCGTGTGGTTAAGTGTATCATAATGTTTTTAGTTATCTAGTTTACGCTGTACTCTGTGTAATGTTTGTTTTCATGTGTATATGTTATATGAATATTGGCATGATGTTTTCCTCGAAACAGAGCTTGCTGTTAGGAAACCGATGACCACAGGTAAGTTCTGGCAGCGATGTTGATACTGTATGTCCGGAATGATAACATCTATCAGTGTTGAGCAGACCTTTTTTTCCCCAGTTTTAAGTCGCGACGTTCACGGAATCCAAACCTTGTCTTTTGTGCAGACGATGCCTTTGCCGAAGATGATCGCGCCTTCTGGTTCGGAATTATGCACACGTTGGAGTTTTCTTATTGATCACCTGTTGGCCGCTTGAGTCACTACTGCAGAGTATATGAACTTAGAACGGAGGGACATTAGGTATATTTTCCCTAAATCTATATAGCTTGGAGATTTCTCAGCTTTCCAGATTCTGCCTCTCCATGTAGTGCCTCGATTATCCGTGGTCCTAAATTTTAAGGCCCAGGACTGTGCCTTCAGCGGAGAAGCCGTATCTCCTCCCATTTATTATATTGGTCCACGTAGACCAGCGGCTCAGCGGGACAATATTAAACTTATCCGTGTTAGTTCTGATCTTTTATCTTCTCTCGTATTGGTTGATGTTAAAGATTTCCACTGTCGTTTAAGATGTCTGTGCCCTCGCCTTCCTCGCCGTGCATGGGATAATCTGAATGATACATTGTGTCCCTGTGCACCGAAGTTGGGAGGTTGATGGTGAAGATCAGATAAAGCAATGGGTTCAGTCAGCTCCACTTGGGTACGCCCGCTTTTAGCTCGAACTCGGGTCCGCTGAATCCCTCGATCATGAGACAGGCCCTCCTCGAAGTCACAGAGTATCTATTCCAGGACAGGGTCTAGCCGGAGGCTTTGGATCTTGTATTGAAGCCTTTCCAGCCATATCTTATCGAAGTCTTTCTGCACGTCCCTCAGCACTATGTCTGCATAGTATCCTTTCACTTGGCAATAAGCAATTTTCTCGGTTAAGAGCGCCATTGCCCCGTGTTTTTGCTCTCCACTCTTCTTTGCGTTGAAGAGCAGCAGGCCACTCTTCTGTGCTGGTAGTCTGTGTTGTCGCGTTTGTTGCAGAACTTCACGACATCCGCAGCATTTACCCAGGGTTGATTTCGGAAGAACTTCTCCTTGGAGTGCTGGCTGACCCATGGGTCTAACCTACTGCATATTACTTTCCTGTGGGCCTGAATTTGCAGTGGGGTGCTGGAAAGGAGGGAGGTTGATCTCTTTCACTACGCTCATCCCAAATTCTTGTATTATGGGCTCCACGTCCTGCTCCCTCTTGCAGTTGGCGCCGTAGCCAACTGGAGAGTCAATCAGCTACAGTACGGCGACATCGAGCTTAGCAAACAAGGTCTCAAAAACCTTGCCCTTGTCCGGTTTCCTCTGCGCACTGAGAGTCTTCAAAGGGACTTTTGTGGCAGAGTGGGTCGCCATCTTCGAAAGTATTCAACCCTTTTTGTAGGAGCAACACGTCCGCTTTGTAGGGACTCACTAGCTTGTTTGTATGGCACCATGTGTTAGTAAAATATTTTACTGATATAGGGGTTCAGGATATTTTCCCTTGGGGTAGAAAGAGGCCCCTCCCCCTTGTTTACCCACAGCCTCGATGGAAGAGGAATTGCCTGAGGATGGATGACATATGGAAAAGATGAATCCGGAGGATCCTCTCGGGGGCTGACTCATGACGGACCTATTGACAACGCCGCCTCTCCGAGAGTGTTTTAATAGGGCCCCCACTGAGATTAGTAGCTGGAGGTTGCAGTCCGTCCCTTTTCCGGAAAGTTTCTGACTTTATTATCATCTGTAGGCTTCCCCCACTGCTCCGAATTATATCATATCAACTTCACAACTCAAGTGGACAGGGGAGATGCACCAGATGGCTAAGGAGCACAGGAAGGTGTGCGAAGAAATAAACAGGACCAAACCGGGAACGAAGCTCGCTTAAGCGACTTAAGCGAAGAACTTAAGCTGGCAATCAACATACAACAGGCTGAGATCTGAGACAGCCTGATAGCCAGAGTAGACGGCAAATTGAACCCGGTAGAATTCTGGCGTAACATTCGCAAATTAAAAGGACTACCAAGTAGAGAGAAGACCCACATAATGGAGGGCGATGACTACTTGGAGAACCCGGAGGTTCTGGAAGGAAGATTTCGAACATACTGGAAATATGTTTTCTCGATAACACCGCAGAACAAGCAAGAGTTCGACCAGGAATTCGAAGGCTGGTTGATTGAAGACCTCAATCAAATAATACATCGTACGTACCCACACCACCACGTTGATAAAGGGAGGGAAATGACGGGACATGGCCGTCCAATAACAATATAAGAGGTCATGGCAACTGTAAGGTCCTTTAAACAAAAGGCACCAGTTTTGACGGGCATCATGAAAAACAACTTGCTGCATGCCCTCCTAGGAGATCATTGGGGATCACGAACATCCTTAACGCGCTCCTGAAGTTGAGCTACTTCCATGATGATTTAAAACAGGCTACAAGATAAGCTCACAGAGCTGGAAACACCATAACCCTCAACAGTACGAGTTCTGCAGAAACGAGGGACAGATACAGCCTTCGCCCTTCTAACGGAAAAAACTCGTTCGCTGCAGAGTAGAATAAAAGTACATAGATGTGGTGTTGCGCAATGTACAAAAGACATTTGATAAGGTTTGGCTGAGAGGTCTACAATACAAGATCTTAGGCCTCAAGTTGAACCCTATCCGGAAACGGTCATCTGTGGGGATATCATGGAGGGAAGAGCCCAAATCACGATCAAGGGCTACAGAGGACCTGAATTCGAATTCGAAGCGGGTGTGCCACAAGGTAGCTGTCTGAGTCCTTTGAAGAACCTTTTGTACACATTGGATCTACCTGCTCCAGTAGATGAGGATGTGATGTATCTGCAGTTTGCAGATGGCTTCATTCAAATCGTCCCACAGTTCCTGTAGGAACGCTGGAGTTTAAGCAAGGGAGACAGCTACCAAAATTGATGGCATCAACAGGTACGAGAAAAAATGTTAGATAAAAACAAATTGCCAAAAATTCCAGATCCTCCCAATTAACCGTCAAAGGCTTGATGATGTCATCGTCAACGACGAATTATAACTATATTCCAAAGAGGTTAAAGTCACCGCAACAGGTTATAAGAAGCACATAAAGGTAGAATCTCCCTAACCAAAAGCAAACTTAGCAAGATCTACAGGTTCAGAAACTTCAGCGCAAAAAATATCATAAAGCTATACACTGCACTGGTGCGCTAAACATTAGTGGACCCTGCAGTGGTAATGCAGGCAGCAAGCTCTACCTCTCTCCGACAAACGCAGAAAGTTCAGAACAAAGCTAACCTGCTAATAGCTTGTGCGCGCAAATTGGACCATATTCGGCAGAAGGTTCTTTAGAAAAGAACAAACCTGAAACTATTGAATATGGAACTCCTAGGAAGAAAACTTGGGAAAGAATAGATTAGCAAATACTCCCAACATTAGACATCGAATTAGAAATTCCTATAACTATGAGGCACACCGCCACCAGGAGGGTTCTCTTTCCTTGCTGAAGAAACTGTTCACGGAAGCCCTGATTGCAAGCTACACCTAAAGAAGACCACACTGCTAAGACAAAGAATTATGACACGAGGAACCCAAATTAACCAAATAAAAAAAAACGAAAACCCTTAATTAATTAAATAAAATAGGCAAAGTGCCCACAACAGTAAAAAGTAAAAATAGAGGCGAAGTGCTCACATCAGTAAAAATTTAAAAAGAGGCAAAGTACCCCACGAGTAAAATATAAAAGAGGCAAAGTTTCTATAATAAATATAAAAAGAAAAAATAGGTAATACTAATCAAAAGAGACTTAGTGACCAAAATAACAAACAAAAGATTAAACAATAATAAAAAGTAAACGGCTAACGAGTTAGCACCAAAATAATTTAAAGGCTTGAATATATATATTTATATATATATATATATATATATATATATATATATATATATATATATATATATATATATATATGTATATATATTAGAAAATATAATCTAACAAAGTGGCGTAGGTCAGAATACAACCTATTTTATAACAACTAATGATCTACGCTTGCTTCCTTTGACTCGGAAGGGAACGTGGCAAACCCGCAGGACACTCTGCGATTGAGACTTGCCCTGAATGATGCACTTTAAACGTAGGTTGCACTAAATCGAGTAAGAGTGACTATTTTCCTTGGCCGCATTAAATCAACTAATTAGGAGGTTCTGGATATCAAACTAGATGAAAGAAAATAATCTTTACTATTGTACAAACAAAAATAAAATAATGGATACAACATAGAAACGTACACGATCGAAGAAAGGGAAACTACCATTGGGGTGGATCTGCCGCCCGAGGAATTTTGGATCCGAGAGAAAGGCTGAGGGAAAGGGGGTGGGGTATGAGCCTCGAGCTCGATTGCTTTTCAACGGCACTTTTGGGTTGGAACTTGACTGATTAATACTTGGCCTGCTTAATGTCATGAAGGAGAATATAACGCATCTTCTAACAAACACTGCTTGCATCGAAAGGGGGGATCAAGGGAGTCTTTCGCCGCGGAGAAGTTGAGTCAAATACAGCAGTGTCAGAGTCTCCTTGTTCCTAGTTCTTATTTAATCTTCTTGTCTTCGGGCTCTTGGGGTAAAGGATGCCGAGGGAAAGAATTCTTCTGCGTCGCGTCGTCTTTGGCAAAATACTAATCTTACCCAGGTCAATGCTTAACTATTTATACGGACCCCCCCCCCCCAGAAGTGAATTTTACTGAGGCGCCGGAAGTCAATTTTAATTTATCTATACATATGCCCCGGGAGTGAATTTAGACCTTCACGCCATCTCGCGGAACCTCTTGTTGTTACAATTAAGCTCGCTATAGGGCGTCTTATTAAATGGAAGTTACCTCAAAAAGAAGCCGATCGAGGGTTCTTTCCGTCCTACCCCTTTCTTTCTCTTTCTCTTTCTCTTTCTCTCTCTGATGTCCATTTCTCTCATTTTTGACATCTCTTTCCCCCTTAAGATAGAACTTCCGGAAAAAAGTGACACCCAAATTGCATCGTAGTTTCGAAATAACAAAACAGAGGAAAAAATAAGAATACATGCCACTAATTAAAAAAAAAATGCGTATAGAGGGACTGCGAGTACATATGCATAAGGATTATCATTAAAAAAAAATGACAATAACCACAATTCTCAGCAAATAGCTCTAAGAAGGAGGCTCACCTGCCTCTGGTCCATAGCAATATAGAGTTAACACAATCAGTTTACTATAAAAAAGTTACATGTTCCCTTAAACGTAATGAAAATATTGCCTGAGCATATATAAAAATAAGAAATATAAATCAATCTTAAAAATTGGAAAATTTACTTTCAATCGGGATCATTTCGAAGAGGAATTCAATGAATTCCTGTTTAAGCTATAGGCCATACAGTTATCGGAGCCTTTAATATACAGGATCCTAAATTGAAATTCTTGTAAAAATAAACTCTAGCACATTAGACGATCATTATTGTTTTTTTTTTACATTTCGGATGTAGGACAAGGGTTTATGGTCAGTTTCCATTACAAACTCTCTCCCTAGCAAAAACATTTTAAACTTTTGAATTTACCAACTTATCGCGAGGGCCACTCGCTCAATCACACCGTAGTTCTTTTCGCCGGGTAGCAATTTCCGACTTGCATATGCGATGGGAAAGCTCTCATCCTTTTTCCCGCACTGGACTCGAACACAGCCTATTCCCTCGTTGCTGGCATCTGTTCGAATGCCAAACGGTTTATCAGGATTGGGCAAACGTAATATGGGCGCCGACGCGAGTTTTCCCTTAAGTTGATAAAAACCTTTAACCGACAGCGGGTTACATACGAAGCGCTTGGGGCCTCTTTTTAAAAAGGATCACGCAAGGGAGCGGGAGTGAGGCGAAATTATAAATAAAACGTCTGTAAAAGGACGCGGAACCCATAAAGGATCTTAATTGCTTCTTGGTCGCGAACTGAGGCATTTCAACAGTGGATCTTCCTGGGGAGCTAGCCGGTTATTTCCAATACGAAAGCATAAATAGTCAATTGTACTATAAGCAAAATGACACATACTGGGACCGATAGTCTTAGTAACAGGGCTTGTAGAGCAGTCAGGTGCTGATTCCATTCATTCGTAGCCACATAAATATTATCAAAATAGAATGATATATTTGGTAATCCATCTAATATCCTTCTCATCATCCGATAATAATTACCCCATGCAGTGACAAGACCAAAGGGGAATCGTTGAAATTGCATCAGCCCCTTTTTAGTTGGGAAAGCCGTGTGTTTCTTGACCTCTTCTCTTAACGTAATTTGATAATAAGCCTTGCACAAATCCAGCTTGGTTATGAATTTGTTTTTCTGAAACACGTAAAGATTCTGGTTAATAAGGGGGATCGGCTCTGCATCGTAAACAAGTGTTTAAGCATGAGCAACTTGCCAACATTGTCCATCAATTGAAACGTAAAATGTCGGCCATGGTCCGACAATATCTCTTTCGGCAGCCCAAAACGGGAGAAAATTCTGATGAGTGCTTCAGCAGAAGAGATGCTGTCAATCTTCTTAAGTGGCATAGCCTCGGAGGATCTAGTGGCGAAATCGAACAGAGTTCAAACATAACTATGGCCCTCAATTAAAGGTGCGTTAAATCGGCCCGATCAAGTCCATCAACACTCGGGAGAAGGGTTCGTAGATTATTGGGCCCTTCTGTAATGGTAAAGGCTTGACTCGCCCTCTAATCGCGGTCTTCTGGCAGATGTCGCAAGATCGATAGTAACGTAGGATTTCGTCCGATGCACTTGGTAAATAGAAATATTTAAAGACCCGTTGTGCCGTCTTAGATTGGCTAAAATGACCCGAGAAGAGACTATCGTGGGTGGTTTGAAGGATAAGTTTGACATGGGAGCGGGGGTCACATAAAACTTAAGACTCTGTGCTATTTTCTGATGAGCACACGTGATAAAGGCGGTCATCCTTAACAATGAACGAGATTATCTTGTTGCCCCTAATGGACTGTCGCGTTTTGTTTTGTTTGCGCCTATATCCATAGGTGGCGAAGAGATTCGCAAGCGCCAGAGGTGCTGGCGCTTGCGATTCTTTAACCGCTTGAGATCGGGTGGTCACGGGTTGAGCCACGGGGAGGACGGGGATACCCGCGGACTCTGGCCAATTTAAGCAGCACAGACCTTGATTGGCACAGCGATGACATCGGCCCAGCCAGTGAAGTAGGCGCACTCGATGTATCATCTCACAATGGAGAACCTGTTAGCGTGCCCTAGTTAATCGTGCACTGTTGCAAACTTGTTGTGATCCGGGGCTACAGGTGGAAGCAATCTGTCAGATATCATGATTCACATGCACCCTGTGTCGCGCACGAGAGTTGAGATCCGGCAACCGTTCACCGCTCGAGTTTCAAATTGGAGACCTCAAGCACCGCTTTTATCAAACAGAAAGTTCACCTGGTGGCCGACGAGACTCGGTTCGCTTAAATAAAAAGGTGATTCTGGTTGCGACAGCGGTTGAGCAGGCGTGGCACTTATATTGTGCACCTGGTGGGGATAGCCGCCTCTAAATTAAGAATTCTGAGTGCAATTAATTCTTGCGTGACCCTCTACTCCACAGGAATACAGATGATAGTTCTCCTGGGAAACGAGAAAACAGGGGGATTATAGAAGAAGGGCTTGATCTCACGTTTGTCTGGCAGGCAGAAGGGTTTAGGCTTAGACGGAGCAGTCATCTTAATGAACTTTTTCCTGTTGTGGAGGACGAATTTGGTTTTATGAGTTTTTGCTCTGGGAGAGTAGGGTTCCGTTTTCTTCCCTTCTTTTAGATAGCAATTATGACTAGCCGCATATAAATACGCTTCCTCGATGCACTCTTTAAATGCCAGGCACTTCAAGTCTTTCACCAAGGATCTGTTCTCCAAAGGAAGTGACGCCAAGAGTTGGTCTTTGAGGACGAAGTCAACCAAAGCATCGTATTCCTGGGCGACTTTGGTCGCGTCTAGCCAGAGATTAAAAATACGCTCCAAGGAATATCCAAATTGTCGGAATGTTTGGTTAGGCTGGATCCGACAGTGTCGAAATTTTGCACGGTAAAAGTCTGGAGTCAGGTTATAGGCATCAACCAATTCAGCTTTTAACGTGGAATAATCAACAGTTGCCTCTGATGGGAACGAGATGAAAATGTTCCTAAGCTGGGTATTAAGTAAAAGTAACAACTTGGCTACACCATATGTTTCAATATTCCCCTAATTCACCTCAAAAAATTTCTCGAAGTGAGTTATGACCCGAAATTTTCTCTTTCCTTGAAAACAGGCAATTTTATGGACGCGGTTTGTTGCACTTCGGTCGTCGAATTAATTGAATTCTTTTGGTTTCTGGCCCTGGTCATTTCCAGTTCATGTGAACGAATTTTCTCTCTTTCATCTCTTTCTCATTTACGTTTTTTCTTCACGTTCTTTCTCTTCTCTTTTTTCTTCACGTTTTTCTTCTTCTCCTTCCCTTCTTTCCGCTCTTACTGCTCTCTCTTCCTCTTGGATGTACGCCATTAGATCCTTCCCATTTAGTCATAGAGACTCAGCTTGTGGTTTGAAAACTTCGAAAGACGACATGCTGTCGTGTTCACCAAACTTTTACGCACCCCCCCCCCCAAAAAAAAAACACAACAAAAGAGCTTAGCGGGGTTTTCAAACCCGATTTAATCGTAGTTCACTTGATTAATTTCACTCCGAAGCACTAATAAAAGTGCAAGTGGGTTTTGCTCAACTTCAAAATATAATTATAACGAACAAAAACACACCATAAAAAAACAATTAATTATTTCGCACAATTCGAATTTTATCCCGTTCGCTCACTTAGAATAATTTCTCGAGTCGTGATTTTAACAAAATCTCCTTACTGAGACGATGGCTTCGCCGTCTACCCCTCAAGTACGCCAAATAAAGGAAAGGAACAAAAAATAAATGCAATCCCTACTGAATCTTCCAAATATGGCAGAGTATATGGGGCCAAAAAGAAACAGAAATCTCGCTTAGGAGAATTAGTGAATCACAGTCACAAAAATATAAAATTCTTTAGAACATGTAAATAAATAAATTCAAAAAGTCAATGGGATAATATAAGCAAAAGTTTAATTGGAAGAAGCCTATGCTAGAAGATTTTTTCTCCAGTTTTCTGATAGCGAGAACCAACCCCAATAAAAGGGAACGTGGCAAGCCCGCAGGACACTCTGGGGTTTGGACTTGCCCTGAATGATGCACTTTAAACGTGAGTTGCACTAAATCGAGTAAGAGTGACTATTTTCCTTGGATGAAACAAAATAATCTTTACTAGTGTACAAACAAAATAATGGATACAACATAGAAATACAAAAAAACTAAAAATGTTTACATACGTAAGCTTCAGACAGTAGCCGTAATCACGTACACACCATCGTACATGCCCTACAGAAGGGAAACTACCATTGCTGGGGGATCTGCTTCTCGAGGGCTTTTGTACTCGAGAGAAAGGCTAGGGGAGGGAAGGTATGAGCATTGAGTTCGATTGCTTTTCAACGGCACTATTGTGTTTGCACTTGGCTAATTAGTGCTTGGCCTGCTTAAAGTTATGAAGGAGAATATATCCTGTCTTCTAACAACCACTGCTAGCCTCAAAAGGAGGGATCGAGGGAGTATTCCGCCACGGAGAAGCTGAATCGAATACAGCAGTGTGGGAGTCTCCTTGTTCCTAGTTCTTATTTCTTCTTATTAAATTTTCTTGTTTTCGTGCTCTTGGGGTAAGGGAGGCCGAGAGAAAGAATTCTTCCGTGTAGCGTCATCTTTGGCAAAATATTAATCTTACCTGGTCGAACGATTCACTATTTATACGGGCCCGCTGGAAGTGGATTTTACTTGATCTATACAGTTTGCGTCGGGAGTGAATTTAGACCTTCACGCCATCTCTCGGAGTCTCTCGTTGTTACAATTAGGCTCGCCACAGTGCGTCTTATCAAACGGAAGTTACCTAAAAAAGAAGCCGATCGGGGGTTCTTTCCGTCCTGCCCGTCTTTCTTTCTCTCTATCTCTGATCTCCATTTCTCTCATCCTTGATATAAGGAAACAAATGATAGTCATGCAATCAACTCAGCGACTAGTGGTCTACACTGGTGGCTCTGAGGGCAGAATGGAAAATTAAAACAAAATAAAAATTAAAAGGAGAAATCTTGTGATGCCCTCTTCACGAGGGCAAACCCTACAATAACCCTTTTCACATCTACCTATCAAATATCAAACTAATTTCTCACCTTTTACATCAAGATGAAGATCAAGAAGACTAATCGGTGAACCATTCAATTTATGTTTTGAGTCTGAGCCATCATCATGTCTGGTCGTGGCAAAGGAGGAAATGTTGAGTGTGAGTTCTGAGAACGTCTCCCGCAAAACAAATTTGTTTCTGCCCATGAGAGGAAGATTTCAGTTTTCACGAGAGGGAGGCTGAACATTAGAAGAAGAGAAGAACGACTGCCTGAAAGGGAACTCTACGGGAGGGGACAAATCAGGTAGATGTATGGCGGGGCCCATCGGACTGTGTCATCTGCAATACTATATTATGAGTTCACAAAAGTCGGCAGGCCTGCCCCCATCTTCCCTAATGGAGGTCGGCCCCTGGTCACTGGACGAAAATGAAAAGCCCTCGATAGGTATCCGTGCTAACTCGATGGGGGGGGGGTGATATTGGCACAAGAAGGCCTTCTCTGAGCTGCATATGGTCCAGCAAGAGACCCAGTCCCAGATGGAAAGATTTTCCATTTAGTCAACCCGGGCTCGGTGCTAGACACCGAACCCGAGTCCACCCAGGTACAAGCTTCTCCAGAGTCGTCTGGAGCCACCGAGGAGTCACAGGGAGAGGAGGAACCTCCTCCTATGACTAGCACCCCCTTGACAACCAAGCCTTTCTCCATCTCAGAGAAGGAACTTGCTGAGGCTAGTCCATCCGGTCTAAGGTCACTTCAAGGGGGCGGAGAGAAGCGCCCCCTTCTTCCCACGAAAAGAACAGGAAGAAGACAAAGAGGAGTAAAGATACAGCTTCCCTAACTGACGTTCCCTTGACAGCCAAGCTCTTCTCAATCTCGGAGAAGGATCTCGCTAAGACCGGTCCATCCGGCTAGGGGCGCCTTCTGGGGGCAGAGAGAAGCGTGTTTATATTCCTTCTTCTTCTTCCCAAAGAAAAAGAACAGGAAGAAGATAAAGAGGACTAAATGTTCTTCTCTCTCCGCAGGACCTCCGGGGAGGGAAGGGTCCGTTGCTGCTTTGGTGCTACTACTAATACCACTTTGTAGACGTGCAAAGTCAGGTTTACTCGAAGTGTGTGTAAGTTTCTCCAAGGTCGTAGACAATAAGTCCCTATCGTGTATAGCCAAGTGTGTTAAGCGCAAAGAGCTGCACCCCACTTTTTCGAAGAAATATAGTGCAAATTTCCTGAAGAAGGAATCCTGGCCGTTTAGAGTACGGATTGTCTCTTATTCTGTGAGGCTTAGGATCTAGTCCTGGCGCGCTCGGAGCTGCTTTATACGTCTTATGTCTCAATGTTTAAAAAGGCACCCTCTGCTCCTGGCCCCTCTAGGCTCTCAACCACGTTCGTTTCGGCAGTCCCTAGCGACCCCTGTAGTGCTGGTGGCACAAATGGTTCAAGCTCAGCCTCAGGTAAAACCAGAGCTGCCTCCCCTTCCTCTAGCGTGACCGTTTCCCGTAAGGCGAAACGGCCCCAAGGCTCCACCGAGTTATTAAATTAACATGAGTTAAACCCCACGCAGATGGTCATAAAGGCATCTACCGGGATTCTTAAAGCTGTCCCGTGAAATAAAGATAATCCTACGAACCTAGACAAGGTTGGCCTGAGTGGCTTCCAAAGCCACTCCATTTGCCAAATGTTTCCAGGCGAAAGAGAAAAATACTCTCATAATAAGCCAATCCTCCCCCAATAACTCCTTGAAAGCGACCGCGTTTTCAGTGCCTTTTGGGGTTAACAGCGCGCGGATTTTGGCTTCTGGGAAGCATACAGCCATTCTCTGGAGTGTCCTTTCCTCGACGAGACCTCCTTCACTTTCTCCGAGCTAGGCCTGGAGAGAATGATCCTTTAAAGTTTAAAGGAATTAACAAGGATTCCGGATCAATTAGGAGGAGGTGCAAAAGCTCATCTCATCCCATTTTCCATTTTTGAAGTACACCAAACTGGGCGCGTGCCCCGTGCTCATGCTCAGTAGGTATAAGGGTTTTGCGACCCCACCAACCTATTTGGGTGGGAGGTGGTCGATGACCTCCAATCAAATATCATTTTCTGGACGCCCTGATTGGTGATAGTGGTGCTTGGCGCGGCGGGATGGTCCGCATTTCAAAAAAATGACAAATTTTTGTGTCCCATTGAGGAGTTTAGGTTTTTGGATGAAGCCGTTGAATTATTCTTAGGCAACCTCCTCACCATGGGCCTAACTTGTATTCCTATAACGTCTGGCCGTTTTGTAGGCCGACAGCCTCCGTGATAAGCAGCTGAGTGTGAGACGGCCCGCAAACAGAAGCGTTATGACTACATGCGCTATTAGCGCTGCCGGAACGATTTCACTGTTGATAAATTTCATCGAGCTGGGCTAGGTTCCGGTATGTTTCGAAGCACGCCCTGCACTCTTCCTGCCGGGCCCACGTGTCTTTATTTAAGAGGCAGATAAAAGCATTCGGGGCAAGTTCTCGCAAGAATTCCTTCCCGTTCTCTCTTAACGGGCTGCTTCTCAGCCAAAATTTAATGCAGGTCGTGGTTTCATTGAAGACTGCCGACTAGATTTTAACTGCAGAGGCGGAGAACCCTTCAACGACAAGTTTACATTGAGTGAGTTGAGTTCCGCTCTCGCGCTTCATGCGCGGACAACATCACTTGTCCAGACGATGTCCCGTATGTTATGCTTTGGCACATAGGTGAATGAGGCATGGCCTTTATGTTAGAGTTGTTCAATAGGATCTGAGTAGAGGGTATCCTCCCAGACTCCGTACGAATGGCTACTGTGTTCGCTTGTCGCAAATTTGAGAGAGAATATTCTACTTCGGCTAGATTGCCCTTTTTCTTGGACAACGGAGGCAACCTGTATTCCGCAAGTTTCACTCCACACTGTATGCTCTGCTTTGACTGAAAAATGCCGTCTGCGAGGCCTTCTTTCGTAGACAATACTTTACATGATGGGGGCGAAAGGACATCTTGCGATCTTTATATTCGAGTATCTGCAAGATCGTCGATTTCATTTCCGGGTGGGGAAGCTATCTCCGGCACATTTTAGGAGGGAAAGAGTTTTCCTTAGGGAAGTGTCCACATTCCCACACTCTATGCGCTGAGCATCATCGAAATAAGTAGGTGCGATAACTAAAAGAATTATCACGATAACCGATAAATTGATGACGATAACCTTATCGGCGATAACCGATAATCGATAACTGGCGATAAATTTATAGCCCGATAAGGTGATAACCGGTAAATCGATAAATCCAAAATTATAATACAATATTGATTATTGACTATATATAGAACGGAATAAGCATAGGAACATAGGAAAAAATCATCAAAGAAGGCGTAAAACCGGTAGCGCGCAGGAGAAACACCTCGTGACCTTTCGTCCGACAGTTGGTTCTCAGCTTGGACCTACCTATTTCTGCCCCTAAGGCATGGGCGGCTCGCCCCTGTGCTAAACTGGAACCAAAAACTGAAATAATCGATTATTGCTAGCTTGGAACCAAAAGTATCGGCGATACCGATAAATCGATAACGCACGCAAAGAAATATCGGATAACCGATAACCCGATATTGTTATCACGATAAATTATCGCGATAACGCACACCTATGCTCATCGGTATCGCCTCGGTGCTGCCGAGAAATGTTGTTGCTACCCTCTACGTAGATGACCTTTCGATTTCTTTTGTTGCGGCCTAGATGCTAGTTCTGGATCGTAAATACAACAAGCATTGAACAGCATCTATCGCTATATCGAAGCGCACAGGTTTCCCTGGTCACCTGTAAGTGTTGAATTTGCACCGTTTCCTTGCTTTTGTTTTCGACCAACGCCTCACCTGAGAAGCTCAGATTCGCTGCCTCCGGGTATCTTGTACCCTCCTCCGGACCTGAGCATATATTTCGGAAAGTAGACTCGATCCACCACACCGGTCTTTCCCTGGTGACCGGTGCCTTTCACACGTCCCCCATTGAGGTCTCCTTGTTGATGCTGGACAGATGCCAATCTCTGCGTTGTACACAGTGTATTGTACGCATGTATTCGCGAGCCCGGCCTCCCCCTCAGTCATCATCGGCTCTCAATGCATCCAAAGCTGCTCTCGATTGCGCCTATGCCCACAAAGTCGCTAGTCATACCATGAGCTCTTTTGGGTTTAGTACTAACAAACTCTGCCAAGAGATCAGTATAGCTCTTGGGCCAATGGCCACGCCTTTACTCTCAAAACTTCCACAGCACCGGAATATTTCATTCGACCATTTGAAGCATAATTCGTGTCACGCAAGATCCGTATATATATATATATATATATATATATATATATATATATATATATATATATATATATAGAATCTATAGGTTTGCTTCTAAGAAGGCTTATTTTCAGGTTGAGGATATATCCCAAAATGAGACATGTAAAAGTTTTCATTTAATTAAATACAACGTTTCGGGTACCTTACCCATCTTCTGGTCTATAAAATAGATTTAGAACAAGTTTAAAATTACGAAAATTATAATGCACACAAGGATTAGAAATAAATTATTTAGTTAATTGAAATTCTGACAAATCGTTTGAAAACTATTGAACCTTTAGATATGGATCAATTATAGGTACTTTAAATATGGATAAATATAACACTAGTTGATGCAATTATTGGTTGACATAAATATTAGTCACTTAATCAAGCAGAAATAGTAATAAATTATTTAATTAATTGCAAATGTGTCAAATCATTTGAAAACTGTTGACATTAAATATAGATGCTTTGAATATGGATAAATATAAAATACTAATTGGGGCAATTAATTGGTACACAAAAATATTAGTCACCTTTAGTGGACGGCAAAAGCGGAGAGACTGAGGAAAGATTATAGAAGGAGCCGATTAAAGATTTGTAGGTTGTGAACAATTTTGAGTGATTTATGAAATGAGAAGGGGAAAAGCAGTTGAATCAGAATTTAAACTGGGATTTAGTTGTTTTAGAAATAATGATTCGAGAATGCGGAGGAAAGTGGAGTCCTTTGCATGTCCTATAATTTGAAAGTTCTTGTGGGAAATTTCTGTCTTACATTTAATTGAATGATCTCGAATGGGAGAAGGTTATTTTTTGGTCAAGGTGGAGCCAGTGCGAGAGCTAATACCAAGATGAGAACAGACCATAAGTCTCAAGTGAGCAAACAGTGCTGCCAATGTAGATCCCCTGGTGGCACCTGGGGCAAATGAATTTATAGACAACTGAACAGCTAATTTCGGGTGGGAGTCTGTCTTTAGTTCTGAAAAATTGTCCAATATGAAAGTTGTTAAGGAAAACTATTTTGAAGTTGGTATGTGTGTAAAATCTTTTCAAAAGATTATTAAGTATACCATATATATATATATATATATATATATATATATATATATATATATAAATATATATATATATATATATATATATAAAGGGTGTTCCATTAAGACGGATCACAGTTAACAGTAAATATACATTGCAGCAAAATATATATTGAGTTTTCTGCCTCTTTGAACACTAATTTCAATCATCAATATATTGATGATTGAAAGTAGTAACAAGGAGTAACCAGGAAATAAAGTACCCTAGAAGATATTACGGGTGCATTCAAAGAGGGTACCTTTGGACTAGCTGTCGAGCGGGCACATCTCTGCTCAAATGCTTTATGTACTTAAACGGACACTTTTCAAGACTCTGTCTAGTCTTGACTTAAACTGGTCAACAGATTCACTGTTGTCAATTTCCGTTGGAAGTGCGTTCCAAATACCACAGATACTGTATGTGAAGAATTTACGACACAGATCACGGTGGTATCGCATCAGCTCAAGTTTGTAGCCGTGATTTTATATTCTCCCCTCGCTGAGCTGGAAAATATCCCCGTAGTCCAGTTTGTCAAAGCTTCGAAGTATTTTAAACACTTCGACAAGCTAACCACGTGGTCTCCGGGTCTCCACCGAGAACATATCTAATTCCCTTAATCTATCTTCATAACTTTTATGTCTGATAAAGGGAATCAGTTTGGTTGCCCTGGCTTGCACGCGTTCCAATCTCGCGATGGCCTTTCGAAATGAAGGACTCCAAAATTGTACGGCATATTCCAGGTGCGGTCGGACAAGTGAATTGTACAGACAGAGTACTATTTCCTTGTCCGATATCTAAACTGTCGCTTTATATATCCTAGCATCCTTTGGGCTTTTTTCTCCGTCGCAATACACTGTCTCTAGAACTTAAGATCACTAGTTATAGTCAAACCCAACTTCTTCTCTGTGACGGTGGATTCAAGAGCAGTGCCCTTAAGGATATAATGAGATTGGGGTTTCACGTTAAAAAGAATTTGCCACGTGTCCGACCACTCCCCAATCTTTCAAGATCTTTCTGCAGGCGAACAGTATTTCCATCATTTGCAATGTTCATACCAAGCTTGGTATCGTCGCCAAATTTAAAAATCTTGGCCACCATGTCACCGTCCATATCGTTAACGTAGATGATGAATAGTAGTGGTCCCAGGACAGAACCTTGAGGCACCCTGCTAGTAACGGGCACCCACTCAGAAGCCTGTCCATTCACCACCACCCGTTGCCGTCTGCCACTTAGCCAGTTCTCTATCCAACCGGCTACTTTTCCATCTAGGCCCAGCTCTCGAACTTTCTGGAGAAAGCGGCGGTGGGGTACCTTATCTAAGTCTTTCTGAAAGTCTAAGTACACCACATCCACCGCCTTGTCCCGATAGTGCTCACTGAAGACGAAGTGAAGAATTCCACAAGGTTCGTCAGGCATGACCGTTGCTTTCGGAAGCCGTGCTGGGAACTCTTCAGTAGCAGGTTTGACTCTAAATGCGAATTCATTTTGTCTACCATCATGCTTTCCATGAGTTTACCGAGTATCGAAGTGAGACTGATAGGTCGGTAGTTCGACGGTTGTCTACGGTCTCCTTTCTTAAAGATAGGAGTCACCTCCGCTTTACGCCAGTCTCTAGGAACGCATTCGGTCCGGATTGACATGTTGAAGATTGCGCTCAGGTGTCGTGACACTTCATCGCGCACTTTTTTGAACACTTTAGGTAGAAACCATCCGGGCCAAGTGACTTATACGTCATTAGGTCACTGATCTTCTTTTCTATTTCTCCTCCGGTGAAGTCCATATCCTCTAGCTTTTTTCCTGAGTAGGAATCCATTGGCTGGGGGATGGGACCACACTCTTCAGCAAACACTGAAGAGAAGTAGTCGTTGAGTAGGTTATCCTTTTCTGCATCTGAATGCTTTAATGTCCCCTCCTCATTCCTCAAAGGGCCAATAGTTTGACGAATTGGTTTACGGCTGTTTACATATCCAAAAAACTCTTTGGGATTCTCTTTACAGAGTCTCTCGACTCGATGTTCCTCAGACCGCTTAGCCGCCCTTATGCTGGACTTCACTTTTCTGATTAGCCTCCGGTATTCGTCAAAGTCACCCGAGATCTTCGATTGCCGGTACACAGTTCTCTTCTCCATAAGCAGTTGGCCGCTTTCTCGATTAAACCACTTTGGTTGAACAGAAAACCGACGGGGACATTTCAGAGGGTTGAAACGCGATTAAAGACTCATGAATATGGTTTTGAAACTGTTCCACGAGTCTCCAACAGCCTGCGCACACTTTTAGCCTGGCATCAGTCAGTCCCGCGCGTAGACCTGCAAAGTCTGCTCTTCTCAAATCAAGTTTCCTCGATTTACTAGTTGCAGGCCCTGCCTTCGGGACTTTGACTAAAAATCTAATTAGTCGGTGGTCACTGCCACTGACCTCTTCGCCAACAGAGAGGTCCTCAACGATGTTATCCTCAGAGGTGAAAACCAAGTCGAGGATATTGTCTCCTCTCGTTAGCTCTCTCACCCATTGAGTCAGGAACTCGTTGTTCGCTAACTCTAGGAGTAGTGCGTTCTCGCCACAGGGTTCTCTGGTTTCCAAGTCAACTTGTGTATTGAAATCCCCCAGGACGATACACACTCTGTCTTCGACAAGTTCTCCTAGTAGCTGGTACAGATCTCTGTCATTTTCAACGAGTTGGGCAGGAGGTCTATAAAGCACCAGGGTCCTGTATTTGGCAAGACCTATCTCTAGGTCAACACCTAGTAGTTCATGGTCGGATACGATGTGGCAATGCGGCGAGTTGAGAGTATCCTTGACATACAACATCACACTGCCACCCTCTCTGTCCAAGAATACTCCTTCTGCCGTGCAGAGATCCGCCAACCTTCTGTTCACTGCGACGTTTCTCTCGTGAGCGGTTCGGGATGGACCTCTTCTCGGAAGCATCCTAACCTAGACAAGTTTGCGGGTTTTAAGCCCTATGTCATTCACGTCTTCCATGGCCTTACCACTGAGGCCAACTTTACCCCCTCTGAGGTAGAGGTCATTGCCACTCATCATCAGAGCAACAACTGACTTCTCAGAAATCTGAGCTTTGTCTGCTTCTACTCTAATTTTTTGGTTACGCCGTCCTGGTAGGCAGCTTACCTTCACGCTAGTGCGAAGGCGGGTCGCTAGCAGCGGCTGTAGATCCCGTGTTTGCGAGTTACCAATGAGGGTGACCTTCGGACACTTGGTCTCTGAAGACGGGGTCTTCCCTTGTGGAAGAGGCTTACCCTTTTCCTCTTTACTCTCCACATTCTTATCCTTCTTTTTCTCATCCCCGTTTTTCTTCTTGTTTATCTGTTTTTCTTCTATTTTTGGTTCTTCTTTTGTTTTAACTTTATTCTTTTTCTTTCTTCGTTTTCTCTTTTTCTCTCGCATTAGCTAACTTAGCCTCAGATGATGCCGGAATCCCTGCTTGGGTACCAGGGGATTCTGACACGTCAGTGGGCGGTGCCTCTTCTAGGCATCGAATCTTGGCTGCATGAAGGGCTTCGAGTTTTTCCAACTTTCTCTCAAGAATTTGAGCTCTCTCCTCTGAGGCTCTATAGAGGTCTTTTAGTTTCTCCACCTCTCATGTCAATATGCAAGTAGTGCAGATTCATATAGGGCTGCATTTTGAGTAGCAGCACTCCGAAAAGGCAACGCACTACTTTTCTAACTGGCATGTTGCACAGATATGTTTTAAACGAACGGGTCCTTCTTTGCTTGTCATTTCGAGCGCTTTCTCTCTCTTTGAAAACTGGTGACCAATCAATAATAAAAAAGGGGGGTTGGTGAGTTCTCCCCACGTGAGTTGCTCCCGCCTATCGATCGGAGACGTTTCGGATCTTTCAGAAGGCACGCTCCATGTGCTACTGTTCGTCCAACCGAGTCCGCAAACCTCGGCGTGCCGTGGCTCCCAACCAAGCAGCACGGACGGTCCTCGAAGGGGCCATCGATTTCTCACCATGTGAACAACGGAGCACGCCTCGTACTAACCTCCTACTAGTTCCCTTCACGACGGCCAGGATCTCGCAGTAGTGTTCAATAGATATCCCGCAACACCAAAAGACTCGACCCAAGGCTTTTTATTGGCCTGGAAACCAACCTGAAAACAAAGGGCCGTCACCTCGGACCGATGCTACCAGAGGCACTCGTCAACGGTCATTGGGAGTGGTCAATAATTACGCGCTAGGGAAGGGGTTAACGGGGCACTACCCTCATCCCATTCATCGTGCCCCAACGCCTAGGACACCTCTAGTCCTAGTCTTTCGCAACCAATGAGCGTCGATTGGCGTTGTTAATAGAGGTTCCAAAGCCTCTCTTCTGACGCATTAGGTAGCTGCCAGGTCCTTATATGTAGAAAGATGGAAAGCAGGGTAAGAGCGACATGATAGTAGTAGGTTTTCTTGTTTTTTTTTGTATAGTAGGTCGAAGAGATAGGATAAAAGTGAAAAAGGAAAAGGATAAAGTAGAAAAAAAAGGACGCACTTAGTCTGGAACCTCGTTTCAGACCAAATCGACAAGAGAAGCCCTACCAGGGGTACACAAAAGAGAGGTACCCAGCCGACATAGCTCGAAAAGTCAAAGGTGCGCACAAGCTCTCTTTCCGACACAAAGGGGCGTCACTCTTCTCCCTCTATTTTCTCAGAGAGAGAGAGAGAGAGAGAGAGAGAGAGAGGCAGAAAACTCAATATATATTTGGCTGCAGTGTATTATAATTACTGCTAACTGCGATCCGTTTTAATGGAACAACCTTTATATATATATATATATATATATATATATATATATATATATATATAGAAAGAGAGAGAGAGAGAGAGGGAGAGAGAGAAAAAGAGAGAGGAATGATACACAGAAACAAGATAGAAGAGATCCTACTGGAGGTGAACCTGAGAAAAATCAAAGAGAAAAAAAAACTTTTCTCGACAAGGACTCGAACCTCAAACCTCTGGTTATCTAGGTTAGTGCTCTACCAAACTCGTGCGACTATTTATTAGGTCCGTGAGCTTTGCGTACAAGGTTGAGTCTGACTCTTCTGTCTAGTCCTAAAATCTCGTGACCAGATCTCACATTGCATTTGAAAGCGGGAAAACAGTTCTGGACGTATATCATAACTCCGCCACTCTCCCGACAATGTCGGTCATGGTTGAACATTGTATAACTGAAGATCGCAAACTCACCCTCGAAATCTTGTTTGTCAGTATGTGTAAAGGGTAGCCCCTCGTATTCCCATGCCTTTCCTTTTTCATCATAGTTTACGGTGTTTTAACGCAGGTCGACCCGCTTCGAGGCTACCATTTTTGGCCTAAACTTCTATAACTCACCAGCTTAATTTGAATATGGAAAGCAACTCATTCCCCTCCCCCTTGTGCTCCATTTCCCTTTTCCCCCTTTGGACTGAAGGATATAAATGGGGCCGTGAGGCCTTTTAATTTATTCTGTTGCGAGGATTCTGCCTTGATTGCTCAGAGGAATCGTTTTCCGTCACTTGCCTTTAACGTTGTTCAATATTGGGGACCCGTACTGGATTCCTTCGTGCAGCAAGGATTTTTTGCCATTGATTCCTGCCAGCGTTATCGCTGCCCCTTTCTCGGCTGCATTGAATTGTGCTCTTCCAGTTACGATTGCAAGTGTTCTCCTTTGGGTACGTGAAAGCTCTCCGCCAGTCACCTCGCCGTCTCCTCTTTGGGAAATTCTGTCATCTCGAATTCCTTCTCTCGGATCGTTGGGCCTTCGAGTCATCGTTCCCCGTGGTCTAAGCGACTTTCGCCCCGATACCACCGTCTGTGTGTTTCTCCTCGCCGAAGACCATCATCGCATTCACCCCTGTGGACTTGGGTCGAATTCCCTCATCGTCGCCGAGCCTCTTTCGCCTGGGTTCCCGACGTAGGTCATTGCTTAACTGCTCTGGTGTCGTATGTTAGCCGAGATTATATATATATATATATATATATATATATATATATATATATATATATATATATATATATTTATCTGTTTTATTAATTTTTAATAAACCAAATAAACTTTGACTTGAGGCGTAGGCGAGTGCCTCGGTGATCGCTTCAGGATCGTTCTCTAAGAGTGCTAATCTTTATTTTTATTCTAGTGAATGAATAAAAGCGGTTTCTTTATGGACTTTATCAACTATTGCCACTTTAATTTGTTCGAGGATAATTAAAACAATGCTTTTACTAAAAAAATAACATAAAATAAAATACAGATCTAATCCACTTAAAAAAAAGAAAATGGGATTGCTGGGTGAGCTCTTGAAGCTCGATTCGAGATGGGATTTTACGGGGGAAACAATTTAAGTTAATACATTTGTCCTTGGCCAGACATATAATAAACTAATTATTATGCACGGGGACATAAACAACAGGATTATTCTTTACTCACATTAGGTAATGGAGATTAAATACCCGCGACCAGTTAGACTATCCTCGGAGATTTGGTTCCGGAGGGGGTGTAGCCAGAGTAGTTGGCTGTTTGCTCAATAGATGGCGTTCGTCGACCTGACTGTCGATTTGACGTGTGACGTTACGAGGGATCGGGTTTGGGTGGATGCTCAAGTGAAAGCTTAGTCATTCTACTTTTCTTCTGTCTAGATGAACTCGTTGTCTCCTTTTTTTATCTAGTTTAGGGTTGGCCAACTCAGATAGAGTAAGATTTGGAGTCCTCAAACTGGGTAGTTTGATACTCAATAATCTTAGGGCTTAAACGGCGCCGAGCTTCCTTGGTACAATCTGGTTTTGTACAAGGACTGCAAGTTCTCTTTTAAGTTGCAGAAAACTTTCTACCGGTGATTTTTCTGTTTTCTTCTCGAACTCGAAAAAATCTTCTCTAAACCGGTGACTTTCTTGTCTCTTCCGTTAGAACGAACAAAACGCCTCGTTTCCTCGGGTCAATCTGTTATATACCCAAATTTCTCATGCGAGATAATTGTTCATAAGTACACCCTCGAAGGGCCTGCCTTTAAAGCTGAGGTCAGGAATCTGTCTCGTAACATTTACCCTTTTGCCCGTTCTCCTATGTTACCGGAGAACATTGAACGGGCAAAGCTAAACCCAGATGTCTTTTGTTATTATTTACTTGGCCTCAATACATATATATATATATATATATATATATATATATTTATATATATTTATATATATATATATATATATATATATATATATATATATATATATATATATATATAGTACAAAAAGAGAAATTAGACGCGAATGAGCAATGAAACAAAAAACAGGAGTTTTTTAGAGGACATTAGAAGAAGACTAGAATCAAATAGAGCAGAGGGTGGCACAATGAAGGCAATCCTTTACCGAGAAGAAAGAGATAACGCCAGGGGAAAAAAGTTAGAAGTTTCTTCTCGGTAAAGGATTGCCTTCATTGTGCTGCCCTCTGCTCTCTTTGATTCTAGTCTTCTTCTAATGTCCCTTTCTCCTACCTCTAAAAAACTCCTGTTTCTTGTCTCATTGCTCATTTGCGTCCAATTTCTCTTCTTGTACTTGTATTCTTATATAGTCTGCAATGCAAGGTTCTGCACCTTTCTTTCTGTCTTCAAATTGTTTTGAAAGGCAGAAAATTAATATGGCGTAAGCCCTGCGGTGGTTGTTATCACCCTCAGAACTTGCATTTGTTCTTTCTTTATATATATATTTTCTTTATATATATTTTGTATGCACGAATATCTATTTTGGTTAGAACAACTTGTGTTCGTTAGATGATGATAATCATTTGTGACTTTTCTTATGGTTTGATGTCTCCCGTATAATTTGTTAGTAGTCATTTATTTAATTTTAATTTTGATGTAAATAATACTGTTAATTCTTTTTTGTGTGTATCCATTCGCCTTGCGGATACCTCTTAATTTAGCATCGTCCTGATCATATATGGACCTACCACGGGCAAAAATCGTTTTACGGTACCAATAGGGAAGTTTATGTCAAAACTCGATGAGTTACAATGGGATGAATTGTTTGTTCCGATCACAGATGGATCAGAAATTCTGATGACAAATGAAATGTTGTCGCATTTGTCCTCTGATCCGAAGTACCTTTTCCTCGTCCCCAAATCTATTCACAGCAGGAAAATTGATCCACAACTGAAAACTTTGAAGCCAAAACCCATTTTCCACTTCATGTGGCTAACTTTAACCTGTTGCCTTGGCACAACCTACCTCTCTAAGCAAAAGCAACCTTTTAAAGGTAACTTAAGAAAAACCTGCATTCTCTCATCTTCTACGTCGTTACCAACTACAATTAATTGTTAATTTGCGAACAAAACTCGACCACATATTTCTGACGCCGCCAATCACATTCTTTTCCAAATCATATGTCTCCGCCTTCTTCCTCAATCAACGCGAGACATGGTGTTCCCTTGCATCAATTCATGGAACGCGCACCCAGAAAATCTGCTCGTCTTTCTCCTCTGCGATGATGATCGAAATCTCCGCGCCTTCGCCGTCCGCAAGATTATGAATGGACCATCACCAAGGAAGCGATGTTGGTAAAAAGTAGGTGAGGAAATTCGTTCCTCCTCCTCTTAACTTCAATGCGAAGAACACTGCTGAACTCATCGATTGAGATTCAGTTACGATTTACGATTCTAACCTCTTACGATCTCACCATCGCCGAACTTCATGTTTTGATTGTCACCAAATTTGAATTGCCATCTTTTCAATCGGTAGAGCACATGATTCACGAATTAACAAATGCATGCGGTAAAATTGCTGGTCATGATGAAAGAGATGGGTTTGGCTTCCATTGAAAATGATTAGTTAGTTGCAATCCTTCTATTTCTCATAGTGACGGCGATAATATGCATTTCTCATGTTTTTAGTCCTTCTTGCGTTCATTTGATTTGATGTTGCATTAAAAGACTTGTTCCTTGCTTGAAATTTAGTTATATTAAGAAAACTTAATTTAGAGACATGTATGATTAAGTTGGAAAAAGGTGGGCATTATAAGTTTTTAAACCACTATCCAATGAGCGGCTTTGAATACAGTCACGTAACCAACGATGTCAAATCCAAATGCAGGATATTGATTGGATTCATAAATATTGGCCGGACGTAGGTTATTATTTTTTTTTCCTTTTGCAATATATTGATTATTGAGTAACCGATTCTTCTTACGAAAACCCTTTATCTTTAAAATAGTCCGATTTCATTCCCTCCCCAATATATATATATATATATATATATATATATATATATATATATATATAATTTGAAGGATGAACGAAAGGACGTATAAACGGTGCGCTCGCTAAGGGCGAGGTTCTGTTCAAATTTGGGTGTTAGCCACAGGACAGGAAAGGATCTCTCTACGGAAGAATTCTTACCTGTTAAGCTTCACTCTATTAATTGTAAAACCGAAATCACAACGGGCGATTTTAAAATCTTGAAAACCACCCCTGATCCCATATCATTAAGGATTCTTGAATCCATGTATATTAAATACCTTTCTCCTTCCTTAAATTCCGATTCTTCTTCTCACCCACTACTTCTATGTACTCTAAACAAATATATTACCAACCTCCTAACCTTCTCTTTCTTCTTACGCTCCTCGCCCTTTCTCCCCAGCATATCCTCTAACGTCTGATTGTTTAAGGTTGGTTTATCCTGATGTGTTTCCTGTGTTTCCCCAATCGTTAATTTTTAACTCGTAACATAATAATCCAGAAATTATCAATTATCTGTAAATTTATCGCTATCCCCCTCCTTAATTAACATTAAATACTTTCCATAAATTCATCATTTTGATTATCTGTTTGGCTCTTAACTTAAATTGTTTTACACGAATTGTATTTCCAGTACCCGAAGATGGGTGAAAAGTTCACCCGAAACGTTGTATCAAGAAAATGAAATGAACTTTCCTTTATACGTCCTTTCGTTTATCCTTCAAATTAAATTGAAGCTCCATAGGAGAAGCCCTAACCAATATATATATATATATATATATATATATATATATATATATATATATATATATATATATATATATATATGCGGTTAAAAGGCTATTTTTTGGCAAACCAGTCTTCCTCAAAGCCTTCGGAAGGAGCTCTTCTCACATACACGAAAAGGTAGCACTTAAAATAGGCGTTCTCTCTGATTGCCAAAAAAACTATCTTTCGATTAGCGTATTTAAGTGCCAGCCATGCTTTTCGAAGAAGAACAGAAAAACAGGATAATATTTCTTCGGAAATGTTATTTCCTAATTCACAACAATTTCGTACAGGGGTGGGATTCGAACCGTGCATACTGAGGCAGCGAGCAACCGCCTTGATCTCAATTAAACCGTCCCTTAGACTACTCGGTTACGCGGTTCGAATTTCTAGTACTAGAAATACAAAACATTCAATTATGGAATTGATGGAGAATTTTGCCCATCACTAGGGAAAGTAATGCAGAACTTACAATTTATTGCGTTAAAATTTAATTGGAAAATTTAAATAGTCGAATTGATGATATAAATTTTGCAAGAAACACTCCATGCACATCAAGAAAAGATTAACATTGATCATTCACTTGTAAACGGAATAGTGTTAAGAAACCGAGCGTAAGAAGAAAGAGAGGATTAGGAGGTTCGTTAATATTTTATAGCAGAAGTCCTGGATGGGAAGAGGAATCTGAATTTTAAGAAGGAGAAAGGTTTTTGATGCCCATAGATTCTTGGATTCGCAAAGAGACAGAATCGGGGATGGTTTTTCTTTTTTTCAAATGTCCTAAGGTAAGATCGGTTTTACATTGTAGAATGTAACCGAACAGGCAAGAACATTTCTTAGAGGGGATATATATATATATATATATATATATATATATATATATATATATATATATATATATATATATATATATCCATTAAAACACATTG
Source organism: Ceratothoa steindachneri (assembly GCA_963969495.1). Taxonomy (NCBI): domain Eukaryota; kingdom Metazoa; phylum Arthropoda; class Malacostraca; order Isopoda; family Cymothoidae; genus Ceratothoa; species Ceratothoa steindachneri. The sequence continues at coordinate 122,360,965 of OZ018317.1, forward strand.
AAAGAGAAAACGGAATAATTTTTCCTTGCAGTAATATTTTTATTACCCTTTTTCGAAAAATCCGTGCAGGGAAGCGATTCGAACCAGACACACTGAGGCAGCGAGATATATACATTTGTATATCTGCCACGCGTTTAACTATTCCTCATTTATTCTTTGAATTCCCAATTAATTTTCTATTTCTTTCATAGTCTCCGTTCAAGCTGGCAGAAGTGTTCTTTAAAGCTATTCTATTCAGAGAATTTTTTGGTTCTCTGCGTAGCGTAGTGTACTAATAATAATAATAATAATAAGTCTTTTGTAATGCGCTCTTCAAGGCCTGAGGCCTTCCCAGAGTTCACGTTGTGCTGAGATAAGGATGGAAATTCAATGGAAATTCAAGAGGGGGGAGAAGGCAATACTGAAAAGATGCGTTTTCAGGAGACGCTTAAATGTGGTAAGAGAGGGAGAAGACCTGATTTCAGCAGGAAGAGCATTCCACAACTAACGGCATACTTTCAACTGTGATCAAAGCGGTGCTCGCTGCTTCAGTGTGCCTGGTTCAAATTGCTTCCTTGCACGGATTTTTTCGAAAAAAGTTAATAAAAATATTACTGCAAGGAAAAATTATTCCGTTTCTCTTTCAATGTGGTTTAATGGATTCATTTTCATCATTCTCTCGGGCTACTTTGAGAGATATATACATTTATATATATATATATATATATATATATATATATATATATATATATATATATATATATATATATATATATATATATATATATGTTTTGTTTAAGACCTGGTTGTATTTTGACTTTACCAATTTTATTTTAACGTGTTCTAACTGTGGAATGCAGTTTTTTTTTACATGAGGCTGAAGGTTAAAAATCAACTGAGGAAGATCCATTTTATTTGGTCTTATTATTGAGGCGGCATTGATGAAAAATTTCTTTTTCGTTGCCTCCTTTAGTGGCAAGGTAATTGTTTGTTAGCAGCAAAGAATTAATCTCGTACGAATTACGAATGCAGGGTGTCTACTTGTTTGGTGATTTTGAATTCAAGGACTTTTCAAGGTTTCCAAGGACTTTTTTTAAAAAGCCAAGGACAACTTTTAGCCATTGTTTTTTTCTTGAAATTAAAAAAAGTGAAATAAACATTATGGGACATTGATGAAGGTGAGGTAGTTAAGGGAAAAATGGGTTATAAGCAGAGCATAACCAAAATCAACTTATCAGTGCAAAAAAGAAAAAAACAAGGTATCCAAGCGACAGTCACTGAAGTATAGCAAGCATCCATCATAAAATACAATGCATCCAAAGCATACATATCTTCACTCACATTAGTGAGTAGATTAACTTAAATATTATTATTTTCCTAATAGACATTAAAAGTATATGTGAGGTTACCTCACGTGGAATCTCTTGAGCAGACGGAACTTCCATGCGCTGCCGAAGGCCCGGTTAGGCCTAAATTGGTAAGCCTACCCCCCCCTCCCCCTTTCCCAAGCGGTAACCTTGAACCGTGTCCACCACGATTCACTTTTACACGGGCAGAATAGCCTCTGCAAGAAGATTCGAGGCCATTCGAGAGCAGAGCTGTTTTCCGCTTACCGTCCCCCAATCCAGGGGAGAGCCTCGGACATAAATAGCGCTCGACTCCCATGAAGAGACACAGAGTTTGAGAAGTCTCGCCCGGACCCCAGAAGATTCCCCATAGTTCCAAGTTAGGTGCTAACAACAAAGCAAAGTGACAGCTGAACTATTTTGTGTATTTGGAATTAGCCCTAGCCAGTGAGGTAATTCCACTTAACGATCGCCACCGAGTGATTTTCCGGACTTCTCTCCTCAACTCCTGTCGAAGCCCTCCTTCGTTTGCCCCCTTATTTTGCACGATTTGTAGTCTCTTCTTTTGTGTCCTCGAGACACAAGAGATAACTGAAGCTGGATAGAGAAGCGTAGATCATACAAGTGCATTGTAGATCTTCTTGTTGCTCTCACGGAAATTCTGACTGCGACCGAGGCCTTAGAAATTCGAGCGTCGACATGCTACCTGTACCCGGATGAAGTAATCTTCATTCCAAGTACATTGCACTTAGTGGTGTAAGGATAGCGCCTATCCCTCACCCTGACATCAGAGAGTAGTCTCGTTCCGATAAAGACTACCTTGATTCTCTCCTGGTTGGTTCTTATCTTCCAGTTGGTCTCGTAGATGTTTAATCTTTCGATTTATGCCGCTGTTATATGAGCTTGCATAGGCGCATTTCTCTGGCTGAAATCATTGGCATATTAAATTTTGACGGAAGTGCCCGTTTGGCTTGAGCAAGCTTTTCTTTGATGACATTTATCGCCATCTCCGTACTTCGCTTTTTTTCTAAGCCCCAACTGGTACGGATTATAGAGGGAATTCTCCTCCAGATGAGACACCAGTCTTTGGGTGAGGATCCTCTTGAAGAGCTTCCCGCCAAATTCCATAAGAGAAATTGGCCGTAAACTCTCTCTCTCTCTCTCTCTCTCTCTCTTAACGTCTGATCCTTTCCATGCTTCGGAGGAAAATCATTTTAGCAGTCTTGTAAGCATCTGGAACGTATCCTATGTTAAGACAGGCGTTTAAAATTCTTCTTATTCCCTTCGATGATGTTGGCTGGTGCTTTTTGAAATTTAACTTCGTAAGCCCCGATTATTCTGGGGCTTTCTGACAGAATGAGCGGAGTGCTCCGAGTAGTTCCGCTTCGGTAATCTGTGCGTCTCCACGCACTCTCTATCCACCTGGTGGTGATGGTACGTCCTATGAATTTGTGCATTAAGCTCGTCTATGATATTGCTTTCGAACTCTATATCATAATCTTTGTTTTCTTCTTCCCTTATACTAAAGATTCTTTCCCAATAATGTCGGGATATTTCTTCTAATTTTCTTTTTTCTGTTTCACTGGTTCCGTCTTCTTTTAATATTTCCATTTTCTTCTTTCTCACGGCTGATCTTTTGACATGTATTATTTCGTTCCAAAAATCTTTGGGAGATTAATCAAATAGGACAGTGAAAGATTGTAGTGGTAAAAAATATCTCCTTGGCGGCTGGTACTCGGCTGCTATGACCAGCTTTCCAATGTCGAGTTAGACCTCAATAGCGAAATAAGATTCTTAGAGATTTTTGATTTGCTCGTATTTGATCTCTTTCTTAATCGTAATAGCTGCACCATAATTCGTGATTACCAGATCGTAATTCTAGATGACGAATCCACCCAAAATTTACACCAGATTTGTTGATGACATATACCTGACAACTAAGGACGAACATCAATTACTACAACTAAAAAGAAACTTAGAATCCCATTCCGTTTTCAAATTTATATACAAATTGAGTGTAAATGGCCGTATTCCCTTCCTGGATGTAGACGTAAAAGAGAACAGCGACGGAAAATATATCACCACCGTCTATCAAAAGGAACAGAATGCGATCGATGCCTTACCGCCAATAGTGAGTTGGACATTGGACATATAAAGTAAGGAATATCGTAGTAAAGGATTTTAATAGGAGAAACTGTGGGGAAAATTGGGGAAAAATAATAGGAAAGCAAAAATGAAAAGTAAAATGAAAGACAGGTCCATGGTGATAGGGTATCTCTGGCTTTCTTTGCGTTTTAGTATATTTCGAGCCTTTATAGCAGAGGGGGTTTTGGTCAGTACTGTTTGGTGGAAAATATTTGTTTTTATCTAAGGGTTTTACACCAGATTTTGCATTGTTTGTTTGTTTGAATGGAAATGGGAATGTGTTTATCTTTGTTGTGTTTTTTTGGTATTGGAAAAACTAAGTGAACACTAGGTCTACGTCATTGTCAATGAAGAGTCTTCTACTTCTAAAAGATTTACTGTGTCCTACGTCATTAAAGTTTGTGCTCGAATACAAACTCAGTAGGGAGGCGCTGGTGTACAGAGTCCCAGATCTTATTTGCTCTACGTTAAAGCTCCACGCTTACTGGGGTCAACCCCAGTTCAACGTGGAGCTCACTCTGCCTTCTCCTCTCTCTTCTTCGGGTTCTCGTTTAAGGACTTGGGTCTTTGTACTTGCGTTTATAGGGACCGGGGGATACAGGAGTTTTGAGCGAATGCATGCGTTATAGATCTTCAGTTTGTTGGAGGTACTCCGTGCATTCACTGTAGCTCTATCTACATGTCTCGCATATCCACTAGTCGTAATCCGGAGTCTTAGAATCGTGCCTTCCTTGCGCTATGGGATGCGTACACCCCACACACGGATGTCTGCGAGGGTCCGTCGGAATAGTGAAAATATCTGGAATTTTGGGGCATTGTTAAATATCTTCTATCTTCACTGGGAAGAGTTGATGTTTTCGATTTCTCCCCCCTATCCTCCCTACTCTGTGCCATATAATTCACATTCCGATAAGATGTCGTACATATCATAGTAATATCGTCCGCAAATTGGACGTATAACGAGCCTTCTGTCAGAAGATGGGGAAGGTCGATGGTGTATACGTTATAGAGCAAGAGACTTATACACTTGCCTTGTGGCACCCCCGCCTCGAGTTCGAACTAGGGGTCATTGAATCCTTTAATATCCACAAGCGCTTTTCTCTCCATTACGTAATTGCATAGAATCCTTTCAAGTATGGGGGCGAGGCCCAATATAAAGATTTTGTATTGCAGGCCTCTTCTCCATACTTTGTCAAAGGCCTTTTTGACGTCTCGGAGTACCAGATTTGCATGGCCTCTTTCTGCTTTTACTTTTGTTAACTTCTCGATGATCACGGGGGGCGCCGTGTCCGTTCTTCGCTTCCTTCGGGTCATGTTGCTGATTGTTATGCAGATTATTATTTTCAATTAACGTGTTCACCCTGTTGGCAAATATTTTTCCAAAGACTTTCCCTGTAAATTCTAATAGTGATTTAGGCCTGAAGTTAGCTGGACTGTCCGGTGGCTTACTGGCTTTGGGAATGAATATCATTTTTGTTAACTTCCAGTGGTCAAGGAAGTAAACCACGTTCAGGCACGCATTTATGATATTCATAAGCCCCAGAAGGATGTTGGGTGGGGCTCTTATAAAATTATCCCGTGTCAGTCCTGTACGCCCAGGTTCTCGTTGACGAAAGGATTTTAAGTTTCTCCAGAGTTTTTCGGCAGTAATTCTACCACCGATTCCCTCCATATTCCTTTCGTGCGATACATAATCGTGAGGATAGGTTATGTGTATCTGGTCATTCAGTTTGTTTATAATCCCGTCTTCGAAGTCTAAATCAAAGGTATTTTCTTGCTGGAAAATCTTAAATACATATGCCTAGAAGAGTCTCAATTCTTCTTCGATTTCTTCCGGGTACGTAATTTCTGTATTATCTCGTGTAAGTTTTATTGTGGTTTGTGTCTGTTCGCCTCTTAGTTTTTTTTACTCTCTGCAAGAATATACGTGAGTCGTTTTATAAATTCAGTCCGTGTATTAAATTGTCCCAAAGAACATTCGGTTGGTCCTTAATAAGAATCATTAATTCGTCGCGTATCTTTCGTGTTCGTCTGTGCGTAGTGATGTTGGGGCCAGGGAGTTTTACTTAATTCATCCGTTCCCCATAATTCCTCGCGAGGGATTTCATTCTAGGGGTCAAAGAAGGGGCAGGAAGAGTTTTATATTTAACGTTTGGCTATATCAGGTCCTGATTCTTCTAAACAGCCCATGCGCCATTTTCCAGTTTTTTTTTCAAAATTAGGAGTAAAAATGAAGTCATGCGTTAACATTTATTTCCAATTTTCATGAATACATGCAGTTCAAACTATTGTAAAATTACATTATATAGATAGAAATGACTTAAAATAAAACAAAACAAAGAGATGTGAAGGTTTCACTCTGGTAAAAATGTTCTTTTATAAGACTTTCTAGAGTATTTGGCTGTTGACGGCAATTCTCTTTTCAAGCACCAGCAAAAAATCAGCCATCATGTGACACTCCCAGCGTCCGTAATAACGTTCCTTAATAATTTAAATATCCTGGTCACTAGGTCACTTGCAACACCTAAATTCAAAAAATGCATTTTTATGCTCATATTGCAACCTAGCTCTTGAAAGTTTTCTTACGACTTCTTCCTAGTTATCTGCCCTATAATTTTCTAAAAAGATTTTTATCAAGTCCATTAATTCATGTTCTTATTTGTGGACCGTCAAAAATTCCAGCTTTGGCACGCAACTTTAAGTTCCCTTCGACCGTCTATCATCTTCTTTGCCAACAGCCCGAAGAGCTGCCTGTATTCCTGCCATATAGTCAGTGTGAGGAAGAGCAAAACACTGGTCCGGTCTCACAGTCCTCGCGGAATCTTTGTCGCCCTCGTCGCCGCGCTCATTCCCCGCAATTCCTACATGTCCAGCAACACAGCAGAAGATAATTTAGACATCCGCATGGCTTTCCAAAACCGTGGCGCCAAGGATATCGCGAACCAGGGGATGCGGAGATTCTAATTCCGCGAGAGAACTCAGGGTGCTTTGTGAGTCGCTATAGATCACAATCCGGCCTCCGAACCGGGGACGTCACGTAATCTCCCGTACCGAGTGGTGTATTGCCACCAGCTCGGCCGTGAATACAGACGCAGCGCCTGGCAGAACCCCGCTGACTTCAAATAGAGGGTGTACGGCGTGGAAGCCGACCCCCTCTTGGGACTTGGAGCCATCCATATACACTGGCACCACTCAAGCGTGGCACGAGATGTGCTCCAAAAAGGTTGAACGCAATACACCCGCTGCTGTAGAAGCTTTTGGGGCAGAGATGTGGCAATAAATTGCCAAATGTGGTACCCTCCAAGGTGGCGTCCTGGTCAGAACCAGGGGCGCCACCGGCCCGAGAGCTATACCTATCTCTCGAAGGAGTTTCCTAGCCCTAACCCCAAAGGGCTTAGGGTATGACTGGCGTCTCTCGGGGGCATAGGCACCGTCGAGATCAGCTGCGGATGCTTTGAGAGCCGTTGGCGACAAAAGGAGACACTGCTTTCGTGCGTACAGGCAAGTAATGCACTGTGCACGGCGAATAGATAATGGCATCTCTCCAGCATCGATAAGCAGGCTCTGAATAGGGGAAGTGCGGGAGGCACCAGTCACCAAGCGAAGGCCAGTGTGGTGGATCGAATCCACCTTCAGAAATGGACGTTCGGCTGCGGATGCATAACAGTCACATCCGTAGTCGAGCTTCGAACGGACCAAGGATCGATAAAAAAGTAAGGCAGTAGCCCTTTCAGCGCCCCAAGCGATACACGTCACGGAACGAAGAATATCCATGGCGCGGGTACAAGAGACCCTAAGGCTGTGAATATGAGCCTTTCAGGTGAGGCGTTGGTCAAATACGAGACCAAGGAAACGGTGCGATTCAACCACTTCCTAGAAAAAAAACTAGAAAACCCCCCAGGCTTTTTCAACATTACCCTTTTTTTTTCAAGAAATGAATCCTACTTATCATTATTTTATTTAAAATTCATATTTATAATTTCAACAAATATGTATCAAATTAAGGTTATTTATCTGATACTTACTCATAATTCATTTCTCCTACAGGTTATGGCTATCATGGGCATCCAAAATTCTCAATCAGTGATCTGTTCTTACTATAATATAATTATTAAACTAAGTAATTATTAATATTACATAAAAATATAGATAGCAATTCTTTTTCTATGTTATTCTAATTCTTGTAACATTTTTTTATAATAATCGAGATTTGAAAAAACCTAGAATAAACCCCGGTTTTTTTAAAACCCCGGGTTTTATTTGGCTTTTTCAAAATTTGGGGGTTTTTGCCAATCCTGGAATAGGAGAGGTTGAGATTTGAATAAGGATAGCCTGGTGGTAGCTGGGGATAGGAGAGCCCGGCTCAATGAATTAGTTGTAGGGGAACACAGTGTTGGCGAGCACTATGTCTGGTTTTGTGGCTGATCTATGTGTAATGTATATCGAGAAATTTCGTGTCTCAAGATTCCTGCTTCCTGGGGTGGTTGACGTGTAATTTGAGGCATCACTCCTCGCATTGAGGTCACCGGCAAAAAGAACAGTTTTGCAGGAAGTTGTGAAGGGGTAAGTACCCTCTCCGATGTGATTTTGTTGCCAGAGAGCCCACTGCTGTATGGACCTCCAAGGCGAGGTATGACTCATTGAGTCTATCTATTCATCTGAAGTCAATACCTTTCACAGGTATCGCACATCCCTCAAAACGTCCTCCGATGTGATTTTGGTTAAGACTTCGAGGAATTTTTTTTAGCCTGTCTGTTTCATTTATCGCATGTTCTGAGATAAATACCGTATAGTATTTTTTTGTCCGTCTAACCGTTCGAGTTAAAATGTAATATTTTTAATGTGTCCATTGTCTTCCTCACTATAGATTCTTGTGTGTTGTTTTTGGACTTATTCTCTAACAAGCTTACGTCCTTGTGGAGTGCATGAGGGCGTGATTGCTTTGCCTGGTCGTTTTTTTCTGAATTCACCCTCTGTGAGATTGATGAAAGCTTCGGGAGCCAATTTAATTAAGCCTTAGAGTAAAGCCTTCTCGAGTTCCTTTTCATTGCAGTAATCCGATGTGAATCACAATTTGTACCTTCCTGATATTAATCCTTCCGTTAAATCAAAGGCTGTCCTCTCCTTATGGAAAGGGAACCTTTGGACAGCGTATAGCATCAAGTTTATTTTCCTTGAATGATATACTTGCCTAGGCTCCCTCTTACAAGAAGAGGAGGAATTCGGACGTCTCTGAGGTTGAGAGGTTTTCCGGAAGCGGGGGAATCGTGCCCCTGCCTCGTGTCTCGCAGTCTGTCTCCGTAACTTTCATATTTTTTGCGTGCGTAAGAAGGGCGGTCAATAGGTTTTGCGAATCGGTAGGGCAAAACAGAGGAAGGGGGATCGCTGTTTGTCGGGGTGTTAGGACAAATTATGACAAGTAAGCACCTCCAGCCGCACGCTCCTGCCTCGTCTATTTAAGAAGCAGTAGCTGATAGCAGATATTCAGTCACAAATTTTTCAACAATGGAGAAAGTTTAGCACCAAACAGTGATCCAATCTTTGACCAAGGAAGGCAAGAGTGCAAAAGAGATCCATGAACGCATGGTTGCAGTGTACACCGACGCCGGCCCTTCCTATGCAACCATTGCTCGCTGGAATAGGGAGTTCTGCCATTGTCGTGAGTTCCTCAAAGATGACCCCCGTCCAGGAAGCCGGGCAGACGTGACCAACGAGGACAATGTGGCCCGTGCGGAGAGGATGATCCTCGAAAATCGAAGGATGAAGGTCGAAGAAATCGAGCGAGAACTTGGAATATCACATGGAAGTGTTATCAACATCATCCACGACAATTTGGCCATGACCAAGGTCTCTGCCCGTTGGGTCCCTAGAAACCTCACGCCCCATGATCGACTTCAACGTCGTCATAGTCCACAAGGCCAGAGTTGCACAAGCTGCCCTGCGCGATTGCAGATTGGAGGATTTTTTTTTTTAATTTTATAGAGCCCATCTGGCAACTGCCCACTTGGGCATAAATCACCGAAAAACACGACAGACTAGAACTAGGCTACATTAAAATGAAAATATGAAAACATAACAATAATAAAAATGTGAAAAATTTAACAATTAGGAAGCAATCTTTGGTAGCAGGGGGAGGTCCCCCTCACTCCGGTGCAGGAGAGTGCAACCTACATCAAATCAATAACAAACGTAAAAACAGAAAAGAACCTTAAATAAAGGGGAGAAGCCCGGCCTCCCCCCAAAAGTCAACAAGTCCACATGTCAATGTGCACGAATCCGTCCCGAGTAGAAGGGACAGGCGATATCGACCCCGCCTATCCCGGTAACGGGACAGGTATCGTGCGCGAAGATCACCCAGACTGGGACATTCGACAAGAATGTGCCAAATAGTCTGGGGGACGACGCAGTCGTTGCAATAGGGCGCAGGCGAGCGCTCCATCAAATAGCGATGCGTCACACGAGTGTGGCCGATTCGGAGACGACAGAAAGCAACCTGAAGCCGCCGCGGCATTGGGGGATAGGTCCATGGGAACAGTCGCGGCGCAATGGCACGCAACTTTAAGTTCCCTTCGACCGTCTCCCATCTTCTTTGCCAAGCAGTCCGAAGAGGTGCCCGTATTCCTGCCATGTAGTCAGTGTGAGGAAGAGCGAAACGCTGGTTCGGTCGCAGAGTCCTCGCGGACTATTTGGCGCCCTCATCGGCGCGCTCATTCCCCGCAATTCCTACATCTCCAGGAACCCAGCAGAAGATAATCTCGACATCTGCCCGGCTCGCCAAAACCGTGGCGTCACGGATTTCGCAAACCAGGGGATGCGGAGATTCCAATGCCCCGAGAGCACTCAGGGCGCTTTGTGAGTCGCTATAGATCACAATCCGGTCTCCAAACCGGGCACGTCGCGTAATCTCCCGTACCGAGTGGTGTATTGCCACCAGCTCAGCCGTGAAGACAGACGCAGCACCTGGTAGAGCCCCGCTGACTTCAAACAGAGGGGATACGGCGAGGAAGCCGACCCCCTCTTGGGACTTGGAGCCATCCGTATACACTGGCACGGTACCAGGGTGACACGATGTGTGCTCCAAAAAGGTCGAACGTAATACTTCCGGCGCAGTACAAGCTTTGGGAGCAGAGGCGTGGCGACAAATAGCCAAATGTGGTACCCTCCAGGGTGGCGTCCTGGGCAGAACCAGGATCGCCACCGGCCCGAGAGCTATATCTACCTTTTGAAGGAGTTTCCTGGCCCTAAACCCAAAGGGCTTAGGGTATGACTGGTGTCTCTCGGCGGCATAGGCACCATCGAGATCAGCTGCGGATGCAGTGAGAGCTGTTGGCGACTGAGGGAGGCGCCGGGCTCGCGCGTACAGGCGAGTGATGCACTGCACGTGGCGCAGAGCGAGTGGCATCTCCCCAGCATCGACCAACAGGCTCTCAATAGGGGAAGTGCGGAAGGCACCGGTCGCAAGGCGAAAGCCGGTGTGGTGGATCGAATCCACCTTCCGCAATAAACGCTCGGATTCGGATACATAAAACTCGCATCCTTAGTCGAGCTTCGAACGAACAAAGGATCGATAAACAAGTAGGGCATTAGCCCTATCAGCGCCCCAAGCGCTGAAGGTCACGGAACGAAGAATATCCATGGCGTGTGTACAAGAGACCCTAAGGCTGCGAATATGAGCCTCCCAGGTGAGGCGTCGGTCGAATACAAGACCAAGGAAACGGTGCGACAAAACCATATCCAGGCGCACCCCATTAAGAAACAAATCTGGGTCGGGGTGGAGCCGTAGATGGCATCTGGGCCGCGCCAAAAGAGATCGAAAGGTCGTCAACGTAGAGCGTAGCGAGAACATCTTTCGGCAGCACCGAGGTGATGCCGTTAATGCTCAGGGCAAAGAGTGTGACACTAAGGACACTTCCCTGCGGGACACCCTCTTCCTGCTCCTTTGGGCCGGAGAGAGCTCCCCCCACCCTTACGCGGAATCGATGATCTCGCAAAAATTCAGATATAAAGACTGGGAGGCGTCCCCTCGCCCCCATCGTGTGGAGAGTCTGCATGATACCGTATCGCCATGCGGTATCATAGGCCTTCTCCAGATCGAAAAACACCATGGCGTAGTGCTGTCTACGAAAGAAAGCCTCGCAGACGGCATTTTCCAGTCGGAGCAGAGCATCTGACGTGGAGTGGAACTTGCGAAAGCCGCACTGTGCAGAAGACAGATGGCCTCCGCTGTCCAGGAAAAAGGCTAATCTAACATTTACCAATTTCTCCATCAACGTGCACATTTAAGAGGCTAAAGAGATTGGGCGGAAACCGGTCGGAGTAGAGTGATCTCTCCCCGGTTTTCGAAAGGCGAGCACAGTAGCGATTTGCCAGGAGTCTCGGAAAAGACCCTCCACTCAGATCCTGTTAAACAAATCTAACAGAAAGGCCATGCCTTGCTCACCCAGGTGTCGAAGCATGGCGTACGGGACATCGTCCGGACCATGGGCGGTGTCCACGCACAAGGCGAGGGCAGAGCTCAACTCACTCACAATAAACTCGTCGTTGAAGGGTTCTCCGCCTCTGGATGTAAAGTCCAGCCGGCGGCCTTCCGCGACATCACGACGTGCATTGAATGCTTCCATGCAGCATCCCGGCTAGAGAATGCGGAAAAAGCGGTCGCTAAGGATTCTGCCACGGACGCGGGGTGCGAGATTGCGGTCCCATTCTCCTGGAAAACGGGAGGGGGGTCCTGCGAGAACTTGCCCCTATTCCTTTTGACTCGCTTCTACACCTCAGCTAAAGGGGTCTTTCCGTTAAGTGAAAACACGTTTTTCCGCCAAGAAGAGCGGCAGGCATGCTTCGAAATATACCAGAACCTAGCCCTAGCCCGACGAAATTCACCGACAGTGAAATCGTTCAGGCGGCCTGAACGATTTGGACTTATCGTGTGCGGCCTTGCAGCAATTTACACAAATTTCGGGTGACCCCGACTTTGCACGTCTACAAGAACGATTCGTATGGCCGAAGTGGTGACAGTAATAGCACCGCTGCGGCAGTGGCACGAATGCCTTCACGCGGTAGCGGTACCAACCGGCACGCACCGACTCAAGGAGCTTGTCACAGTCGAACGTGACGAAGAGTGTAGGGGTGGGTCTCGAGGCCCCTCCCTGTTTTCTAATCACACCGCGTCATGGTCGTCCAGCTCTAGGGTGATGTCCTCAATGGAGTAGTCAAAGAGTTCCCTCGCATAAACTACTCATTCCACCCAGTTTATGGTAGAGTGCGGCGTCACACTCACCGGGGTCCCATGAAGTGTCCGAAGAGCACTTATCTTGGCCGCCTCGGCGGGATTCGCCGCATTCGCTAGAAAGCTTCCGTCCGAGAAGCTGGTCGCCTTCGGCTCTCTACTAATTGCACTAGCTGATCCTCTCCTCTGATGGATCATGTTGCCCTTGGCCAACATGGTGCCATCAGTGGAGCGAATAACGAGGAAGCGTTTGATGCCAGCGGGCTCGAAAACGCCAGGTAACCTCTGAATGAGGGGCCCCGATGTCATCGAGGCTCCGCCCTGTGCACCTTTGGTCTTAGTCAGGGCCTCCACAACCAGGGGGGCAGAGGGGGCGGATGTGCCGGTCTTGGCTTGGTTGCTTGCCAAAGTGGCAGCAGACACATCCTTCCCTGTAGCCCCCGCGGATGGAGAGGAGTCCCGAGTCTTCTTCGTCCTTTTGGTATTTTTCGTCCTTTTCTTTTTTGGAGAGGAGGACGGGGAATGAACTCTCTTCTTACCCCCGCCGGTAGAAGCCTTCATGCCAGATGGACCGGCCTCAGCCAGGTCCCTCTCCAAAATATAGAAGGTCCTGATAGTCGTAGGGGCACCTGTCGGAGGAGATCCCTCCCCTCCTTGTACTGCCTCGGAGCCCTAAGCCATTTTAGGAGGACTTTGCATAGGAGCGGATTTGGGTTGGGTGCGTAGCGCTGAGACCGGATTTTCCCCCATGGAAGGCCCTACCGTCTGAGACTGGGTCTCCTCAAGGACCATATCTATCACAGGAGGGGCCTCCGGTTGGCCATCCCCTCCCAGGGCATCGCAGGTCCTTTTGGCAGCGTCAAGAGTCTTTTGTGTGGAGGCACAGGCCTTGACCCCGGCAAGGTTTAATATTCTTGCCAGCAGGTCTTTTGAGGGAAGCGACCGAAGGGGCCTGGCTTCCCTTTCCCCCCTAAGGGGGTTTGCTCTAACGAGCCGCTTACACGAGGGGCGGTCGGCAATGGGCTGCCTGCTGGCTCTCTTGGCAGTCCCCATAGAAAGAAAAGGAGGGACTGTCACTGGAAATAAGGAGGTGCCCGAAAGCACCCCTAGAGAAGGGGGTCAGGGGAAGTCCCCCTCACTCGTAGGCGTAGGAGAGGAGTAAGCCTCCTCTCGTGTTAAAGAAATATGGAGGGTCCTCTGCCCGAGGGCGGCTCCGTCGATGAGCAAGGGGGAATTAGGGGAAGATTTTGTTTTTTAACATCATTGGGCATGGTGACCCTAAATTTTCTGCGGGACGCAATAGCTCACCACCTCTCAAAGTCGCTAGCACTGCAAGAGGTGCTTACAAGCCTGGCAGAGCTAGGCACCGCCATTTGGGACGACCCCTCCCGCCTGGTGGCCTGGCAGTCCATCGGCATGGAGGTTCCACCTTGAGGAGAGGAAAAGGGATGTGAGGAAGGTATGGGTGGGGATGAAGCAGGTTGTTGAAAAAACCTATCCCAAACCGAAGCTCATGGGTTAGGGAACTTTGTCCCCTCCCCTCTCAGCCCCGATCCGGGACGGTTGGCTTGAGAAGAAGGTCAGCATCTACCCTGTGAAATTAGAGGCTGACCAGAGAAAGTTGTGGGAGAGGTTGTATGAAAAGCGAGAAAACAAGTGTTTGAAAGGAAGGAGAAGAGGCTAAGCTGGGGTCGGACGGCGTGCTGAGTCCCGTCAGTACGGCGGCCAGGATGGCAAATCGCTGCGCCCGTTACGGGGGCGGATTCGAGGACCTCAACCATTTCCCTACAGTCCAGATCTAACCCCTAGTGACTACTTTTTATTCTGCCAGCTCAAGGCTGCATTGCGTGGACGCCAGTTTGGGGATGGTGAAGATGTCCAGCTCGCCGTCCAGGAGTGGATTGAACAGCAGTCGGGAGATTTCTGGTTGTAGGGAATTCGAAGCCTTAGGGACAAGTGGTGCAAGTGCATTGCAGTCGAGGGTTGTGATATTTAAAAATAATAAAACACTTTTCCTCATATCTTGTTTCCTTATATCCAAATTGTAAAACTTATTGCCTGCCTCTCGTATGTGTGTTTCGTTGTTCTGTATTTTCAGCGTTGTTCTCTTTCTCGGTGCGTGGGTTCGTGTCTTTCTTTTTGTGCCTGGATCCTGGGGTCCCTGGAAGGAGCTGGGCGCTACCTGGAGTGGGGATCTTCTGGCAACTAGTCTCGCATTAGGGATTGAGACTAATTTCAAAATCTCTTGACCATGGATTCTCTAGAAACCACATATCTTCCATTCCATTGCATCAGCATTCTATTAAGCTCCTTCGCAAAGTTCCCGGGCAGGAGAGATTTGCAATGTCAACATAATAAATGCGACACAATCTTTGTCGAGTTTTCGTTTTCGACGTGGAGGTATGTCTTCGTTTCCTTCGATTCCGACACAGCAGCCTTAGCAACCTTGGTGTAGGTGCTATTTGCTTTCGCCTCTTCAGCCAGTAAGTTTTGGCTTGCCTTCTTTAAGAAATACTTTTTGATCGGGCACGCCATTGATACCGTCTTATGCGCTCCTGCGCAGTTCCGGCACTTTAAGGAGGTGTTATTGCAACCCCTCCATGCGTGTATCTGACTATAAAATGGCTGGGGTGTGCTCCTCGTACTTGTAGCAGTTGAAGTACATCTGGAGGTCGATAAACTCGTCAGGTTCGACCTGCTCAGGGCAGACGCAGACGTTTAAGAGGAACATAACTCCGTCCGTGGCCTTAACCACCATAGCCGTGTTAGTAAAGACTATTTTAAGACATGAGTATAGTTTTTGAACTTGATAATCTCCGAAACCTTCGCCCAGGTGTGGTTCTTTTCCACCTCCACATGAATTTCTTCGACGGAGTACCCCCGCAACCCATGCATCTGGCGGCGAAGGATAACACTGCGGTTTGTTTTTATCTGTAGTGGTGTATGTGGTTTCACATTTATAGTCTTCAAACACTGCAGTATTTGAGAGGTGATTAATTCGCAGTGAGCCCCCTTAGACAGTATCGAGTGCACCGAGAAATATAAAATATAGGTAATGAACTCATCTACAAAAATATTTATCATGGATTGCTCAAAGTGGAACGCACTTGCTGAAGAATTTCGACGATCTAAACAAATCCTAATAAACAATAGCTACTCCACTAGAGAATTTGACAAATTATAGAAGAAAATTTTCGAATCAAAATTTGAGGTACTGAAAGAAAAAGAAAAAGGAAAAATAATACCTCTCTACTAAAAGAACCAAATGACGTATGCCTACAAAAGACACGAACGAATACTAGAAAAAACATAAAAAGTAACTTTATCCAAGAAAAATACTATAAGTTATCTCTACGTATATATTATAAAACAAAAAAAGTCAGCAACCTACTAATGAAAAACAACCTCCGTGAAAAAGAATCCACTCTAAAGGCTACAAATGTGGTATAAAAATTTCAATACCTCCAAGTGGATCGCAAGCCTCATCCAAACAACAAATATATAGGTATGACCACCACTACCCTTAGCCGAGGCCTAAAATTGTTTTTTACTACAGTGAACAACACAATGAAAAAATTACAAGGAAAATCCTTTTTGAAAACACTACCAAACTCGGATCTCCGCCGCCTGAAGATTCTGGAGGCTCTTCTCATCAAAGAGATGGGCCCGAAACTGAACACAGCTTGGAGCGAGTATTGCACATTTACTGCAAAAATAAAAGTTAACCGTACTTTGATTACGACCTATAAAAAGCATCGAAGAACCATCACATGTAGCTGATAGGACATGAATAGCAAGGGTGAATGAAGTTGGCGCAACTAGGAAACTCTACATTACAATAGTCAGAGACAGCTGTCCCGCTACATAGTACTCTGAAGAGTGTCATGATTAAACTTCAGAGAGTACAAAACTATGGTACCCGATAGATTACAGGCACTAGGTGGATGTATATGAGAAGGCAAGAAGAATTACATAGAGAAGTAAGAATTGAAACCAGTGGAAATCTGGAGAAAGAATGATGAAGAACTGAGAAATGTTTGGGAGGACAGACTGAGATTAAGAAAGGGAATGGAAATGAAACTTCGATTCCCTAGTAGAAGGTAAAGATAAGAACGAATCAAGTCGCAATGTTTGTGCAAGCCTGACACTAATAAGGGAGAGAAAGTCTGTTTAGACAGAAACATGAAATTATATAGAAAGAGTGAAATCCAATTTAATATCAAATATTTAGTCGAAAGAAAATGACTCGAAAGGAGATAGGAACCGAGGAGGAAAGAAAGGAGAGGACCATCCAGTCACCTGGAAACTACACACACACACATCTTCACTAACTGATCCTTACACCTAATTCTAATTTCAACACTATACTGTCATATATACCGTTAAATGCTACCTTCATACATCTTAAGAACCTGAAGACGAAATTCATTCTTTTATGCTCTTTTCGGAAAGAGGAGGGAACTCGAATAAAAACTTTTAACAGGAAAGCAGGAACGCATCAATATATACATAAAAAACTAACATATGTTACTCTTCTTAACTTAGAACATGCTCTTTTTTATCAACATGCCATGATTTTTCACTTACTATCTAATAATTTTTCTTACTAGGTCCATTCTTATTTCAGATTCTAACCATTCTATAGCATATTTTGCGAAATAAGCACGTCCAAGTCGTTTTCTATTACGAAAGCATGACATAAACATATATACAAAATAGCTTAACAAGCTATTATATATATGTTTATGACATATTGAAACAATAGTTTGACAGTTTTTAATAATTTTACTTACTAGTTCTAGTCTAATTTTAAAAGTCTTAACAAACTTTTAGAATTAGACTAGAACTAGTAAGTAAAATTATTAAAAACTGTCAAACTATTGTTTCAATATGTCATAAACATCGCTACTTCTGATTGCAGATACTAACAATTCTAAAGGATAATTTGAGAAATATATGTATATGTCCAAGATTTTTTTATTAGGGAAGCTTGATATAGACATATATATATAAATAGTTTGTTAATATTTTAAGACAAATTGTAATAATGATAATTAAAATAAATTACTAATTAAAACTTATAACATGCTTTTTTCTTCTTCTTTTTTTTATCAACATACGTCTTGTCACTGGTTATCTAATGTTTCTAATTAATTTGCCTAGTCTAATTTTAAAAGTATCAACTGAATACTAACCACTACATCTTGAAGTAACTGGTTCCAGATGTTTACAATTTTGTAGGAAAAAAAAGTTTCCGGTTTTCATACCATTATTTCTTGTGTAGCTCGTGCTGAGTTCGAACCAAGTAGAAGAGTCGGCATTATTTATTGCTTTCAAGATTTTGAACACTTCTATTAGTTGTCCTCTCAATAGTCTTGTTTCTAGTCTGAATAAGTATAGCCTGTCTAGTCTTGTCTTATAATTATGATTTCGTAATTCTGGTATCAATTTTTTGGCTCCAGCTTGTACCTTCTCCTATCTGTCAATGTCCTTTCGTAAGTATGGTGATCTTACTAATAATGCATTATACATATTTAAAATTGTAGTCTTATTTTTATAACTAAATTGACGCTTGATATAACTGAGAAGCTTTAATGCCGAGAAAACTTAAGATCATTTGATATATAGACTCAAATCTCTTTTTCGTTATCAGTTTCTGTAATTATTTGATCCAAAAGTTTATATTCCGCTCTTGTTTTTTTTAAGCCCACATGCATTACCCTACACTAACCCAGATATAAGGGCAGTAGTAGTAGTATTATAGGTGGAGGGTTGAGTGCACACAAACTTGGCCTACGTGCACGCAAACTCGGCCTCCGTGCACACAAACTCGGCCTCCTATGAGCGTAACCAGATACGTACTTACGCACATGGACTCGCACTCAAGTCTCCTTACCCCCTCTTCCTAGAATTGGTCAGTGCCAGCCTTTGTGACATGCAGGTGCCTCCCCCCATACTTTGGTCAGTGACCTTTTCTTCGAAGGATTCAGAGGTCTACACACACACACACACACACACACACTTGAAAGCGTTTTGAATTTTCAGGATTTTTCTTGTATTAATATAACCGTGGAGTTGCCATTTAACCTTTTACAATTCTTTGATTGGTCCGTCTAGTTGCCATCTGTTTAAATCATTTGTCGTTTAACCTCTTTGTGTGTCACACTTTCTAAGATGATCCTCCATCCACATCGTACCACACCTAGACTTAGTATATATTTTGCAACTGAAGATGTGTGTGGATCGGATTATAAATTTAGCCCAGGCTATTCATTTATGGTTGATTTCTTCGATCATCTTCGGCGACTTATTCATGAACACCCAATTGATTGGATTGAATTTCTCTATAGTGGGTCAGTCCAACCCCCTTTCAACTATAATAACGGAAAAGAAGTGATTGAAAATCTACAGTTTATGGATTTAGAAGATTTAATCATTGGTGAAAAATTCCAAAACGAGCTTATGGATCAGTTTTTCTTTGTAGCAAGTCTATCCGATCGTCACAATACCTGGGTGGATAGATTTTTCTGCATATTGCATTCTAACATTTTTAATGATGGGGAAAAAGTAGTGAACATCGTTATATTTGACACAAACCCTTGTTATTTCGATTTCTCTCATGGTATTCCCGTCAGCTCACCGATACGATGAAAAACAAGATTAAAGAGGCAAAGATGAAAGAATTCCCCTTCTCACAAGGTCAAGAGAATGTGATGAGTATTGGTAGCATAACGCGTATTATTTCATCTTTATTTTATTCATATAAATCAGAGAATATTATTAATAATTGAAAAAATATATATGCACATAAAGAAAGAGCTAATAATTGCTGGCAGGTATTTAATGGACTTCTTTTTTAAATATCTTGTAAGATTCCTTTGAACCCGAAAGGTATTGTTCGGTAACTCCCTAGGAGCTCAACAGGTTTCCGAAAAGTCTTTCTCCAAACTTTTTCCACTCTCATCTCTTTCACCGTGTTCCTCGGTTCTGAAAGCCATAAATGGTACAAGGATATGACTATCATCATTCTCTCTATCATCATCGGCTCCAACTATGCGTTTCATAGTATCGTAGGTTATTATATCCTTTGTGTGAGTGTCAATGGTTAATCCTTTAGCACGAAGTATATACTTCACCCCACTTGGCGTTTGGATACGTACCGAATAGGATTTGGGACCCGTAGAGTAGAATGAATCTCCATACCCATCAGCACCGTACACATCCTTGATCTCATCGGTGAAATCTCCTAGGAATTATCCAAGTTTAGGTTGTGGGTCATCTTTTCTAGCAATGAAGATGGCCCTGTCTGTGTCACAGAACAACGACCTTTCACCTAACGAGTCTAAGAGGCCATAGAGCTCAATTCGAGCATAGGCGGTTGTGAATGCTGCAATTGGAAGATTCGTTCCGTGGGAGTCAACTTCTACATGTTCAGCATTTTCCACTTTCGCAATGTATGCATTGCCAACTACATCCAACGAGTTCACAATGTAATCGTCGTTTTTGATCAGGTCGATTACATCATGGTCTGAACCACAGATGGCAGTTTGCATTCCGCGAATCCTCTGAGCGAATTTACCCCATAGACCGTAAAAGAAATAAATATGATTAGGATCAATGGGATGATTTTTTATTTATTATTATAGCAGTATTATCGAATTTAAGTTTAGAAATTATATATTAGCTGTACAATGTCTTAACATTTCTAAATATGATCAGGATCAATGGGAACAATTTTGATTTATTATTATAGTAGTATTATTGACTTTAAGTTTAGAAATTATTGACTGTATATTAGCTATACAATGTCTTAACATTGCTAAATCACATCTTGAAAGTAATATACCAACACAGAAAAAAAATTCTAATCGCAGGAAGAAATCCTTACCTATTTAGGCAGAGCTTCGCTCTAAAACGCTTTCCAGGATTCCTTTCGATGTTGTTTATTTGGATGTTTATCCCCTCAACATGATTCACCATTTTCACGTATTCTATTTTTTCATTCTCACCAATTACTCCTCGTGGGAAGCTAGAAGCTTCTATTTTTTCTTCTAGAAATTTTTTTATTTACACTGCGAACAAACCATCTCTCTTTTCGAACTCCCAAAACTCATAGATTTTCTTGATCTTATACATACTTTTCAGTGCAAGTTTCAGTTCAGGGCTTGTGTACACTCCGAAAATCATACGTTTCTTTTCAGGGTGATAGCATTCGTGTGAGTTTTTCTGACCGCATGTGGTGCAGAGTGTGAAAGTAAGTTTAACATCTACGGACTAAAGGAGAACTGGAATATACAGATCATTAGGAGGGAGAACATCAACTTTCACGATACCGAAATAGGCCTCATTCACACCTGAGTGAATTCTTGAATAGACAGAATTTCTCGAACACATACGCAACGTCTAGGTGATCCTACGAGATAGGGATTATTTTTCATACAGTACTAATATAAGGAGCAAAAATCGACATAATGGATTTTCACACCTTCGCTTGGTGGGTAGTAGAATATAAATGAGTTACATCTGCCACCAAATAGTGCACTCCCCACATTTAATACACCATTGATTACATCGGCACATATTCTATTAAACGCCTCACCTCGCTCTGGAATGGTTTAATCATGGTTTAAAATTCCCACTCCCAGAGAATGATAACCTTGTATTTACTACTAAGAATTCGATCACTCTCTACTGTCTGATAATATCGGTCCAACGACCCACGTCCACCAATGAAAACATCCTGTTTTAGATCACGTTTTCTTTCTGGGACCCATGCCAATAACATCCATGAAAGAGAAACACAGTTCCTCCTCCTGATGGTGAAATCCTGTCAGAAAAAAATACTCTTCCACCGACACAAAGACTTCGCTCACCACCCTTTCTTGCATAAAAAATCGGGATTCTTCTAACATGTTCTTCAAACATAAACTAACGTATAGCCTTATAAGAAAAAGCTTTGGATTTCTTCCTGTCGATGACTGCAATAGAATTTTCTGGTAAGAAGACATTTTTTTAAACCTTGTAACAAAATGAGGCTATTGTGATACAAGACTGCATAGGATCAATGTTAAATCTTCTGATGAACGAACCCCTAAACTTCTCAAAAACACAGGCGAAGGATAGAAGCATCTTGAATGCAATACTTCATACATTCTGTACGAATATTATATACTTCTTTCAGGAAATTCGAATAAAAATAACTGTCAAAGTGTAAATTTTCTTCGGTGTGTATTTTTTCATAGTTAAAATAGATTTTTTCAGGAACGGGTCCAGTATAATTCAAAGTTTCCTCTGAAAGAAAATCGTAAGGAAAATAGCCTTTTTTCATTTCAGGGATTTCCATTGTTTTGGGCATTTTTTTTCAGCGAAGAAAGCATGAATAGGAGTGTGTCCCTTAAAATTATGTCCTGAACGAGCTCTATCTTAAAAATCTTTGGTCCCCGCTTCATTAGATGGAAAGTAAAGAGATTAGGATTAAAATGTTGAAGCAGTTCGTCATAGATAAATTGGGCATCGAATTTGGCATTGTTATATGCCATCACATATGTTTTCACATTTTCTCTCTATCCTCTTATTCATATTAACTCTTCTATAAAGGGTTTACAAAGGGATTTTTCACCATCCCTTTGAAAAATCTTTGTTCGTGGACCACAGTTATTACATTTGTCATATGTTTCATTCTCATTATCAAAACAGAGTTCATAAATTATTTGCATAACGAATATATAAGTAAAAAATATAAATGATCCCACTTCTTTATACGTTTCAATATCATAATATACGGCATTCCATTTCTTAACCATCGACTTCTTCGATCTCTTCATCCAGTACGTATGCTGTGCTCCATCCGCTTTATAGTATCTATAACATTTAGAGCAGAACAACTTCTGACACTCATGCCGTCTCATGCCGTTTGCCCCATGCATGATTATATGGTTACATTTAAGACACATGCTAATCTTCACACAAGTATGAAGCTTTTTGTGCGTATCAAAACATGATTGTCTGTAGAATGAGAGATTACACTCATTACATAAAATCCCTCGAATTTTTTCTCCATCACAATGCTCAAGACACTGACTGCATACCCCTTCACATCTTTTAGATGGACTGTTACGTTGTCATGGAACGTATAGCAGGAAAAACACATCCCGTGATTAAACGGAAGTTTCTTGTTTTTAACATATGTATCATTAATGCCCAGGAGTGGGGCTGTTTTTTTCCAGATAAGTTGGTAGATGGAGTAATTGGAATTTACGTTCATCGCCTGTAGCCGTAAATATGAGGATCCTGCATCTTTGCTCTCGTTCTATTAAAGAGAATTAATTTACAGTGACAGACTTTTCGTACACAAGATTACATTTTCTTGCCAACTCTTGAGAATCTTTTATTATTGTTGGAAGCCAAAGTATTTTTACGCGAACATTCTCCTTCATTTTTTTCGCGAGGACTGAGGAAACAAATGCGCACCCTGTAGAATGTATATGACCTCTATATATATTATGTCGATCAAATCTGATATTGGATGGTATTACAGCATACCCTGCAGGAATCCTGTAAACACGAACTGTGAGATTGAAGGTATTAAACTCGATTGTGTCCGCAGATTGGAATGCTGTCTTGAATCGTCTCATGATATAACCGAATAGTGTCGACTCACGTAGTTGAACAAATGGAATGTGTAAATGGATTGTATCTCGGATACATCCATATTTTTTAAACTTATATTTACACGATAATCACCATTCTTGAATCCATTGGAGATTAAATATACGTCGTAAAAGCTCACGCACTACTCTACCAAGACCAGTTTCTTCTGTATTCTCCACGATTACATGATATATAATAATCAGAAGATTTCCATATCTGTTTTCTCTTATTGGCGTAATTTTTGCACAAGAGCGATTTTCTTTCTGATGTTCTTTTGATAATCTAAAAAGGGGAAAAAATGATTTAAATATTTATCTGAAAGAAGTTTACGTATTGATTTTTTTTAAGGAAAGTATGAGTGAAAATACGTACTCAGACTCCAACCCGACAACACCTTCGCTCGATGAGAGGTTGGATAAAGAGGAGCGGGTTGGATCTTTTTGCTGGATCTTTCACTTTTTGCAGAGGGAGTAAACATCTTTTTTGATTACCTATAAACAAAGAAAACATATTGTATATATATCGTATACTCCGGAATAGAGATAAGATGTTTACTCAACGTGTTGATAGAATTATCTGGTGTTATACTGTGAGGCAGAAAGGTTATAAAGAATTTAAAAACGAAGCGATGTTTCATGAAGGTGTGTACGATGCTTAATCTCTAGAGGGAAAAAATTATACACTCCTTATTTTAGATGACTTAATGCAGAAGATAGATGCAAATATATCAAATATATTTACAGTTACCTCCCACCATAAGAATATCTCTATATTCCTAGTGGCTCAAAATCTATTTTATAAAAATTCTTATATGCGCGATATACCCTTAAATTGTCACAATCTAGTTTTATTTAACCAGAGGAGAGACATCTCCCAGATAAATATATTTGCTGGACAAATAATGCCTGATTAACGTAAGAGCTTCATGAAGATATATAAAGAATCAGTTTTATAACCTTATGGCTACTTGCTCTGCGACTTCATTCCAAGAAACACTGTACAATTTACCTTATGGACGGGTATATTTCCAAACGAAATCGAAAACGTATATCTTTTAGAATAAACTATAAAATGAAAAGATACGCGTATCTCTTCCATGCGTCCCTAAACTTTCTAAAAAGATGAACAAAATCAATCATAGGAAGCATGGATACTGATTTTGTCAAATGTGTGTGTGAAATGTGTCTTAATCTAAAAAAAAGTAATGTTCCGATGACAGCATCACAGAAACAAAAGATATCACCATTCAAACGGTTGATACGTATGTTAGCTTGGAAGCCAGGCCATATACGTCTAAAGAAAAAAATAAAAAATCAGCGTGGAGGATCGTTTCTACCGATCTTATTCTCTGTTCTAACACCTCTTCTCTCCAACCTCCTAAGATGAAAAAATATATTGTTTATCCAGAAAGAGAGAGAGAGAGAGAGAGAGAGAGAGAGAGAGAGAGAGAGAGAGAGAGAGAGAGAGAGAGAGAGAGAGAGAGAAAGAGAAAAAAAGAGAGAGAGAGAGAGAGAGAGAGAGAGAGAGAGAGAGAGAGAGAGAGAGAGAGAGAGAGAGAGAGAGAGAGAGAGAGAGAGAGAGAGAGAGAGAGAAGAGAGAGAGAGAGAGAGAGAGAGAGAGAGAGAGAGAGAGAGAGAGAGAGAGAGAGAGAGAGAGAGAGAGAGAGAGAGAGCTACTCTCAAACTTAATGCCATCTCAAGAAAGACTTTTATATTTGGAGAGAGAATTGACTACTATACTAATAATTCACACATACCACCAGATAAACGTATTATACTTTATAAGAACACGCTGGAACATTATTTAAAACAGTAAAAGGCGAAAGATTTATGCGTTCTGAAGGGAAACCATTAAAATCAAAGATGGCGACATATTCATAGAAGATCCGGATACCCTAGAAAGAAAATTCAGGGACCACTGGAAAGAGGTCTTTGCGATCTCACCTGAGGAGAACGACGATTTCGACCAGGACTTCGAAGACCAACTGCTCGACGACCTCGGAACGATGATACATAGGACCCACCCACAACCGCAAGTGTCTAGAGAGAGAGAGATGGTTGACCACGGACGCCCGATCACTGTTGAAGAGACGATTAACACCATCAAGTCCTTCAAACAGGGGGCGCCAGGATGGTCTGGGCTCACTAAGAACAACCTAGTGAATGCCCCTAGGCAAATTATTCAGGAAATGGTCAACATCATGAACGCCTCCCTGAATACAGGCTACTTCCCAGACGGGTATAAGATGGCAAAAATCATCTTTATCCCGAAAGGGAACAAGCCCCCAGACCAAGTGGCCAACTACCGCCCAATCTCTCTCCTAGAAGTACCCGGCAAGATCTTCGAGAAGATTATAGCCAATAGGCTACAAAATCAACTCGACGAGTTAGGAGCGCACAACCCGGCACAACATGGGCTTAGACCAAAACGGGGCACTGAAACTGCCCTGGCGCTCCTAACAGAAAAGATCGCGCAATGCCGTGCAAAGGGTCACTACGTAGACATCGTGATGAGGGATGTGCAGAAGGCCTTCGACAAGGTTTGGCTGAGTGGACTGCAATACAAGATCCTAAGTCTCCAGCTAAACCCGGTCCTGGAAAGGATTCTTTGTGACTTCATCATGGACAGAAGGGCGCGTATCATGATAGAAGATCACAAGGGTCCTAAATTCGAACTTAAAGCGGGCGTTCCCCAGGGGAGCTGCCTGAGTCCCTTGCTTTACCTGGTCTTTACCATCGACCTCCCTACTCCAATCCACGGGGACACGATGTACCTGCAATACGCAGATGACATCACTCAGATCGTCCCCTGTAGGGAAAGGAAAGCAAGGAGCCAGGCAAACAACACCATCGCGGAGATCTCGAACATCAACAACTTCGAGAAAAAGTGTAAAATCCGGACAAACAGGGAGAAATTCACAATTCTCCCGCTGGGCCGTGAGTTGACGTGGCCCATCATGATTGATGGGAGGAGATACGGTTACTCCGCCGTAGGCAACATTCTGGGCCTAAAAATCTCCGACCGCGGATACTCGAAGCACTACACGGTGAGGCGGAATATGGCGAGGAGAGAAATCTCTAAGCTATACAGGTTCAGAGAACTCAGCTCGGCGAACATCAGGAAATTATACCTGTCGTTCATCCGGGCTAAGCTTACCTACCCTGTAGTGACTCAAACGGCCAGCAAAACATCTATGAAAAGGCTCCAGCGAGT